>ML682070.1:929578-968167 GCA_007922195.1 Podocnemis expansa | reverse complement strand
TGTGTGTGTGTGTGTGTGTGTGTGTGTGTGTGTGTGTGTGTGTGTGTTGTGATTTCTGATGGCAGTTTTGTGCCCATTTATTCTTCTGCATGGGGACTGTCCTGTTTGTCCAATGTATAAGGGATGGGGGCATTTCCAGCACATGATGGCATAAATCACATTAGTGGATGAGCTGGTGAATGACCCTTTGATGGAGTAGCTGGCTTGACCTAATCAAACTGCCATCAGAAATCACAACACAAAACAAAACAAAACAAAACAAAAGTTGCTGAGCACTTCCATCTTCCTAATCACTCCTTTAATGATTTGTTAACGATGGTCCTTAACAGTGACTATGGATCCTTTGAATCCTTACAAATACTCTGATTTGCTGTTGCAGTATGACCTGATCCCTTGTCTTACCCTCCCCTGCATTTATTTTCATCCCATTCTGTAAGTTCTCCCCCTTCAAAGCGTCTGACGAAGTGGGATTTTCTCTCATGAAAGCTCATGCGATAAATAAATCTGTTAGTATTTAAGTGCCACAAGACTCCTTGGTTTTTTTGGCTTTACTAGACTAACACGGCTGCCCCTTTGGAACTTGAGGAAAGCAGAAGCCCAAGTATTTCCATACCTGGGTTGTGACCGGTTTAGAGGACTATCCAACGTGGCCAAGATCCAGTTCATCTTCAGTGCACTGGCGTTGCTGATCAAGGAGGAAAATTCTCTGCTGTTTAGAGAGTAGAGCTGAGGGGGTGGCCTTGGATTCTCTGAAAGCCATGACAGGTGTTCTGCAAAAATCAAGTTCCAGACAAAACTGGACATTTCATTAGATTTCAAGGCCCATCCAACCATAAGAGCATGGAATTGCCTCAGGCTTATGGAGCATATAGCCTCATGTATTTACGTGGTTCAGCAAGCCAGACTGTGTCTCAGGAAACTTCAGAGTTGGATGAACTCAGTGTATTCCCTGGTGCATTTTCCACTGGACCTTTTGGTTAGTTTGGGTGTCCCTAAAGGTCTTTGCGTTTTTGGATGAATCCATCCAGTTTGAGTGTGCATTCCTTTTGTTCCCCCTACATCCTGCTGTAACTCTGGTCCCTGCACTGTGTTGGGGAGGCCCCCTGGGAACGCCGTAGACTCATGGTGTCTGGTTGGGGTTTATGTCTCCGTAGAAATGCAGGAGAGTTGGGAGCCATTTGGTAAGCTTATTGTGTCTTCCTCCCCTGTGTCAAGGGAAGAAATGTACTGATTCTTACAGACAACACTAAGGCAGTGTTCTGGGTGAACAGACAGGGAGGGGCCTGGTCGTAACTTCTGTGCCAAGAAGCAGTACTGCTTTGGAGTTTTGCACAGATAGCTCAGTCCACCTCAAAGCCTTCTGGGTGTCCTGAAGAGTCTGGCAGATATGATGAGCAGATCATTTACCGGTCACCACAAGTAGTCTCTCCACCCAGTTATAGTCAGACACATTTTCCAAGCTTGGGCCTGTTCCATAGAACTGTTTGCAACCTGACAACATAACAGGACATGTTCATGAGGGGCTCTCTAATGGGCACTTCTCTGTTGTCCATGAAAAATAATCTCATATACTCATGCCTTTGATTCAGCTCATCCCCTCAGTGCCATTAAATATGACCATGCCTACAGAATAGTCAAAGCAGTATGGCCTTGCCAACATGGGCTATCCACAGCATTGCCCCTACCACCAGACTTGGACCTGATCTCATGGGAACACAGTTACTTTCTTCAGGAGGCCTTTCACCTTACAGAAGGCTGGCTGCTCAGTAGCTAACACCTCAGGAGTTCTGCACCTCTCTGGGAAAGAATGTCCTCAGGGATGGTAGAAAATTTCTAGGTACTCTTACCATTTGAGGTTGGAAAAGATTCTCTCTCTGCTCTCCGCAGAAAGCTGTTTCTTGGTCCCTTGCTCTGAGTCCACACAACAGGTACTGGACTATTTGTAGATCCTCAAGCAGCAAGTTCTGGCCATTAGCTCTGTCAGGGTGCACCTAGTAGCCCTCTCTGCTTTCTGTCCTCTGATTGGTAACCACGCACTTCTTTCCAGATGCATGTTGCTTGAGTTTCTGAAGAATCTGGATTGGTTATATCCCAGGTCGATGACCTGGTTTCCTCCTTGGGATTTGAACTTGTGTTAGCAAACTTTGAACCATCAGCTTCCTATTTGTTACTTCTTCTGTCTGCACCTCTGAAAAGGGCATTAACACATTCAGCCAGATCTCTCTCCACCTTTTTAACTTAAGTGCCTCCTCTGGGCATGAGCAGAGCTGCAACTTGGTTTTCAGCAAATGCATTTGTATTTTATTAGGCCTCTCTCAGCAGTCTAGAAATGATGCCAGACGTGGGCATGTAAATCAGCAGTGATCATTCAGGTAGATGTTGATCCCACCCTCTGGATAGAATGGCTTTCAAGTCCCCTCAGATGGAATGGACGTGTGCAATACTTGAAGAGGAATAATTGGTTTCTAACCTGTTCTCTAACTGTTGTTCTTCAAGATGTGTTGCTCCTATCCATTCCATGATGCACCTCCTTCCTCTCTCTGTTGCAGTGTGTGTCTAGTAAGAGGAGGCTCAGGCTACCTTTTATAGCATTGTGCAGCAGTGTGAGGCAGAGGAGGGTGTGTCTCCTGCCCTGACAGGTACTGCTAAGGAAAGAATCTCTGAGTGCACACACTGAAATGGAATGAATGGACACCTATAACACCTCTGGAAGAATGAGTTCCCAGGCTGGATGATGAGTGTTTCTTAGTGGTAGTCCACAGGGCTTGAAGACAGGTAGCAAGTTGAAGGGGTAAAAGATAGCACTAAAGCATGAGGGCTGAAAAGGAGGGAGTATGCATGAGGGAACGGCATGAAGAATGGTGGTAGGGCCTTGTAGCTGAGGACAGAGAGCTTGAAATTGATGCTGTCCATGACAAGCTGGTGGGGGCATTGTGGGAGGGCCCATCTAGGAAGAGAAGTGACCAGAGAGAGGAAGATGTGAAATGATAGAGGTGTGTGTGAGGCAGCTGGACTGCAGGGGCTGTCTCTTGAAGATTTAGGCTATGGTTATCACTGCTGGAATTCTGCCTGCCTCCTTCTGGTGTCCGCTGCACAGAATGACTAGTTGCGGAGGGCTCAGAGAAGAGCCACAACTGTGGTTAAAGGGCTGGAAATCAAGTCTTATGTAATGCTTGCTTGAGGCAGTCAGTCTGGTTAGCTTAATCCAAAGAAGGCTTAGGGGTGACCTGCTAAGTACCTGTCTGGGCACTTTGGCATAGCAGACAAAGGTGTACAAAGGTCCAAAGGCATTGAAGCTGAATGGATTGAGGCTGGAAGCAAGGCACTGATTTTTAACAGGGAAGGAATTTAACCACTGGAACAGTTGACTGAGGGGTGCGGCAGATTCTCCATTACTGGCAGTTTTTAAGTCAAGACCAGATGTTTTTCTAAAGAACATAATCTAAATGAAACAGGAATTGTTTGGGTAAGTCCTATGGCCTGTGTTATGTGATTACAAGGGTCTCTTCTGGCTGTATCAGCTCTGGGTCAATGAATAAATGGGAACCAATGGCAGTGTCATTGAGATGTGCTGCTGGGATGCCAAACTCCCGCTCACCTAGAAAAACTTGCAACCAGACCTGCCACAAATGCCCTTTACAGCCCCAATGAGCTGATTGTGGTACAGCAATTTCCAGGCTGGGGCTCATTCATGGTTGCTAGTTGTCCCTTCAGCTTCACCCTGAGTTAATTACCTTCAAGGGAATTGAGTATGTTTGCAGCATTGCTGTAGCCATGTTGGTCCCAGCACATTAGAAGGAGGAGGTAGGGGAGGTGATTGCTTTTACTGGATCAACTTCTGTTGGTGAGAGAAGCCAGCTTTTGCACTTCTGGAGAGCTCTTCTCTAATTCTGGGAAATGCTCTCATGGGATCTATTGTCAGATGATGGTTTAGAGCAGTGGTTTCCATATTTTTTTTTCTTGGGACCTAGTTTAAAAAAATCATTTATGCATATGACCCAACAATTATGTTTTTGAGCAATGCATTCCAGTCTTTCAGGGGCAGCAGCAGGGGGCTCCACAACCTAATACCTGAGAGTCTGTGACCCAGTACTGGGTCCCAACCCATAGTGTGAAAACAACTGATTTAGAGCTAGATGGAGAAGAATCTCCATGAGGCAGGGTGCCTCCTCCTTGTGGGGTTGGAATGCTGTGTGATTCTGACTGCCCCTTCCCCAGGGATGCTGGCACTGGAAATGCTTGGCCGGAGAGCTCACAACGACCATCCCAACAACTTCTCCCGCAGCCCACCCTATACGGAAGATGTGAAATGGCTCCTGGGGCTAGCTGCGAAGCTAGGTAAGGATCTTGGGGGTTTCTGCCTTCTCATTTCCTAGGGCAGAATCAGTGGGCCTCCAAACTGAACTGCAGTGGGAGATACTTGGTCAGGTTCACTTCTGCCTCCATTTCCTGGGGGGTTTTGGAGAATCCGAGATCCCCTTAGCCCATAGTGGGGTCTGGAGCTGTTGGCAGGTTAAAGATGAAACAAGCACATGCAGCTGGCCATGACTCAGTGCTCCATCCAGGAACTTCATCAACTTGAAATGACTTAAGTTCCAGTTTCAACAAATAAAGTCCTCTGACACCTTAAAGACTATCAAATTTCTTCAGGCAGAAGCTTTCGTGGGCTCCAAGCCACTTCATCATATGCAGCAGATGGACCCCAGGAAAGCTTATGCCTGAAGAAATTTGTTAGCCTTTAAGGTGCCACAGGACTCTGTGTTTTTGCTGTACACAGACTAACACGACTACCCTTCTGGAACTTAACTGTTTCGGTGGATATTGTAAACCGGGCCCCAAACCTAAGATACCCCATGCCTTCCATGCAATCTGTATTCATACCACCACCTCCCCGCCTCCCCCCCCACCAGGTCCCTCTGTAATGATAAATGCCTGAGTCACCTGGAGAACTGTGTGGAGAAAAGTAATTGTGTGTGACAGGGACTGGGAGCTCAGGGCAGTACATTGGGGGATTGCCTCGGAGATGTGGACCCTAGAAGCCCTGGGTCTCCAGCCCTTAGGCAGACTGTGGCTGGCTGCCTGGGGAAACCCTCCCTATGCTGGCAGGCAGGAGACCAGGAGACCCTGTGTCTGGCTTCTTTTGGCAGTTCAGCAAAATGGGGCCGTTTCCACAAAGCAGATGGACTTTGCCCACTGGCAGATTGCAGTGAAACAACCATCCATCGCTGGCTGTTTCCTTGCCTCCCTTGGGCTGGTCTAAACAGCAAGTTTCTGATTCCCCTATTCTTGCCTCCTGCACCGGTAGAAAGTGCAGGTGTGGGTGCCAGAGCCCACATCCATGTACACTGGGGGCCCCACTTCTGGTGTTGCTGGGGAGCTGTGGCATGGTGATGGAAACACTTTGAAATTGTCCAGTTTTAACAAGGCCTTAATGTTGTGTATGTTTCCCAGGGGTGAAAGCAGAGGGCTAGTGGAAGTGGAATGTGCCATCCTTGTGCTTGGCTGATCTCCCCCCTACTCTCCCTCAGTTCCCTAGTTCCTTTCACTTTCCTGTGAAGGGATGTGAGTTGGAGCAATGCTAGGAGTGGGGCCATTTCTGCTCACCTTGATAGATACCTACCTGTGTGCGAGCACTTGTCCCCAGGGAATTTGATGCTCTCTGCCCCAGCCCCATGTTAGATGTGGTTCCTAGATACAGCTTTGGGTGCTGGTTGTCTTCTCCCCCATCCTTGACACCCTTTTGCTGTTGCTCTTGCTCCCCCTGCCCCTGCAGGTGTGAACTATGTGCATCAGTTCTGCGTGGGGGCAGCCAAGGGAGTGCTGAGCCCTTTTGTGCTTCAGGAGATCATCATGGAAGCACTACAGCGGCTCAACCCTGCCCACGTCCACAACCACCTGCGCACTCCAGCCTTTCACCAGCTGGTGCAACGCTGTCAGCAGGCCTACATGCAGGTAAGTGCCCTCTGACCCTTCTCAGAAAGCTGCCAGGTGAGTTTCTCAGCAACTTCAGGTAGTGGCCTGGCATGCTGGGATTACCCATCTAGCTTTGCAGATTGGTGCATCACATCTGCCTGCTGCTGGCTGGGCCTCATGGCTGTGGAGGTAGGCAGAGAAGTTTGCACTGCTGCCAGGAGCAGGGGTGGGTGTGCCCCGCCCCCCCCCTCCGCCCCCCCAGGTCCCACCTGTAGCTATGCCCCTGGTACTGGCAAAAGGGTCATGTGCCCAATCCATGCCTGTTGCTCTCCAAACAAACCAGCAGATGGGAGAGAACACTGATCTAATGCTTGTGTAAAATATACTAACCTGCCACCTAGAGCTGTTGGGTGTAATAAAGTCTCTGCATGGAAACTGTGGATGCTTGGCATGAAATGTTTTTGCAAATACATTAGACTGTCAGGCCATTACTGGGCCTGTGGCGCTGAGGCCTAAGCCAAGAGATAGCTGGAGGAGACTGAGTCAGGCCCTGGAACAGGAGACCTGGAGCTACCCTGTGGTGGCATGGCATCAGTGTTAACTCCTGGCCTAGCTTCCCTTTTCCTGATAGCAGGGGACTGTGAATGGGCTGGGGTTGATGGAGCAATAAGCAGTCTGCATGTAATCGGTAGAGTCATATGGGCCGGTGGAGGCTATGTGGGCGGGGCTGATGGGGGAGGAACTTCCTGTGTTTTCTGTGCAGTGCTCTGTTAGGTCACAAAGGAAGGAACCAACTGCCGGGGAAGATGGGGACTTGGATTTTTGTTCCATGTCCCCATTGATTTCCCAGGGGCGTGAGACTCGGTGCTGGCATACGTGTACTGGGTGTCCTATTGGTTAAGGCTTTGCACTCTGCACTGAGTGCTTTGCAGCTGGCATCATGGGGGAAAGAGCAAAACACTGTAATGCTGTCCACTTGCCTCCTCCAGTACATCCACCACCGGGTGATCCACCTCACCCCTGCCGACTATGATGACTTTGTGAATGCCATCCGCAGTGCCCGAGGCGCCTTCTGCCTGACTCCCATGGGCATGATGCAGTTCAACGATGTCCTCCAGACCCTGAAGCGCAGCAAGCAGACCAAGGAGCTGTGGCAGAGGGTCTCTCTGGAGATGACCACCTTCTCGCCGTGATGGCAGGCGGGACGCAACGCACTTGCAGCCCTCCACCCTCGGGGAGCCTCAGTTCCCATCATGCACTCCTTTCTCATGGTGTCTTTTTAGTTGCGTTTTAACTGGTTGGAAACCACTGATCTGGTGTATTTATACCATGACATTCCTCTCTAGCGCCACCACGGGGCAGCGCTCAGCTTGTCCTGCTCTTCCACCTTCTCCCCAGCAGGCCAGGCCCTTCCAAAGGGAGAGGAAAGGAGCAGACAAATGAGCTGGCTTCCTCGCAGTGAATTGTTGATTTTGCCCAAGGCATCCTGCGAGTGGCGTGCAGTGTGTGCGCATGTTGGGGGGGTGGGCGAATCGGTCTTCAAACAAATATTTATTTTTGGCATTTATAAATGTGTAAACCTCTTTTTTTTGTATGGACTTCTCTCTCTCACGTCACATGCCAGCTTCTGTCAGGGAGGCCAGGACTGCTCTGCGCACAGCCAGGCTGCTCAGCTCAGCGCCTGTGGCTGAAACTCAGGCAGCAGGAGATCTTCGCACTCACGCCACCTCCACAATTTCCTGCCGCAGCTTGGGATGGAGTGGCTGGGACTCGGACCATTGAGTACCGGGATGGAGCTTGGTTGCCTGGAGGTTTCGGTGAATGACTTGGGCTCTTTCCAAAGATGTTCATCATGAGGCCCCACTGGCTGCGTCAGATATTCTCACGCTGGTCATTCCAAGTTACACAGTCTTGGTCCTTTGGCTGGGCTCTTACTCCCCTGTAATCAATTTCTTATCCCTTGATTCTCCTCATTTCCTGATTAAACACTCATTTTCCTAGACTGATTCCCTCTGTTGGCCTGTACCTGCCCCAGCTGCATGGTAGCTCTTGTGGAGGTGGAGAGGTGAGTGGGGGTTATCTCTGTCAGTTAAACCATGGCAGGTTGGAGAATCCTCTACCAGCAAAGCATTGGCAGAGGGTTTTTCTCCAGACAGTTCAACAGCCAGCACTTTACCTGGCCTATCCTTAGGAGGCGGAGGGATTCTTCTCAAGTCTTGTAAGTCTAAGAGGGTGAGTGGATTCCTGTGTGTTCTTAACACTCACTGGCCACCAGGTGCCCTCAGCAGGGCTGGAGTGCCAAGATGCCTGTTCATTAACTTAGTGGGCGATCGAATAATTCACCCTTACTTCAATGCCCTGAACTAACAGAAACCATTCTGCCTTAACCCCTTTATATGGAATTTAGGGACAAATCTTAGGCCTTTGCTCAGTGTGGAGAGAGAAGCGACTGGGGTGGCCATGCTAATCAATGTACATTTGAGAAAACTTCCTTATATCAAGGAAGCATCTGCCATGTTAAATATCTATGTTAAAAAACCTCCAAAGCTCATTTCATGTGTTAGTGAAAGAGCTCCTTGGATGATTAAGCATGAAAGGAAATCAAGTGTCTGATGCCCTGGAGGAATTTTGCGCCTCATTGGCGTTGGCCCATAATAAGAGTTTCACTCTTTGGCTCTTGCTTACTGGCACATTGATGCTGTGTTTGGCCTTTGAGTGCTGTAAAGGGACTACTTTGCTGACTCATCTCTAGTGACACTACGAATGTGTTCAATTGCAAAGCCAGGTGACCTTCTAGTCTTGAATGAGCAGAACTGACCCACACTCTTTGGTAAGTTGTTCCAATGGCCAGTTCCTCAAGTGTTAAGAACACTTTAAATGTATGGTAAAACTGCTCTTCTTTGAGTAGGGGCCCCATGGGTGTTAGTGCAGGACAAAGATGCCTCCAGTGGAGCACCATTGGGACACAAATCTCAAAGAAAAGTTACTTCCTCCTAGATGGCCACTGAATGTGTGTTGTAAAACTGCAGCCATTTGTGTTAGGGGGGGAAAAAGTCCACCCCCAGCCTGACAGGACCAGCAGGGAAAAGTGTTGTAATGTTTGTTTATTTCTGTTACCTGGACTGGTACAGGTTTGATACCAAGCCCAGCCATCTAGCAAAGGACAAAACGTCCCTATGCATCTCCTTTGCCTGCAGGTGCTTCATGGACCATCTGGTCCCACAGCTTTCCTCTTGGCTTGCCAACCGTCTATTGTTATATGGAGGCAGGCTGTGATGTTCCCAGCCCTGCTGGTCTGGCAACTCCACAGCAACTGGGGTTTAACTAGGCTGCTGTAAAGTGACATATACCAGGTCTGGTGCTTGCTGTTTGACCCAGGGTACCAGCTGAACAGCAGTGGCCTGTCTCTACTGCAGAGAGCCCTAAAGAAACCCAGGTCCTTGCTGTGTGCCTGGGGAGCTAGGTGCCTTCCAGGTGTGCTAGAGCAGAGCTGATCAGCACATTTGTTGTCTCTTCACTAGATCCCACGTTTAATGCCTGAGTGCTAGCTTAAGGGTGGGTGCCAAACGGAGAACTGCAGGACGGGGGGGGGGGGGGGGGATGCTGTTTTGCTGGGCCTAGAGATGCCAGAATCAGTGTAATAGTGCCAACCCTCCTCGTGATCCTGGTCCCACTACCAACAAATGCTTCTTTGACTACTGTTAAACCAGTCATTACTTGTTTCCTGCCCCAGCCTGTGTGGTAGGGAAAGCAGAGTGTGGAGAGAATCCACAGCATTACAATTCATAGAAAATAAGTGGTATGTTTATTGACTCCACCGAATGCTACATCTAGTGTTTATTCAGACACTTTGTGCTCAGCTGTGCGAGCCAAGAATTTCTCCATATCATCATTCAATGTGAATGACACAATCCAGTGCAGGATCTGGGGCTCCTTCCTCTGTTCTAAGAGGGGTGAGCAGTGGGTTTCCATTTTGTTCTCTTCCTCTTTTTGGTTGCACAAGGGTTGCCCTTCCTTAGAGCACATGGAATAAAATACTACAGTGCATACTATATACATTTACATACACTGGCAAATGCACCATTTCAAAAATACACAATACCTAAGGCTCAGTGTAAAAGCGTGCTTGAAACAGTGCCTCTCCAAAGAGACAGAGGTGGAAGTTGCTGTACATGATCTTCCAAGGAACCCCTACCCCATGTAAAGGCCTGGAAGGGAGGGGTGGGGAGCCACTGTCCGCCACACAGTTGGAATTTAGCTGCCCATGGCTCAGTCAGAAAGAAAAGCATTAGATCCTCAAGCGGAACTAGCAATCAGAGCCTAGTTCTTGTAAAAATTACTCCCCAGTGACTGTCTGGTATTCCCTTTCCAACTGCCAGCAGCCTTCGAGGAAAGGAGAAACCCACCTCCCTGGGTATTTACTGTAATGTTGCTCTCAATCAGCAAGATGGCTTTGTACAAAGACGCTTCCAGTGGAGCACAACTGGGAGGGTCAGCCTGTGCCTGCTCAGAGTGCCCTAGACCTTCCCTTGGTAGCTCATACACAGCTTTGTGACTAGATATCATCAGGGGCCCCGGATCTGCTGAAGGGCTGGATAGCTACTCCTGAAGTGTGCCTCATCTCGTGGGGCCTCCTTCCACACTCACTGATGGCCACTGAAGGAACTAACCAACCAATGGGGTTGCTGGCATGATCTGGCCATGATCTGAGGCACCAGAAAAGAACGTTATTAGCCACCCCTGTATCAGTAATGCCTGGGCAATACACGGGGGTGGGAGGCAGCCAGTAAGAGCTGCTTCTTGGTTACATTCTGAAACAGCAGCCGGGGCCACCAACTAATTCACCTAAGCCCACTCGCAGGAAGAGGACGTAGCTGGGAACCCCTAGTCTTCTGGAAGACAACAGATTCTTCATGATGACATCTGCAAACCCTCTGCCCCTTTATCAGGCTCCCTGGATGCACTATTGCCAGGAATCAGCTACAGGCAGTCAGCTTCACAATATTCCTTCTCCCTGCCCCCAGTGTGGGGCAGCAGCCTGACCTGGTTCCAGGGGCATGGAGGGAAAGTTGGGCCTCTCAGGGCTAGCTCTAAAACTGTTCCCCAAAGCTGGGATTCACCAGCTCACCCCTCCTTGGGTCACAGAAGTTCCTCCTCACACAACAGTGTCATTGCTACCCCAAACCTGTCCCAACTGTAATCCACAAGGCACTGAGCATTTCAGACAATGGTGGCACAGCCATCTGGAAAAAACCCATATTGCAAGGATTAGCAGGCTGTCCTTGGGGTTGGAAAACCCCCAGACATGCTGAGAGATTACAGTCCTCCCAGAGGAGCCACCACACTGTGCAATTTCCTGTCCTCTGCATCTCACTTACAGAAGTTTTGTAACAAACCATTAATACTTAGGGGCTCAGTTTGCATTGCTGGCCCCCCTGCACTGACAGAAGGACGCAGCAGCCGATAAGCCTTCCTGTTGCTGTTCACGCTAGTTTGTTGACTGATGAGGTGGCAGCGTCATTTGTTTTCTACCCCTGCATAGCCAGTACTACGCTTCCCGTCGCACTGGGGCTGGGGTTCCCCCCTCAGCTCCAGCTGGAATTCTGTAGTGCCTCACGAAGCCAGGTGGGAAGGGGCTGCCCCAGTCTGTTCATCAGCTTGGCCAACTCGACATTGTGCTCCCGATAGAAGTCTGTGAGGAACAGCTGCGACTACAGAGGAAAGAGTGGCCACACATCAGTGAGAGTTAAATGCAGGCCTGGCCTGCCCCTGAACCAAGGCTCTGATGCCCACCTTTGGCCCTGATGCAGGCTGGACAGCTCCAAACACACAAAAAACAAAACAAAACACCCCCCCCCACGCGCTTTTCAATCCACACCCCACACCCCCCCCCACACACACACTTACTGAGGAATCCATGTCGGGGTATTTCCTTCCTTTACTCTGTCCCAGGCACTTAGTTTTCCCTCCATCTAGCACCTGGCACCAAAATCCTTTTGCTTCATCAAACCTGGAAGGGGAACACTTGTGTAAAAAAAAAAAAAAAAAAAAAAAAAAAAAAAAAACACCACAGGGCAGTAAATGGGCATGTGTCTGCTGCTAACCCCTTTGCTGAGTTCAAAGACTTTAAAATCTGGTTTATTTTTCATTCTTGGTTCCATTTTTGGCACTCAGCTTGTCTTTGCCCAAGGAAAGTGTTTGATTAGAATGCATGGCACATCACTTTTCACTTCAGGTTTATGCAAAATGATCCCTAACAGGAAAATTTAAGGTTGGAGGCTGTTTCCACAGGAACACCCACCAAGGGAATTTTTTCATAACAGGGCCCGCTTCTGAGGCAGCTCAATGCCTGAAATCATGGGCACCTTACATTAGTAATTGTAGAGCTAAGACAACTTTGGAACCCTCCATCTTTGTCCCAAAAGTGGGCTATGGCAACTTAAACAGTCTCAGTGCAGCAAGCTGGCTTCCTCTTCCATTGCTGTGGCAGTAGCTTCAGTTCACTGGGGCCCTGTGACAACTGCAGGGGGGGGGAAACATCTGTCATTGTTATATAGTCCCCCAGCCTCTCCCTGCTGCATGAAAAGAGCCAAACTGTACTGCCTTGAATCGTCTCTGATGCCATTCTCCCAGGTGACATCTCAAGTCACTCTTTGGGGGGGGGGGGGGGGAAGAAGTGACATGGCCACAGTCATGCAGGCCGCATCAGAGTCTGAGCTCGACAGAAAGGACCCCAGACCTGACTCCAGAGCTGTCACTACCAGGCAACGTCCCTGCTACAATTCCTGAGTCACACCTGGCACCCACTCAGACCCCCAACAGAGGAAACGGGCTCTGCAGCCCAACAACAGGGGAAGTCCCTCATCTCAGGCTAGATAAAGTTCACATCTCATATCTCCTAGCATGTGATAAACTTATGGAAAGGCTGGTATGATGGAGGGCCTAATCTGGCAATTGACTGATTTTTGACCACTGGTGGTGGATATGCCAAGTAGTGGCCTGGGATGGGATGTTAGATGGGGCAGGCTCTGAGTTGTTAAAGAGAATTCTTTCTTGGGTGACTGGCTGGTGAGTCTTGCCTACAGGCTCAGCGTTTAACCAACTGCTGTATGTGGGGTCAAGAAAGAATTCCCTTCCAGGGAAATTGGCAAAGGCATTGTGGAGGTTTTTCACTTTCCGCTGTAGCATGGGGCACAGCTCGCTTGCTGGTAGATTCTCTATTTTTTTGTCTTTAAACCATGGTTAGAGCAGTGGTTCCCAATCAAAGTGCCACAGGAACACCTGAACTTGTGCCATGAGAATCTGCCAGGACCTGGGGTTATTTAATCTCCAGCCTTGCTCAGCCCACCCACGTGGGCAGGAAAAGGCTGCAGCAGATTCTCACTGCAGGTAAGTGTGGGCTGGGGAAAGGGGATGAATAGGGTTGGGGGAGCCTTGGAGTGGGGGGGGGGCAGGCAGGGGTCCCAGTGAGGGGGCATGGGACAGTAAGAGGGCTCCTGGAGCAGTCCAATCTAGCCACCTTCAGGGACCCCAGTGGTAGCGGTCCCATCTGCAGGGCTGTCTCTAGGGGGATGTGGGACCCCAGGCGAATTGTCCTCTGTGGGGCCCTCACTCATCCCCTGGCACTGGGGGCCAGGGCCAGCCAGCCCAGGGGAGGGGCCGACAGCTGCACCAGCCATCGCATGCCAGCAGGGACTGGGCAAGGTGGCCAAAAGGGAGGCCTGGCTCAGCGCTGCCAGTCGCCCACCCTGGCCACGCATGCCACTCTTGGCTCTGTACTCTTGGGGGGGCAATGCGGAGCCACTATCTACTCTGCGCTACCTCCTACCCCCTCCCCACTGCTCCGGCACAGAGCCGAGAGCAGTGTGGGGGGCCAGGAGCGGGAGGACGGGCAGCGCTAAACCAGGCTGCCCTTTTGGCAGGCTCATTCAGTCCCTGGCATGGGGGGCAGCAGTGCAGGCCCCATGGGGGCCCCCCCAAAGGACAGGGCCCTGGGCAGCTGCCCCGTCACCCTAGAGGGAACATTGCCCTCGCTCATCCATATTCATAAGCTAATTTGAATATTCATGATGCATTGTGCATAAATTGAAGGCCTCAGGGTGTGCCACAGTGGAGAAAAGGTTGGGAACCACTAGGTTAGAGGTTTATTACAGGACTGGGTGGGTGAGGTTCTGTGGACTGAATTGTGCAGGTCAGACAAAATGATCACATGGGTCTCTTCTGACCTTAAAGTCTATGAGTGTCAAAGAGCTGCACTGGAGCTAGCAGACATCCCAAAGCCTTTGTTGCCAGCACAAGATGCTGAACAAAAACTGGAGGAATGCAACAACCACGACAGCAAGCCTTGATGATGGGTGTCAAAGCCAAGAAGGGCTCAGCTCAGGGACAGAGTTAGAACATTAAGTTGACTTCATCAGCAAAAGAGGACCTCACTGCACCCAGCGAGTCCAAATGGGGGCATGGAACCACCCACAAATCAAATAACCAAATATCTCCACTGCCCCCTGAACTCCTTCTTGGCTCCCATGGAGCTAAACAAGCAGCAGCTCTGGGGCCCAAGTGTTCAAACATGTTAGGTCACCTGAGCAGAGCAGGGAAATGTCCTGAAACTCCACCCCAGTCAGCATCAGTACAGTGTGCATATACTTGCCAGGTGAGGCAGAGGCTGGAGCTCATATGAGACCCAATCCAGCTGCTTGGGCCCAGTGTAACATCAGTGCCACATACACAGTGACGTGTTCTTACTTGAGGGCCTGGGTGTAGTTGAAGAGTGGAGTCACCCCCAGAAACTTCTGGATGTTCTCCATGACGGAGGCAGGGTTGTGCCGGAGCACCTGGCCATCCACAATCAGAATCTGAAATAGCAAAGAATCCACACAGCTTTCAAGGTCAGCTGCTGGCGCCCACACGCGTAGCAGACGTGGATGTGTAGCTGGGGTTGTGGGGTGGCTGTTTTGTTGGGGGGGGGTGTAGCTGGGGGCTGGAGGCCTAGTTCTGGCCCCTGCAGTGATGGGAGGGTCCATCACAGGCAGCAGGGGACTGAGGGAGGGGAAGGCGGGACCCACTGGGGTGGGAGGGAGCAGCACTGGGGTGAGGCTTTACCCTGGGGGGCAGGGAGCCACTGTGGAGAAGGGGGAAGTGGGGGCTGTGCCATGCTCCCCTGCCCTACCTTCCCACTCCCCAGGTTCCTGCCGGCTCCACCGCAAAGCTTCGTGAGGTCAGGAAGAAACAAGTGAACATGACAAACAGCGGAGCCCCAAAGCAGTCACTAGCACTGGCCATGGGCCCCAAATGTGCTGCCAAGTGCCCCAAGCCACGTGCGAATGCGCAGCCCACCTTGAGCCCTGATAGGCCTAGGAGCTCAGCTGGAGAGGGACCTTTTTAAATCTCCTGCTTTAGGGCACGCCTTGGCACATGGCCCAGAGCAGGAGAATAGAGAAGGGAAATTTAAACTGCAGCTGTGTGGTCCAGGCCAAGGCAGTACTTCCCACTGGCTGCATTTCTCTGGGGTCCCTCTTCAGTTCCAGGACCAGTGTCAAGGTGGGTCACTGTGCCTGGGCAAGGTGCAGAGGGAAAGGGAGCTAGGCAAGGTGGGGGCCCCAGCTGTGGGGAGCTGGATGAGGAAAAAGCGGAACTAGTGCATGGGTAGGGGGAAGGATCAAGCCATGGGGAGCTCTGTGAAGGAGTGGTGACAGCACTAGCAGGAAAGAGGAAGAAAGACGCAGGCACCAGGCGTGGGAGATCAGGCCATGGGGAGTGGGGCAAAGTGTGGGGGCAGGGATACAGCCCCAGGGGCAAGAGGGAGGCCAGGGATGGAGAGAGAGATCACAGCCTGTGCCCTCAATCTCTCTTCTGTTGAGCAGTGCCCTGCCCCAAAACCTTTGCTTAAAATTGTTCCCCAGATGGCCACCAGAAGGATCTCAGGTAAAAGGAAAAAGAACTTAACGCAGCACTTCCTAACGCTGCTGGCTAGGAGCTCAGCTCTGTATGCACAGGTACAAGGAACCCTGCAGACACTCACAATACCAAACTGAGGTATCCAAGCATGGTTCTCCGCCACGGAGCGGCAGTTTCTATCCCCCTACCCCAAAGGAAGAGTCACAAGCTAAAGTGGAGAGAATATGCCAGGCGATCAATTTCATGGCTCTGCAGTCTGATGACTGAAATGCCCAGTGCACGACCCCAGCTCCAGGACTTCCTGATGCCCTTCCTCAGTCTGCTGGCATCCCAGCCAGGTGCAGGAGAGCACCGTACCTGGCCAGCAGGGTAATACATCAGCCACCGCTCCAGGTGAGTTGAGTACATTCCAGGCAGCAGGCAGCGACTCTGTAGATTGCGCAGCTCCACATGGGCCTGGGACGTGGCAGTAATCACCCGGTAGAAGGTATAATTGAGAGCCACGGGGTCACCATGGGCACGCTGGTGCTGGAAAACAAACAGGCTGTTAAGGAGGTGGAAACACAGAACTCCACCCTTGGCTGTCCACCTGCTCTCTTCTGCCCTGAGCCCCCCAAGCAGGTCCCTTGAAGCATCCCCACGTGGAGAAACCCACCCCTCCAGGCTCTGCAAGCCACCCAGGTGTGACATCAGCCCCCCGGGTCCCAGAAGGGACATTACCTGGTACCAGGAGTAGGCGCGGATGGCCGGATTGATCAGAATGCAGATGATTTTGGCTCGTGGGAGCAGGGCTGCCCCACGCCTCGGTACCTCCTCAGTGTCAAAGTAGTTGGCACTTTTCTCAAACATGAAGTCTGTGCTGGCGTTGGAGGGGATGGGGAAGAACTCCATGTACCTGCCAACAAGAGCAGACCAGGACAACCTGACAGGACATGTGCGAGGAGCCCAACCAGCCATCAGTACCTCACAACTAAAGGGAGCTCAGGGTGGACAGGCCAATGAGGAGCTAACGGGGAACAGGGACAGCAGGGAACAGGGGTGAGGCCTGATGTGGAGTGGGGAGGAAGGGATATGGGGCAAAGACATTTCCCTGCTTGCGAGGCACAGCAGCCTGGGGCATCGTTGGAACCCAGGGGCTCAGCTGTCAGTAGAAACAAGCAGGCTCCAACTGTTGTGTGGTAGCCAATGCACTGCCCAGTGGGTGGAATGCTAGCCAGGGACTTGTACGATCCAAATTAAATTTACTGCTCTGCCACTGACTTGCCAAGTGACCTTGGCCAAGTCACTTAGTGTCTCTGTGGCTCAGTTCCCTATCTGTACAATGGAGCCAGCAGTGTTCTGAGGATAAACTCCCTAAGACTGAGAGGTGTCATGGTGCTGGGCTATGTACAAGAACTTTGGGGCTTCTCATCACTTTAATGCTAACTCGAGTTATGCCAGCAGAACTCCCTTTGTGGATCCTCTCAGTCTGGAATAAGAGTGCTCATGCAAGGGCTACACCACCATAACAGGAACCCCCTAAACATTCACCATGTACACAAGCCAACAGACCAAACCAAGTGCAGGAGACACAAAGGCCAGCTTGAGTTTGCAGAGAGCCTGGCTGAGGTGTGAACTGCCCCATCCATCACATGCCATACCAGTTCAGGTCTTGTCTGCACTAGCTGTACAGGAGGGCCAGCTGCAAGGCTTGAGGTGGATGGAGCACAGGGTTGTGGGGAGGCCACCATGCTTACCAGTCAATTCCTTTATGGTAGTTGGGCCCATTGAAAAACTGGATCTCTTCGAAGGTGGATGGACTGGGGAAGTTGCTGGTGACAGCGGGGTGCATGGTCAGGAAGAAATGCACGGCTGTCGTGCCTATAACAAGCAAGAGCAAAGAGTGAAGACTGGAGGGGAGACTGGGGTCAGGGTGCTAGTGAAGGCCTGTGGGTTTGTTGGAGTGACCCTAGCTGGCAGATCAGCCTGACAGCGCAGCACATGGAGCAAGAGCTGCCTAGGACCATGGCACTCTAGCAGGGTTGCACGAAGGCTTGTGTGAGGGGGACAGCAGGTGGGCTGGAGCGAATTCCTACCATAGGGCAGGGGCCTCTTTCTGGCACCTCTCATTACTGGAAAGAAAGCAAAGGCTGGGAAATGAGACTAGCTGGAAAGACTGCACTGCCATGCTGGCCCCTCTAGCCAAATTCATGCCCAAAGCAGACCCAGGGGAGGTACTGACTCAGCACACTACATGTGGTCCTGGAGGGCTGTGCAGAGTGCCACAGGAAAGCCAGCAGGCCACAGACTGTCACTGGGGAAGCACTAAAGGAGCATCATGCTAATCTATTTGAAGCACATCTGCTCCATGAGAGTCTCAAGGCTAGTCAGGACTCATGAGGATAAACCCCAAACCTGCACTGCTCCTCTTGGGGACGCAGCAGGTGATACTCTTCCCTGTGAGTTCAGATCATGCCCTAGCATGCTGTGAGGAAGTAATAGGCTTTGGGTGGGGAAACTGCAGACCAAAATCAGGTGTGTCAGTGGCTGCTACTGTAAATGGCTACCCAGACAAGCTGGAAGAGCCTAGGGAGTGGCGTCCAGCAGGAATTCTGTTCAGGAAAGACAGGCGGGGGAGGAGTAGCACTATATGTAAAAGAGCTCTATGACTGCTCAGAGCTCCATTATGGTAGTAGAAGCGTGCCAGTAGAAAGTCTGCGGGTTACATTGAGAGGGGAAAGCAAGAAAGGGGATGTTGTGGTGGGTTTCTACTATAGACCACCAGACCAGAAGCAGGAGGTGGGTGAGGTGTTCTATGGACAACTAGCGGAAGCTTCTAGATCACAGGCCCTGGTGCTGATGGGGGACTTCAATTACCTTGACATCTGCTGGGAGGCCAATACAGCAGTGCATGGACAATCCAGGAAATTTTTAGAGAGTGTTGGGGACAACTTTCTAGTACAAATGCTAGAGGAACCAACTAGGGGCCTTGCACCGTTCAACCTGCTGCTCACAAACAGGGAAGAATTGATCAGGGAGGTAGAAGTAAATGGCAAGCCAGGCAGTAGTGACCATGACATGGTTGAGTACAGGATCCTGATTAAAGGAAGGAAGGAAAGAAGCAAAACACAAACCCTGGACTTCAAAAAAGCAGATTTTGGCTCCCTCAGGGAACTGATGGGCAGGATCCCTTGGGAAGCTAATCTGAAGGGGAAAGGAGTCCAAGAGAGTTGGTTATATTTTAAAGAAACCCTGCTAAGGGCACAGGAAGTTGCCATTCCAATTAGGAGGAAGAACAAACATGTGAGGCAGCCAGAATGGCTTAGCAGAGAACTCTGCTCTGAGCTTAAACATAAAAAGGAAGCTTACAGGAAGTGGAAGCTTGATCAGATGACCAAGGAGGCATATAAAGATATTGCTAGGGACTGCAGGGATACAATCAGAAGGCCAAAGGACAAATGGAGTTGCGGCTAGCGAGGGATGTCAAGGATAACAAGAAGGGGTTCTACAAGTATGTTAATAACAAGAAGAGGATCAGGGAAGGCGTAGGTCCCTTGCTGAATGGGGCAGGCATCCTCGTGACAGAGGATGAGGAAAAAGCTGAAGTGCTCAATGCATTTTTTGCTTCAGTTTTCACAGGCAGGGTCAGCTACCAGCCCACTACCATGGGTATGGCAGATTAGAGAGAAGTAGAGAGGCCCTTGGTGACGGAAGGTCCGGTTAGGGACTGCTTAAAGAAGCTGGATGTGCACAAGTCCATGGGGCTGGACGAACTGCATCCAGGAGTGCTAAGGGAATTTGGCCAATGAGATAGCAGCACCGCTGGCCGTTATCTTTCAAAACTCATGGAGAATGGGGGAGGTGCCAGAGGATTGGAAAACAGCAAATGTAGTGCCTATTTTCAAGAAAGGGAAAAAGGGGGATCCAGGGAATTATAGACCAGTCAGCCTTACCTCAATCCCTGGAAAAATTATGGAGCAGATTCTCAAAGAATCCATCCTCAAACACTTAGAGGAAAATAAAGTGATCAGGAACAGTCAGCATGGATTTACCAAGGGTAAATCATGCCTGACCAATCTCATCTCCTTCTATGATCAGATGACTGGTTTTCTGGATGCAGGAAGAACCGTTGATGTGATATACCTTGACTTTAGCAAGGCTTTTGATACAGTTTCCCACAGCATTCTCATTGGCAAATTAAGGAAGTATGGGTTGGATAGGTGGACTATAAGGTGGATAGAAAACTGGCTAGATCAACGGTTTCAGCATGTAGGAATCAACGGTTCCATGTCTAGCTGGCAACCGGTCACGAGTGGTGTGCCCCAGGGGTCAGTCCTGGGGCCGGTTCTGTTCAACATTTTCATCAATGATCTGGATGATGGAATAGACTGCACTCTCAGTAAGTTTGCGGATGACACCAAGCTGGGGGGACCAGTAGACATGTTGGAGGGCAAGGACAGGATTCAGGGAGACCTAGATAAATTGGACCAGTGGGCCAATAGAAATCTTATGAGGTTCAATAAGGACAAGTGTAAAATCCTGCATGTGGGACGGAAAAACCCCATGCACTGTTACAGGCTGGGGAACATTCAGCTAAGTAGCAGCAGTGTAGAAAAGGACCTGGGGGTCATGGTGGATGGGAAGCTAGATATGAGTCAGCAGTGTGCTCTTGCTGCCAAAAAGGCCAATGGCATACTGGGCTGCATCAAAAGAAGTATTACCAGCAGATCAAGGGATGTGATCATTCCCCTCTATTCTGTACCGGTGAGGCCACATCTAAAATACTGTGTTCAGTTTTGGGCTCCCCACTACAAAAAGGACAGGGACATGCTAGAGAGAGTTCAGCAGAGGGCAACAAAAATGATTGAAGGGCTGGAGCAGAAGCCCTATGAGGAAAGACTGAAAGCATTAGGCTTATTTAGTCTGCAGAAGAGAAGATTGAGAGGGGATTTGATAGCAACCTTCAGCTACTTGAAGGGATGCTCTAAGGAAGATGGAGCTTGACTGTTCTCGGTAATAACAGAGGACAGAATGAGGAGCAATGGTGTCAAGTTGCGGTTACGGAGGTCGAGGCTGGATATTAGAAAAAACTTTTTTACTAGTAGAGTGGTGAAGCCTTGGAATGAGCTGCCGAGGGAGGTGGTGGAGTCTCCATCTTTGGAGGTGTTTAAGGCCCGGCTGGACAAAACCATGAATGGGATGGTTTAGTGGGAGTGGTCCTGCCTCTGGCAGGGGGTTGGACTAGATGAGCTATGAGGTCCCTTCCAACCCTATGATTCTATGATTCTACGAATCGGTAGGGTCTGTTCAGTATATTCATCAGTGATTAGATGATGGCATAGAGAGCACACACACTCAGTTTGTGGTGATAGCAAGCTGGAAGGGTTTGCAAGTGCTTTGGAGGACAGGATCACAAATGAAAATGATCTGGACAAACTGGAGAAATGGCCTGAAATAAACAGGGTGAAACTCAGTAAGGACAAATGGAAAGTGCTCTGCTTAGGAAGGATCTGTGAGTTGCTCACATACAACATGGGAAATGGCCACCTAGGAGAGAGTACTGCGGAAAGAGATCGGGGGGCTGGGAGGTAGGGGGATAGGGCATGACAAATTAAATATGCACCAACAGTGTGACACTGTTGGAAAAAAAACCCAAACATTCTGGGATGTACTAGTAGGCATGTTATAAGCAAGACATGAAAAGTAACTCTCCTGCTTTACTCTGTGCTGATCAGGCCTCGGCTGGAACATCATGTCTAATTCAGGAAAGGTGGACAAATTGGAGAAAGTCCAGAGAAGATTTTAAGAAATGACTAAAGATCTAGAAAACACGAACTGTGATGGAAGATTAAAATGTCAGGGGTGTTTAGTCTGGAAAAAGAGAAGATCAGCATTGGGGGTGGGAGCATGGTGACAGTTTTCAAGCACAGATAATGTTACAAGGATGAGGGAGAAAATTGTTCTTAACATCTGAGGATAGGACAAGAAGCAGTGGCTTTAAATTCCAGCAAGGGAGGCTTAGGTTGGACATCAGGGAAAATTCTGAAATAAATTGCCCAGAGAGGTTGTGGAAACTCCACCACTGGAGATTTTTAAGAAGAGGTGAGATTAAACACCCGTCAGCAATGGTCTGGCTCTGCAGTAAGTGTAGGGAATGGGAGTAGCTGACCTCTCCGAGTTCCTTCCTGTCCTACGACTCTACAAAAGTATCCACCTGCACAGGGAGCAGTCAGGAATTTATCTTTAAATGTGGTGGTCAATTACCAGTTTTCTGTGGTCCAACAACAAGGAACTTGGGTAGTCGGTCACATGTTTTCTCCTTGGACCAGATATCCTTGTGCCTTTTATCATCACAGGGATTCTGCAAGACAGAGCCAACAGGATTGAGTGGTAAGCAAGCTGACAACTAGAACCCCATAAATCCTCAGATAGCTGCTTTATATCTGTGGACAGTTTCTCATGAATCAGATGCTCAAGGAGGACACAAACTGCCTTTCTGGGACTTCTGGGCAGGGCTGGCTGCTGTTTCTCATTGATTTGGATCCACATATTTGTATCTGCATGGGTCTTTACTGATGACACCACTCCTGTAGGGATACAGTTTAACACACAAAAAACAATTCACGACCACATCACTAGTCTATTGAGTGCCAACAGGCTGCAGTGCACAGACCATGACATGGGAGCATCTTCAAAGGTACCCAAGAGCTCTTGCAGCCTAAGTCCCTTCTGAAAACATTTCCCACAGTTCCTGTCCTGAGTGGGCTCATTGACACTGTAGGGCAGACACACATTCTCTTCCTTGACGCTATATTAGAGTGAAGCGTCTCTGGCAGACACTCTACCCTCATCTGCTCATTACCTTGCACAGAGCTGTTGTGCTGCGGTGAAATGGAATACACCCGGTTTTACTTAACCAAATTGAAAATGAAAGTGTGACATCACCTCAAGATAAATCCCACAATCATGCATGCAAGCTCTTCCAGCCCCACAGACGTTCTCCCCCACCACGGCTTGCCATAACAGAGCAGGACTCCAAGGCTATCCACCTCTGTGCCAAAGAGAGCTAGCTCTCCCCTCAGCTCATACCAGGAGCGTGGCCTACATCATGTCTTTGGGATCTGGGGAGTGATGCTACAAAGACCAAACCCCAAGGCTGCAAGCATCACCCTTCCAGGCGCTGCCTGGGCAGTGTCACCATGGCAACCCTTCCCACCTCATGTGCCTTCCGAACAAGACATGGTCCTTGGGAACAGCCCAGGGTGCTCTAGACTGTTGGCTGACCTGCCACAGTGGATTCTTCTCCTGGGGAAAGATTTCAAAGTACTTCTTTGCCAGCTGGACAGGGGGCAGTGTCTGCAGGCGAAGGTTGGTCCAGCACTGCACAAACTTGACCAGGCTCTCAAAGGTATACAGCCCCAGCCGGTCATTCCCATAGTTAGACAGGTGCGTCATGAAGATGCTGATCTGCAAACAGAGAATTTACAAGTCAAGCACCAGCCCTGCCTCATCCCAGCCTTCACTATGCTGCCCTATTGCATCCCACCACCAGACAAAAGCTTCCCTACTGCGTCCCACCACCAGACAGAAGCTGCTGCCTTCCCCGGCCTGTTCTGGCTGTCCAGGCCAGCAAATGTGCATCTGTTCCACCCTAGGGAGGCAAAGGAAAGAGAACAGATTGTTGCTCCCAGATTACTATTTCAGAAGCTGTATCTTCTTCCCAAGCCAGGGGCCTGCTGGGGAGAGGGAAGTAGGTGATTTTGCAATATCCTGGAAAATGCTAAGGACAGACCATGTGTGAAGCAGAGTGCATTCCCTCCCAAGGGCACACCAGAGTGACTAGCTCTTCAGACACCTGGAATCAGGAGCCCCTCGGCCCTTACAGAACACTGGACTTTCCACAACTCCTAGCTCTCCCAGCCTCTGGCCAGCATGTTGTGTGTTCCCAGACAGGAACTCACCTCTCCTACTAGTCCTGGGCCCAAACCCACACCACAGCCTGAGAGAGCCAGGCAGCCCCACTCTCCAGGGGACCCCATGACAGGCTGGAAGCCAGACTGAGGCCAAGGCAATGATGTCTTGCCTTCCTAGAGTGGCTGAAGGTATTTACAGGGACTCTTGTCCAGCCTGGAAAGCCCTTGCATGCTCGATGGCTTGCAAGGCCTCCCAGCACTAGCTGAGACCGGGGACATGTGACCCTTGAGCTCCTGCCTAGCAGGGGAGTGACGGGATGGCTCTGGGAGCTAAGTTGTGTCTTGGCAGGCACAAACATGTGCTCAAGGGCAGACCAGAAGCTCTTGCAGGAGCTTCCCAGAGCCCAGTTCTGTGGTAAGCGACCTTCAAATCACCAGCAGTGTAGACAGCAGTACTGGATTCCCTCTTTAAAACACTGACCAAGATTTGGAGCCCTGAGACTTGGAGCACATCCAGGGAACAGGCATCGTCCATTGGGCAACCCATGGCTGAGCTTTGTGCCAATCTTTGGGCATGGTACCCTCCCCAAGCTCAGGGGCACATGCATAGCCCTCCACAGACCCCTTTTTTGCCCACCAGCACTGGAACAAGATGAGAAGTTGTTGGGCCAGTGGACAGTATGAGCTGTGGCAGTCACCCTGCCTCGCTGAACCTCTTGCTCCCAGCTCTGTGCTCAGATCTCCCCACAACAGTTTGCTTCTCAGGACTGAAGAACTCGGCTCATGGAGCGCATGCGTGGGCCGACTCCATACCTTTGACAGTCTGAGGCCAGATGTTCAGCACCTCTGGAGAGACCCTCCCCCGAGCTGTGGGAAGGCAGCAGGAGTCTTAGCAGTCCCTGGCCTTCCCCTGGAGCGCTCTATGGGCTTTGGCAGCCATGTGGGCACCTGCTGCTGGGACGCTGCAAGGATGGGAAGCAGGGCAGGGTGGCACAGGAAGAGGATTGGACACTGAAGAAGGTAGCTGTTGCCACCAACTCAAATCCCTGTTCTTGCCACTGACACAGCCCTCCTGCTTTGGCCTGGGGGAGTCACCTGCCGTACCAACTAGCTCGCAAGACTGCTGGCATGACAAACAGCTGAGAAAACGATCTGGGGTGGACCCCCAGTCAAACCTCCCAGCCTGCCATGACCAGCTTGGGTAACATCATGGCCACAGACAGCCTCGAACAAGAGGACTGGCAAACCAGCCAAGACACCCAGGACTCCTTAGGCCACAGCCCTCCTCTCCCTAGGGAGTCTGGAGGTCTCATCACATGCATGCTCCATCAGATCAGCTCTGGCAGCCTGGCCTGCTTGCACTCACTGGTCCTGAGTGATCAAGTCTTGCCAATCAACTGATCCACACCTAGCATGGCAGGCTGCCCTCCTTTGCAGCGCAGCACGATCTCCCCTGCTCAGCACTGACAGGGAGCTTGGAGGAGGCAGACAGAGGCCTGGAGTTCAGAGAACAGGTGATGATGGTGCCTTTAGGAACGTACATGCATGGAGTCATGTGAACAGAAAGCCTATAAGAAATGCTCTCTGCATCTGGGAAATAAAACCAGGGCAGCTACTCCCACTCTTGACATCAGGGTATGCTCACCAGTCAGAACAAACATCATCTGTTTACACTGCAGAGTTAATCATACGCACAGGACTCCTGCACGTGTGCCACACTCCCAGGGGGCTGGAAGCACTACAGAGGAGAACTAAGAGGCTGTGCCCCGCGCCTGCTGCGGATCACTGACGGCAACGTGGGGTTGGCTGGCTTTCTCCACATGCTGGGATGTCTCTATCAGCAGGATAAGAGAGCAAAGCTCTGGGCTCCTCTGCAAACAGCAGTAGTGAAGATGTGTTTACAGTGCAGCCTTTGCAGCCCATGGGGATAAAGGGACATGAGGGAGAAACACCCAGCAGAAATAAAGGTGCAAATACAGGAAGAGGCTGAAGGGGCTCAGAGGAGGCTACAATCACAGCGGGGAGCCGAAGCCAAAGTGCATTGCGCTCTTTAGCCAGTTTTCTTGGCTAGGGGAGCTACCAAGGTGGTGGCCACAGCTTATAGCAAGGCCTGGCTGTGCTGCAGCAGGGCTGCTGAATGCATGGAGCAGAGGTCTCCTTGCATCAGCTAATCTGGCAGCCCACAGTCTGGTTGAGGCTGTGAGCTCCAGAAACAAGCTGTGCTGAGCTGTTTCACTTGTCCAGAGCAATGCCTGAAATTGCGACGGCACCTGAGACAAAGGGAGGAATTCTTTGGACATGAACTTGTATATCACCTTTTGCTGAAGCTGACTGATAAGGAGATGACACCTGCTAACGTAGGGAGATTTGCTGCCCGTAGTTTGTGTAAAGAGAATGGTCTCAATGTTGGGCCAGGCCTAGGGTTACCAGATACCAAAGCACAGAAAGGAGGACAGGGAAGTACAAAAAGGAGGACATCGGAGGACACAAGGACAAAACGTAGTATTAATATAACTGTCATTACCATATTATGTCATGCAAAATGGGTAACAATTAATTAATGCAGTGTTAAAACTGCGCAAAGTCATGTGTTTTAAAAATTATTTTAAAAGAAAAAAATTACCAAAATGTTTTCTTTTACTGAAAACTGGATTTTTTCAGTAAAAAGTTTTTCATGACCCTTTCACTAATGTTCATGAGACTAAAAAAAGTTAAAAAACTAAATTTGCAAATATAAATTTGAAAAGCACCTAAAAAAGTAAAAGAAAATAAAGCAGTTAACTTGCTTCTTGTTTTTCATTTTCCACCGCAGCCATTTTATGATTTAAATAAATTTGTCCTAAATTGATTCTAGCCAGTTCAAATGTGCTCCTTTATTTGTTTTACTTAATTGGTCCCTGTTAGTAATTTTATTTACAGTATCCTTTATTTTTCTTCATTTTATTAGTGTTGGCTATATTTTTTCCCAATTTAGCCCTTTCATAGGGAGCAACAGGACAAACATCAAAGTGCCCAACACAGGGCTCAAACACATAACCCTGAGATTAAAAGTCTACTTTGCTACCAACCAAGCCAGCTGTTACAAAAACCTCTATGAATAAGGGAAACTGATTGCTCCCCTCCCCCTTCATTTTTCTGCAGGCTGCTCTTTGTTCCCTCCACCCCAGAGCACAACATGGGAGCATGCTCCAAGGGACAGGGGAGGAACAGCCAGGATGTGTTGATGATTTGCCCTCAGGATGCACTCGTCTGATCACTACTTTTTACATAACAAAACCACTCGCTTGGACAGAGATGGGGAGCAGGTGAGTTGTAATCTCTGGAATTCAGCCTCAGTAACAAACAAGCCCTG
Source organism: Podocnemis expansa (assembly GCA_007922195.1). Lineage (NCBI taxonomy): Eukaryota > Metazoa > Chordata > Testudines > Podocnemididae > Podocnemis > Podocnemis expansa. The sequence continues at coordinate 941,113 of ML682070.1, read as the reverse complement.
GAGAAAACAGAAAAGGGGAAACAGGAAGAACTGAATAATCCAACGGACCCTAGAACAGCAAGGTGACTAGGAATTCTTCTTTGAGCACTGCTCAGATTCATTCAGAAATAGATGTCTCCATGCCAGAGCGCTGGATTGGTTGGAACTTTTTGCCCTAGCCTGTCAGAAGAGGGCAGGCGGCCACTGCCCCCCCTCTGGCACCAACCCATGGCTATATATGTGGCCCCAGCCCAGCCCCACCCCCAGTTTCATTACTTCCGACTTCATGTTGCTTGTGAATCTGCCCCCTCCTTGCGCTTCACAAGCAGCCTGTCCTTCATTCACTTTATGAGCTTTTTGCCTGACTGGGAGCACCTATTTGTGGACTTAGTTCCATCAAAGAAGGTCTCCCCATTCGGGCCGGAACATCACACCACTCCATTGTCTGCCATGCTGGGGTTCAAAGCCTGTGCCGAATGCTGCAAGGCCTTCCCGTGGTACGATCCCCACGAGAAGTGCCTCCGGTGCCTGGGCAAAAGCCACATGGTCACCGCGTGCTCCACCTGTCTGTTCTTCAAGCCGAGGACAATCAAGGATAGGGACGCTTTGGGACCTCCTATGGCACTGCATCCCAGTTCAGCACCAGGACCCACCCAGCACCATACCAACAGGGGCTGCAGAACAAGTAGCGCGGCACTGACACAGCGCTCTTTTCGGGACCAGTTGCGTTCAACGCTGGTACCATGACAACATCATAGTCCTGTGTCTTTGACAAGGGACTCTCCCTGGCACTGGTTGGACGCAACCCCGGTACCATGGCACCAACACAGTCCCATGTCTTTGACGACCCCGGAGGCAGTGGAGGCTGCCAGGGTGCTCCTCCTGCTGCCTACACCTCCCTCCTTGGCGCCAGTTAGAAGGGGCTGGGACAGACTTCCCACGATCCCCTCCCCACATCGAGGGATGCAAGGGAGTTAGAATTGCTAGGTAGGAAGGTATACTCCTCCTCGGCCTTGGAGTTGTGGGTTGCGAATAACCAGGCCCTAACCGGCAGGTACATGTTGGATGTATGGGAGGCATTAAACAGATTTAGACACCTACTCCCACCACAGGCCAAGGAAGAGTATGATGTTTTCTTGGAGGAAGGTAAAATAGCCTCCCAGGACCTCCTCCTGTCAACATGGGACATGGTGGATACGGCGGCCCGCACCCTGGCCTCAGCGGTAACCCTGTGCCACGTGGCCTGGCTACAGGAGGCCAGAGTACTCCCAGCCTCTCAAGAGGTGGCCCTCAATCTCCCCTTCAGGGGCGATGCGCTCTTTCCCCCAGAAACATCGCCTGTCCTGGGTACTGCTTATGACCCCCAGAGGGAGCTGAAATACCTTGATACCTTGGCCTTCTTCCGATGGCGCCCCTACCATGCCCTTCAGCCCCACAGGGCCCAGAACAAACCCCCCCCCCCCGTTCAACAGTTACTGGTGAGTACTCGATCTTCACCACCACAACTTCAGTTCGAAGGTCATCTGGGGGACATTCCTGGCAAGGCTGTCCCCCATCCATTTCCGGGGAGGGATCCCATCTGGCCACTCAGCGGTTTCTATGATACTTACAACCCTGCTGTCAATCACCCAAAACCCAGTCATGAAGTGCAGCATCTCAAGAAATCGAGACACCTATAAAGGGCAGCTGTCATATTTTCCCGCTGCCCAACGGCTAGCCAATTAGCAGCCTCCTGCCTTGCTGGCTCTTCACGAGTGCAACCTGTGAGCAATCCTTCCCCACTCTGAATGTAGGTGGACAGCTCAGAGGTTAAGTAGCCTCCCCCTTTTCCGAGTAGGATGAAAGTTCCACTCTTGTCCATACTTCCATTGTGGACCCTATTATGCCCCCTAAGGGGGGCTCGACCCTCATTACATGAACCTTCTTGGACCACCATGGTGGTCACAATGGAGACTTGCAGTCCTGCGGGCATCCTTTAGACAAAGGTCTTACTCCCAGCACGTTATCACGCCCCCACGCAATGCCCCCCTTGGGTGGCAACTCCTCACCCTGCGGGACACTCAGAGGTTCATGCTACACACTCTGATAATCAAAGTGTACCATTCCGTCGATCCCCATTCCAAATAAGACGGAGTTTTTTCCGTTTACTGCAACCATTCTCACACCAGGGAGCGCAACTCCCGCACACCTCCCCATGGGGAAAGCACCTCCGCCCTACTCTCCAACAGGACGGATGGTAAAGCCCTGGTTAATCTTTGTTCCCCTCTCATAGTAAGCCCCCCCACCCCGGCCTGCTCAGAAAGGCATGCGCAGAAGGAGCACACCCTTCCTTTTTCTTCTGTCACCCAGACCAACAACTATGAAACGCATTTAGCTAGGCCTAACATAGCTTGCATTTGATCGACCTCACTGGCATCTTAAGGTATATTGTCCCTAACCAGGGATACTACAACCCCCTTGACCCCTTAGGGCGAGCATATTGCTCTCGCCTGTCAAGTACCAGACTCGCAGGCTAGAGCCTGGCCAGCGACACAGCCTTAGACAACTCACTTGCGGTCTCCATACCCGAGGGAAAGCCCTAATGCTCACTACTTCCAGCTGGTCCACAGCCTGGTGAATGACTGAGTAAGGGTCTCATTAACTAAACCCCCGCCCCACCTTTGCCCTGCCTTACTCCCTCAAAGATGGGCTGCCCTAATGGGCAATGGCCTCTCTTCCCCTCCAGGCCGGCCTATCACAGCCTCTGGAGTACTTCTCAAAGCCTGAACATCTGCACATGGCCCCTTTCCCTTGACAAAATGGTCTGGTGTCCCGCTTTACCCCTAGGTCAGAGGTGAGGATACTCGCTTCTCTTCCCTCCCCATCAAACTCGCAGTTGACGCTGCTTGACCAGTCCAGTGAGTAGCCAAAAAGCTTTAGTCTAAGAGTAAGAGGTCCAACACCTGGACGGGGGCTCCAAGCTGAGCTCTGTGGGTATGGCTGAAGACCATTCCCACCACCAGGGTGAGAGTCTGATCCTAGTCATCATCCCTGAGAGCAGTGGTTCCCAACCCTTTCTCTGCCGTGACACACCTTGAGAGCTTCAAATTTTGAGGCACACCACCATGAAAAGACTCATGAATATTCCAATTAACTTAAATTACTTATGAATATTCATAGCCCATGGCACAGTGTTTCAGAAATGCTGCTATGTGGGGTAGTAGGGGTAGCAGAGCAGGGGTGGCAAAACAGGGGAGGTCAGGAGTTGTGTGCAGTGGCAGGAGTGAGTGTGGGGAGCAGAGCAGGGCAGGGGTGGCAAAAGAGGACAAGGGCAGCCATGTGGGGAACAGCACAAGGGTGGCAAGAGAGGGAAGAAGAAAGTAGAACAAGAGTGGCTGGGGGGGGGTGAACCTTGGGAATGGGAAGGCAGGGCAGGGCAGCATGGTGCAGCATCCACTTCCCCCTTCTCCACAGTGGCTCCCTGCCACCCAGGGCAAATCCTCACCCCACTGCTGTTCTCTCCCACCCCGGTGGGTCCCGTCCTCCCCTCCCACAGCCCCCTGCTGCCCGTGATGGACCCTTCAGCACCCAGCTACACCCCCCCACACACAGCCACCCCCACTCCCAATCAACCAGCAACCCCACAATCCCAGCCGCACACCCTCTGCTACACATCCTCTCCCACCCACCTCTGCTACACACCCACCTGCCCCACACAACTCCCAGCAGTGCCCTCCCACCCCCAAAGCCCTTACCTGGGCTGTTTTGCAGGCTGGTTGAGGCAAACTGCTCCACCCTGCACAGGGAGATTCGCACACTCCCAGCCTCCCCCAGCTCTCTGCTGCTGGGCTTAAGGTGGAGCCAGGTGGACCCACCAGAACTGTGCGTTTGGGCTGCTCCTGCTAGTTTTAGGGGGACCTCTGGAACTCCACGTTCCGGTGCCTTCCTCTATTTTTAGGGAGCCAGAATGCTGCCTGCCTAATAATAGGGGTCCCAGAACTGTGTTCTGGTGCCTTCCCCCTTACTTTAACCCCTGCCTTTTCCCAGCCCTGCACAGCCCAGGTGGCTGGGCTGAGCAGAGAGGGAACTTTAACTCCAGGTCTTGGGCATGCTCGCGGCACACTCTGGGTGTTTCCACGGCACACCAGTGTGACCTGGCACACTGGTTGGGAACCACTGCCTTAGAGAATACCCAGCAGGGCTCCTCTCATAGTTTCTTCCCTCGGATGGTCATAGCGCCGGGTTCGTCCTGGTATAGCTCCGGGACACCCCGCTTGTATACCCTGCGGGTCCAACTCCCTCTTCCTTCTCACGTTCTGAGGGCTTTCTAGCCATCGCAGTCGCAATTTGGTATCACACTCAGGCCCAACTAACCTCTTATTACATCACCCGTCACCCCAACCACTGACTGGGAGTTTGGGAGCCAGCTGTCCCTGATAGAACCCACTCCCAGGGCAAGTCTCATAACGGCAATAACATGCTTGTAGAAGGCCCTTCAGATAAACCGGAAGGGTCGTAAGGAGATTGCAGGACGTGCACCCTCAAAGTAGCGTACCTTCTGTGCTCCCTTGATAGAAGCTGTTCCTTTCTCATGCATGCCCTGTTCCCCTGTAGGGGCCCTCCCTTCGGGGCGTCCCTACCTTGGTGCACACCTCTGTGCATCACCAGTCGTAAAGTTTGGACCACACTGGGTGGACTCATCCCGCTGGTATGAGGTCATGTAACTCAATGTCCCGTAGGCCATGGGACTTGATCCCCGGGACTGCTGCTCTTATGCACAACCCCCGGGCATTGCTTTATCGCAACCAGCTCCTTGCTTTCTATACTCCTTTGCCTGATTACCAGCTGCAAAAAAAAAAAAAAAAACAAAACCACTAACAGAAGAAGAGAAAGACAAGGGGAAATAATCATAATACTACTCCCTTGTGTCAGCACAAAGTCATCAATACCGGCAGTCAAATTCAACAGGGACCGCCACAGTGCCATCGGTAGGCTCGCATAGGCCTGGGATATACTCATCAGGCTCATGCGAAGTCCTCTCCCAGTCTGCCTTGTATAGGGCCATTCAGTGGCCAGGCACTGCCTTCCCTCTGATGACCCGGATGCTCTACTCACAGTGCGCTCCTTGAGGTCATCGGCTGCTGCCTCTGGCTGCTGGCACTCCTTCCTTCAACCTAGGACGAGGTAACTCTCCTAGACCCTAACCACTGGAAGCCCACCCCTCTGCAGGACGCCAAATGTCTCAGATTCCCGCACCTATCACGCTCACAGCGTGTGAGTATCTCATGCTCCCGGACTGAGGGAAACACAGTCTACTTTCTCTCCCCTGGTTCTGGAGGTGCCAGCATCCACCAATACCAGTCCAAAGATCCTACGGCCTCCTGAATTCTCTTGTAGGAGGTACATTACCACGTGTTGCTGCCAGAACACTAATCATCTGGGTTTCTCTCGCCTCTGCCAATATGCCTTTAGGCAGAGCGGTTAGAGTCGCACTCCTCGACTTTAACCAAGATATGCTGGTATCTTATCTATTCGTAAGGTGACCTCAGGCCCTCCTGCGCAGGCACCACACTAGGCACTTGGACAAACCGGGTCTACTTTCTTCTCTCGGTTAGGTCCTGCAATCCCTGTTTACCCTTGTTGGGGCGATGGTTCATTGGGTCGATCCCTTAGACCTCTCCAGAACCCTGGGTGTGGACAAATACTCATTTCAGAGTTATGCCATGCTGAAGGTGGAAGAGCCAACTCCACCTGCCATCCCTCAGCATGGCTAGCAGTCACCTATTTCTGAATGTATCTGAGCAGCGCTCGAAGAACGGTGGGTTACTTACCAGTAACCATCCTTCTTTGAGATGGGCTGCTTGGATTCATTCAGATCCTGCCCCCCATCCCGGCATCTGGAGTTGGCGACTCCAAGGAACTGGGGAGGTGCCGGGCGGTGGCCGCATATATAGCCACGGGGTGGCGCGGGGGACGGTGGCCGCCTGCCCTCTTCTGACAGGCTAGGACAAAAAGTTCTGACCAATCCAGTACTCTGGCACGGAGACACCTATTTCTGATTGAATCTGAGCAGCCCATCTCAAAGAAGGACCGTTACTGGTAAGTAACCCACTGTGCTGGTGCCCAGGGCACAGTCCACTAGGAATGCACGCTTTAACAGAGCAGCAAAATGAAGCTGTTCCGGGGCAAAGCCCTGTTCACCCCACCCCAGTTACAGCCCCGTCCTAAACTAACTGATTTATAAGAGAAAATGAGAATTAAGAAACACTGTCCCCCTTATCTATGATATTATACTGCTTAAAGGGGTGGAAGATGCAATAGTCAGCTGCTCAATTCTTACAGGCTCCTAGTAGCCATGCCAAGTAAGGAAACTTCTTCCTCGAGTGCTGCTCGGATACATTCAGTATCAGGCGTACGTGCCACAGCACACAATTGGCTGGAAACTTTCTTTAGCCTTAGCCTGTCAGGACAGGGCTGGCGGCCACCACCCCCTGGCCACCCCGTGGCTGCATATATGGCCACAGCTCTGCCCTCCCCAGTTTTCTCTTTTCCACCCTCAGCGACGGTCACGGACCATCCTGCTTCTTTCTTTTGAAAGGGCCTGTCTCTCCGCTGTTTTATGAGTGTTTTCACCGGAAGATCTGTTTGTGGACATTGCCAGCGCTCCTATCGAGTCCTTCCACCAGAAACCCAAACCTGAGGAACAGCTCCCACAGGAGGTATCTTGAAGGCCTTGGTGAGCTTCACCAGGTGGATTATGTTCCATTTGCAGATCTTTAAATGAAGGACTCAGGAAGACAGGGAGTGAAGGTTGCATAATATTGTCCGGGAACAGGCCCTGCAGCCGATGCCGGGTACATCTGTAACACCCAAGGATTCATCGGCACCGAGTGCTGCGCTGGCACCAGAGTCGTCTCAGCACCACTCTCCAGCTATGAATAAAAGTTGTGATCAGCCTCTAACTCAGCACTGTGTGTTTGGTCAGCACCGGCATCCTCTCATTGCCGCTCCCCAGCTATGAATAAAAGCCGCGATCAGCCTCTGATGCAGCACTGCATGCTGGATGGGCACCGCTCTCCAGCTACAAATAAAAGCCACGTTCGGCCTCTAACTCGGCACCTCATGCTCAGTCGGCTCCACAACCCTCTCAGTGCCGTTCTCCAGCTACAAATAAAAGACACGATCAGCCTCTAACTTGGCACAACGTGCTCAGTCGGCACCAGAGGCCTCTCAGCTCCACTCTCTGGCTACAAATAAAAGCCATGATTGGCCTCTAACTTGGCACTGTGTGCTAGGCTGGCACTGGAGCCTCCTCAACGTCACTCATCGGCTATGCATAAAAAAGCCACAATTGGCCCCTAACTTGGCACCGCGTGCTGGACTGGCACTGAAGCCGTCTTGGCGCCACACTCCAGCTGTGAATAAACAGCTGCGATCGGCATTTGGCTCGGCACCATCTCAGTGCTGTGTGACCTTATCCTCAGTACCTCCTCTCCAAAGGGCCAGAACATCTGAGCACCATGTGTTAGCAGCAGCGCCTCAGGCCAGTCGGCACCAAGGCCCTCTCAGCGCCACTCCCCAGCAGAGCACATGTAAGCACACTCAGAGTCAGCTTCAGCATTGAAATGCTGGTGCTCCTCTGGCTCTCCCTCCGGGGGATGAGGGCCAGACCCTATCACGATGCCATCCACACCAGGTGACTTTAAGGCGACAGAGGCTCTTTAGCTCCTGAAATCGCAGCCAGGCTATCGAAGCAAATGGTAAGTCCATCCTCCTTTCACTTTACCCAACACTGGGGGGATCTGCTCATTCCTTGGCCCCGCGTCACTTCAGAACTGAGGGCTCAAACTTCTACGGCACCGACACCTTGCCTCAGCACCACAAGAAGGTCCAAGAGTGCATGCCTCAAGCCCAGCCTCCTACTAAAGGGTTCCTTGCACCGGCTTCTTCTCGGTATTGCACTTGAAGCTGGTTACCTCCCACTGACGCTTTGGAAGGGGAGTTCCAATTCACTACCACGGCACCGGGAGAGTGCACCCCAGTACCGGGGTGGTCCCTTCCCCTGGCTAGAACCATGAACCCAGGGCCAGGGTCTTACAGAGAAGACCCTACCACACTTCAGCCCCCTTCACTGGGTCACCGCCTACCTGGGGCTCAGGGTCACACCCCTCAAGGGGAACTAAGATCCTTTATTCGACCTGGAGTTTGCATCATCTCCAGTTGCCGTTACGATCCCTCTTCATGTTTGTGTCCTTGACATCACTGGGACACAATGGCCTGAGCTGCCCTGCTTTACCTCCAGGCTCCCAGGAGTCCAGGAGGTTTGACCTCCCAGGTCAAAGGCCTATTCAACTTCAGCCTTTCAGCTAAGAGTTGCTAACCATTAGGCCTTGTTTAACAGATATTCCCTAGATCTGTGTAATGCTATGAAGGGTTTTAGCAGCTTCCTCCCACAAGAACACTTGGAGGATTAGGATGCCTTTGTCGAGGAAGGCAGCTTGGCCTCATGCGAAGAAGCCCTTACAGTGGCGTGGGATGCCTTGGACATGGCCAGCTGCAGCATTACTACAGCCGTCGTTCTGCACGGAGTGGCCTCTACCAGGACTTACAGCAGTCCACATTAGACCTTCCTTTTAGAGGGACAGTCTCTCTGTGCCCCGGCCACTGACTCCCTCATCTGCAGCAGTTGTGACCCTAGGTCAGCCCTCAGAGTCCTAGGTATGCTTACTCCCTAGGTGCTTCAATGTTCTCCCAGCCCACCGTGACCCCATGAATGCCCACTTACTCCTTCCTCGTTATTTTCTTCCTACAATATTTTCATATGGAGGCAGGACAACTTAGTTAAGGGCACCCTTATCAATCCTGCCCTTGGCATCTGTTGCCAGTATGTCAATGGCGAAAGGCCTTTTGCCTATCCCCTGTTTGGTCAGGGGGTGATGTGCTCTCTGCTCTGGTCTTGGTTAGTAACTTAACCCAATTTACGTTCCTTTGAAGTTAGGGGCAGCAAGGTCAGCAGTTATCCCACCCTTGCTCATTGCCTGCGGCTGTAGGAGCCTGTTGCTCTGGATCACGACTGCCTTTCTCAAGAGTTGATTCTGCTACGGAAAGGCAACCCTCTTATCTAGACAGTCTTGCTGGTGACAAGGATGTTCTTTGCTATTGTGACATATAATGAACCAGGACTGCCCTCTTAGAGTTCTGGTCTCCTGACAGAGTGGCAGATGACCCCTCGGCACTCTCATGCACATCTTCTCTCGAAGATCTTGCACTTAGTGGCATGCCCGTGGGCGTTTGCCTGGTGGCCGACTGCTTCTTCACCCAAATTTGAGCGCTGTGCCATTTGGGGGTTGCCGTGCTGACTGCGGATAAGGCTCTAACTCCGCCCACCTTCCACAGTACAGCTAGCAGTCATCTGATACTGACTGTCTCCAAGCAGCGCTCAAAAAAGAACTGTGGGTTACTTACCAGTAACTGTCCTTCGAGATGAGCTGCTTGGATTCATTCAGATCCCTCCCGCCATCCCCGCTATCCGGAGTTAACGACTAGTAGGAACTGTGGAGAGGCAGGGCTGCAACCATACATACACCCACTGGGTGGGCCAGGGGGTGGTGGCTGCCAGCCCTGTCCTGACAGGCTAAGGCTAAAGAAAGTTTCCGCCCAATCATGCACTGCGGCATGTACACCTGATACTGAATGAATCCAAGCAGCCCATCTCGAAGAGAGACGGTTACTGGTAAGTAACCCATCGTTCTATGGGACCCAAGGAATTAACTTGTTTTAAAAAGGACAAATTAGACTGAGAAATTAGAGAAGATATTTGGACTGGAGAAAGACCAACAAGAAAGGGGCGCATCTCACTGTGACACAGCCCCCAGGAGTCTCTAAGGAAACAACAGCAAACAAGGAGTCCTGTGGCACTTGGGATGTTTATCAAAGGAGTGACGGGGGACGGATGTCACTAGGGCTATGTCTATACTACAGGGCTCAGTTAAGTTGACTTAATAAGGTTGAGTTAAAGTCAACTTTATTAAGTTGACTTAGTGAGGCCGCATTTGTTTAAGTAGACTTCATAAACTCGACTTAAGCCTGGGGACCCATTTAAAGTCGACTCAATAAAGTCAACTTAAAAGGCTCAACTGCACTAAGTCAACTCTATTAAGTCGATTTTAGCGGCCACACTGTGTTAAGTCGATTTAACCCTTAAAGTCGACTTTAAGGGCAGGAGTTATTAAGTCGGCTTAAACAAGTGCTTAAGTCAACTTAATGAACTCCAAAAGTGGCCAGAGAGTTGCTTAAGTCGACTTAAGCCCCTAATGGGCTATATCTACACTGAGGGAGGGCCTGGAAGTCAACTCAACAAGTCGACTGCAAGGTACGTCTGCGTGGACAAGAAGCAGACATACCCAGGGTGCCCCTCCTCCTACCCTGCCCCCTGGTCCGGATTAGGTACCCTGAGACCAATCAGCTCCAGAGGCTGATCCAGACTGGGGCCGATCTGGCTCCTGCCCTCTGGGGAGGAGCCGGGAGCTGGGTTCGGCTCCCAGCTCCAGCCCACAGACAGCTGGGGGGGTAAAGAGGGACTAGGAGCCCCATCTTGCTCCCATCCCCTTTCCACCAGTGGTGGGGGCTTGGAGCTGGCTCCCGCCCATGGTCACAAATGACCCGGGGCCAAATTGGGCGCCCAGTCACTTGTCAGGGGGATAGGAGGCTCTGCAGCATGGTCAATTTGAGAGGAGTGAAACTGATCCAGGGTGTGGAGTCCCGTGGGTAGGGGTTCTGCAGCCTGGTCAATTTCAGTCCTGTGAAATTGACCAGGCAGCAGAGCCTCCTATCCACTACGACAAATGACTTGGGGGCTGAACTTGGCCCCAGGGCCACTTATGACCACCAGCAGGAGCCAGCTCCAAGCCACTGATACCCATGGAAAGAGGCTGGCAACAAGATCAGGCTCCTAGCTCATCTTTGCTGACCTGCTGCCCGCAGAGAGGGTATGGGAGTGCCATGGCTCCCTGCAACCCATCTCTGCAAGTCGCAGGGCCAGAGAGGGACTAGGAGCCTGTCCTGGCTCCAAGTCCCTCTCTCCAGCCAGGGGCGCGGGGGAAACGGGGATTGCCCCTGGCCGCTTTCAAGCAGACAAGGGCACAGTGAGTCGGCAGCAGCCAGGGAAGCAGGAAGAACAGGAATCATCCCTTGCCGTTTGCAAGCGCCCTGGCAATGCCGGCTTCCACTGCCCTTGGACACTTGCAAGCAGGCAGGGGAGATGCCGGTAACCCACAACCCTGGCCACTTGCAATGCCACTGCCCCGTGCCCTGGCAATGCTGGCTCCCCCCATCACTAGCCGCTTGCAAGCAGCCAGGTGAGATGCCGACAACCTGTGCCCTGGTGATGCCAGCTCCCACTGCCCCTTGCAAGAGGCCAAGGGCGATGCTGGCTCTCCACACCTATGGCTGTGGAGAGGGACTTGGAGCCAGGTCAGGCTCCTGGTCCCTCTCTGCCATCAGCAAAGAGGGGCTGGGAGCCCAGTGGGGCTCTCAGCCTGTCTCTGCAGGCTGCAAGGGCTAGGAGTGGGTACACAG
>ML682070.1:885986-923588 GCA_007922195.1 Podocnemis expansa | reverse complement strand
CAAGAGGACAGCACCTATTCTTGAATGCAATGATCAGTTTTTTCCTAAATATTCCAAAATAAAAATAAGCATAGAGTATATAGGCAAGAGCAAGCTGCTTGTTTTCTATGATTTGATAAACTAACAAAGGGACAAATATTGCAAGCCTTACTCCATCAAATTTCGCACTGACTTCATTTAAACTATAGGATCAGGCCCAGCCCAGCAGCTACTTTAGAATGGATAATACTTGCACATCTGTGTATCTTACTAAAAATATAAGGACACATCTATAGTGGACTAACTTCTTCTTGGAAGGGAGAAACAAACTGAAAAAAATCACACTGGGAAAAGGAAAATCTTACAAACTGAAACCTCCTCACAATCAAAAGTGAACTTTGTTGGACCTCTAAACAAAGGATTTGTTGTCAAAAGCCAAGATTCATTAGCAGGAATAAAGATCTGGCTTAGCCCAGCCGTTAGAGAAAGAAACCTCCCAAGAAACTTTAAGCCAAGCAGGGCAGCAAAGCAAAAGAGTCCCAGGTTTCTCTCCGGGCAGTTCAGAGACCCCATCAAGGTAAAGAAAAGCCCCAACCCCTGCAAAAAATAAGATCAAACCTCCCCCAAAATCAGGTGCAGGGAAAGGGGAGAGAACCTGAGCTGGAGCCTGGAAAGAAGCCGGGGGTGAGAAGCCGAAGCAAGAAAGCAAAGTGAAACCACTTCCAGCCCTGCAGCTGGACTGCCTGGAGCAGGGAGGAGGGCAGGGCAAAGAGGAGGAGTCTTAAAGAGATACAGACTCCTGGTTTTCTCTGCTGACCCTGAGCCTGACCAGCCCCCAGCCAATCTTCAGGGGCTCTGCCGGCCCCTGCCCAGGCCTGGCTCACCCCCCCCCCCCCAGCTGCTCTGCTGGCCTGGCCCCGCTCCCCACTTTGACAGCCTGGGCCTGCCCGCCCCGCCCCCTCCTCCCCCAGCGGCTCAGCTCCCAGGCCGCCCCGCCCCCACTCCCCTGGCTGAGCCTCAGCCGCTCTGCCGGCCTCGCCCTCCCCTGCGCGGGGACTGGAAACCCCTGCGCGGGGAGGGGGGGGTCTAACCTGCGCGGCCGTGCTGCCGCGCACCTTAGAGGGAACAGTGCCCAGCTCCTCCCTGAGTGGGGGTTTGAGGCATCCAGACCCACGTTCGCTGTGGCATTGATGTCCCTCCATGCTGATGAACTTACTGGGTTGAGGAGCACTGTCAGGAAGAGTTCACCACCTCGAATGCTTTTGTCCAACTCTTTGGAGCCCCCAGGATATTCATTGTAGAAGATGGTGTGCGTGAAAAGTCCACATGTCTGTCGAGGCAGCACCTAGAGAGGGAACATTGGTGAGGAGGCTGAGACACGGTGAGTGAAAGACCCAGGCATTTGCCCACTTCACACACTCCTCTGGCTCTGAATAACAGTGCAAGGGTTGGTGGGATCTCAGCTTCCCGCTGACACCCATGGTTCTCCACTGCACTCAGAGCCTGTGGTGCTGACCCTCCTGACATAGTTCAGGACAGGTGAGTGCTGGCACAGGAGCCACTGTAGACACCCCCCATCAGAAAGAGACTAGTGTTCACTTCTGCAGAGATGTGGCTCTTCTGAGCCAGGACACATGGATTTGTAACCATGTACTTGCTGGCATTTGGGAGCTTTCATTCTAAAACCTCAGGTCCTACAGACTCTGTATTGCACTGATGCCTTTCATGGTTGTACAACAAATGGACTTTTACTATAGCACACCCTGTTTTACCTGGTGGTTTTGGGAAGGCTCAATGCTGGGTAGAACCTTCCCCTACCCCCACCCCCACCAACTGACTGCCCCCAGGTCCTCTCAGGATCACTTCAGAAGCAATGTTCCCTCTAAGCTGACAATGCAGCTGAGCAAGTTATGGGCGTGGCTAAGCAAGTTCCCTCCCATTCCCAACCCTGGGTCAGGCCCCCTCCCCACTGCCCATTGGCTTCCCAAGTGCTTTCATAACTTGCTCAGTTCCATCATCAGCTTAGAGGAAACACTGAGAAAGGAAGGCATTGCTTTGCTATGAAAATGAATAGCCATCACTCCCTCACTACAGAAAAAGAACAAATTATGAAAATTTCTGCCGTCTACATGGCTGAATACAAATGTAGTGTATTACTGTAACCCACTCCAGTTCTTAAAATTATTAGGAGATTTTCTGGCTTCATTGCCCCACACATGTGAGAAGTGGAAGGAAACGCAACAGGAAAAAGCCACTAAATGATAAAATAATTCCTCCTGTGATAACTAATGGGCTGGTTGGACTGTATGTGAACAAATCCTATCAGCTTTCCTAAAAGCATCAATAGACGCACTTACAACAAGCCACTGAAATGGTAGCTATTGCCCTCATTATGACTTTAGATATCCTTATTCACTTGTCATTTAAGATGGGCATACTAAATGTGGAAAAGATGCACCAGATAATTGTCATTCCTCCTATAAGCACAGGGGAGAGGATGGCATCTCAGGTATTCAATGGATATTAGTTAACCTTAGCCAAAAGCCACAAAAAGAGTGCAACTGGAACAAACCCTTGGGTTTTTTCGTGCCATTGCAAATGGACTCCCCTGTCAATCAGCTTTGATTCAAATCCTTTGATAGGTGCAACTTCTGTACTCAAACACAGGGGCGTCACTGCCCCAGGCATGGCCCCAGGGCATGGCCCCAGGCCCTGCCCCCTGGCCAGGGACAGGGCTGGAAGTGGCCGCGTGCGGCTGGGCCCCACATCCCTGGCCGGGGATGGGGCCAGAGTAGCCGCCGCTGCTGCAGGCAGCCAAGCCCCGAATCCCCAGCTGTGGACGGGGCTGCCGCAGCCATGGGTGGCTGGGCCCCGGATCCCCCACCAGGGACGGGACTGCCGCGGGCGGCTGGGCCCTGGATCCCCGGCTGGGGACGGGGGCAGGAGCGGCCTCCACAGTCAAGCTCTGTATCCCCACGTGGGGATGGGGGTGCCGCGGGTGGCTGGGCCACGGATCTCCAGCCCGATTGGGCCAGAGACCCGGGGCGGGGCCGCCAGACCCGGGACACTGCGCTGGGATTCAGGGCACGTGCCACGGGTGCCCAGCGCCAGCGACACCCCTGGTCAAACAAAACCTGAAACTCCACTTGAAATGCTTTCAGCAAAAGAGAATTAACCATTCATTAGAGATTCCCTGGATGAGATTTGTTTCTAACTCTGACTTCATCCTGATATGAACTACTCCAAAGTTTTGGTCTGAGATTTTGGTGCAGAGAACAAATGCCAGTTGTGAAATCTGGCTCTCATTCTGAACATCCCCAGATTTTTTATGAGCTGAATCTGGGAACTGAGTTTTTGCAACCCTCCTACTGCTGGTTTCCCCACGGTCCCCTGCTTCTGCCTTGCCCAACCCCTTCTTTCCTCCCTGTAACTGCCCCAATCTAGGGCTACCATATACCAAAGCACAGGAAAGAAGACAGGGAGGTCCAAAAAGGAGGACCATTGGAGGACGTGGAGAAAATGTAGTGTTAATATAACTGTTATTACCATATTCTGCCATGGAAAATGGGTAACTAAGATATAACAAATGCAGCATTAAAACTGCACAATATCATGTGTTTTTAAATTCTTTTATAATAAAGAAAATTACCAAAATGGTTTCTTTTACTGAAAACTGGATTTTTTTCATTAAATTGAAGTTTTTCATGACCCTTTCATTAATGTTCATGAAAGTTAAAAAACTAAATTTTCAAATATAAATTTGAAAAGTACCTTACAAAGTTAAAAAAAGAAAAAAATCCCAGCTAACTCACTTTTAATTTTTCATTTTCCACAGCAGCCCATTTTTACAGTTAAAAAAAAAAGTCCTAAATTGTTTCTGTCCAGCCCCTTTAGTGGTTTTATTTAATTGGTCCAATTGGTCCTTGTTAGTAATTTTATTTATGGTAGACTTTATTTTCCTTCATTTTATTAGTATCCCTTTATTTTTCCCCCTCTTCAATTTACCTGTTTTGTAGGGAGCAAGGGCCAAAAATAAAAGTGCCTTTTGCAGGTCTTGAACCCACAACCCCAAGCTTAAAAAGCACCATCTCTACAAACTGAGCTGTCCAGAAAGCCTAGTAGCAATAGGATCCACAGTCAGGGGATACCGGAGTTCTCAGTTGAGAAGGCCTGGTTTGTGTAGAGCTGTGATTGGACGGTGTGTGCATGTGACCACCTCCGAGCTCCAGCCGCTGGGGGAAGCTCCCCCACTCCATAACTGGGCTGTTAGAGGGGTGTTTTTTAACATTCCATTCCTGAACAGTAAGAAGCAGGACAAAAGCATTTATTTTTAAAATGCCTGGAGGATGGATGACCTCTGGTAACCCTACCCCAATCCAGTTTCTACATGGCAGGGCCTGGTCCCCCACTTCTGCATCCTCACCCCTTCTTTCCTTCCTGGACCCCGCCCCCACCCCCGCTGCCACTTTCCATGGTCCCCCTCTTCTGTCTGCCCGACTTAACCCCTTCTTTTCTCCCTGTAATACTGCCTGCCCCCCGCCCCCCCCCCCCCCAGCCCAGCGCTGCCAGCTTCCCTGTGGCTTCTCCTCCTCTTCTCCTCCTCTTCTCCTCTGCCTGACCCAACCCCTTCTCCCTACCTTTACCCTCCCCTCTGCTGGTTTCCCCGGAGTGACCCTGCCTCTGCTTGCCCGCTTTCTTCTTTCCTCCATAACCTCCCCCCTCCCGCCTTACCTGGCCAGCTCGAACATGAGCACAGTCAGCTCTCAGCCCCAGCCCCCAGGTGTGGCACCAGGAGAAACATGTCCAGGCCCTGGCCTGAGCGAGGGCGCGTGTTGCTTGCGCAGGTGAGTAGCAGCTGCTGCGCCAGCGCTCACCCACGCACCTTAGAGGGAACATTACCCCAGAGATATTTGAAGGGCTCCACTCACCATGATTCCATTATGGATAAACCCTCGCCGGTATCGGGCAGGTCGCAGGTGGGGATACTCCTCAGTACTGGTCACTTGGATGCCCCAGACAGATTTCCAGGCCTCATAGAGCTGTGTGTGGATGGGATAAACACCCGAATGATGGGGGGCTACAGCATAGCCCAAGTCTGTGGGGATCCCATGTTCCTGGAAACAGAACCCAGCTTTACCACTTGGCATTTACGTAACTCCCCGTTTTCTGCAAGCAGCTTCCCCCCAGAGCAGCAACACCTCATGGCCTCTGCGTAAAAAGAATGTGTTGAGTCCTGCTGGAATCTAGCCCCACAGGCAGCATCTGCTAGGGTGTTCAGCACCACAGGCTCTGCTAACCAGTCACCCAGGCCACTCATGGCTGGGACAAACTGGCCTAATTCACAAGCTTCATGTCAGCTGGTTGCTTACAGTGGCCAAAGTCATCAGCACTGCTGAAGAGGCAAATCTTGCTCCTATGCTGTCTGAGGGAGCGTCACCAGACCCTGACATCTGGAGAAAAGGGAAGACAGCAGCCGAGTTCTATCTCAGAGAGTGTAACACTAAGGAGAGCAGGGATCAGTGTGTGGCTCAGAGAGTTGGAGCTGGGTTTAGAGCAAATCAAGGGGAAATACTGGAAGTTTGTGGCTATAACTTCACTGAATTGTTCCAGTGAGGAGGACAAGAACTACCACAGCTGTGTCCTGGCAGCTGACAATGCACCTGGAGTCCCAACCTGTCTGGCTTCCTGGCTGGTATATTCTATATTGCATGTGTTTAATTGCTGTCAGTGGTTGGCATCTGTGCAGTGGCTTGTCATGTTTCTGGGCCTGTGACTGAAAGAAAATAAACTCAGGTATGTAAGCAGGGAAGGAAAGAGGTGAATGATCAGAGCATAGTGAGTGGGTTCTGAGTGTAGGAATACTTCCATTACCTGGGGACAAAGGGCCAGTGACCCGGGCATGAAATAACTCCTACTCCAATGAAACTTGGCTCACAACTGATAACCCCACAGCTTGAGCTGAAGAAAGGCCAACTTTCAAAGGATGCTATTTAACCTCTGTGCCCGGTGATGAGATGTGGGCCAGCAGTCACTTTCCAGATTGTCATTGTCCTTCACTTGACAACAGGGAACTTCCCTTCAAGGGAAGTGATCCTGCCAGAGGTTGGTGCTCTCTCCCGAGCACCCTGTGCTACTGAACATCTGTGGGCAATGAACAGCTGGTTCCCTGTAAAACCAGGACTGAACCAATAAAGACAGTGCTCAAGATGCTTCCTCACAGTCTGAGTATGAGGCACATTTTCTGTTGCATGGGAGAAGCAACACCAGAGGCATGGACAGCCAGAGTGCTCCAACACCCCAGCCAGCCAGCCCAGGGCTGGGAGCCACACACTGCTGGATGAGGACCAGGACACACATTCCCCTTGGCACTAGCAAGGGTGTCACGCTTTCAGGATGCAGGCAGCAGGACCCTGCAAGCCTACGAATCACGCTCAGCTTTCAAACTCAGCAGGCTTACCACACTAGTGCCTAGGGCTGGGTTGTTCAGGGGTCTGAAGAACTGACAGTATAGTAACCATCTGTGCCACCTCTTACCAGTGCAAAGTGCTTGTTGAGCTTCATCTGCTCAGCCAGCACAGTGACATTGTGGAAGAGGTGAGGTTGCATGTGACTCCACATGTGTGGGAACCACCAGAACTCCTTCCGATGCTTGAGCAGCATGTCGTCTCCTTCATCTTCCTCATCTGTACCTGCAGGGAGCAGAAGACACCATAGAGGAGATGGCGGTCACTGGCTTGACCGGTAAGATAATGTCACAGAATCTAAGACCTTCTGTGATCTCTGTGATGTCTTCTGCTTCAGCTAAGAGGTGGGGGACAAGAACTGGTAGCTCTCTGCTTCCATGGGGTAGGGTGAGAGGAGACCCAGAACTCTGAGCCGCAGTCAGCACTGGCGCACAAATGTGGGTTCCCAGAGTTTGCTGCCATCCCTGGAACTCCAAACTGTAGGTAGGTGGAGGGCTGGGTCCCCAGAGCTCCAAGCAAAGCTCCCAGATGATGTGCATGGTTGAGGCTCAAGCAGCGTGGGAGTGGGGAGTGGGGCAGGCTGCTGAAACAGGAAACATGCTCCAGACCTCCCAGCTCTGGCCCTCAGCCTCTCAAGGCAGCAATCATCCTGCTGCAGGCAGCACCACCATGCTCAGCTGGCGAGTACTGGAAGGGACGATGCAATTGGACAAAGCGTGCTTTAGAAACAAACTGTTCCCTCCCAACCCCAACAGCAGATGGACACACAGACTCACGGATGCTAGGTGCGTGACAGGCGCTTACCTGTGTGGTAGAACTTCCCAGAGAAGCCCAAGTTGAAGGTGAAATTGGGAACTAACGTTCTTAACTTGTTCTGAGTGTTCAGAAGAGCCTGTTCAGATGGAATGGGAGAAAAAGATTCATGTTCTATGACTCAGTCCCGTCTCTGGGCTTTGCCAGCCCCAGTTCAGACTGGGAAGGAGGTGGAGCAACAAAGAATCCTGTTGTCCTCCAAGACAGAAGGGCAGCCAATCCCACCATCCTGCGGCAGCTCAAGGCATCCCAGGGCCAACAAGACGCCCCTCCACACACCTCCAAAACCGGCTGGAAAGACACTGTAGAGCCCTCTGTAGTAACCTTGGGGAGGAAGGGGTTAACACCCTGGTCAGTGAATCCCAGGGGAGCCAACGGGAACAAAGTACAGGTTTTTGAATTGGAGCAGCAGCCTTACCTGTTCCTGTTTGGTAGCAGCAGAGCTCCTGGAAGGATCAGGAGGAGGCCAGAGAGAGGCCTGAGGAAGGATCCAGTAACAGCCTTGCCAAAGATAAGCTCAAGTTTGTAACTGACCAGGCATGAGGAGGACAGAGAACCTTTACTTAGACGTGGTTAGGGTATTTGTTTTGGTTTGGTTTGGTTTGGTTTTGGATTTCTCTGTGCTGAGCACATGTACCCCCCTCCCACTACCCTGTAACTTCCTAAGTTAAATCCCAGAAAAGCAACTCTGTGTTTCTTACCTGTTCTTTTTAATTAAAGATTTTACTCTTTTAAAGTAAGCTTTGGGTCTGTGTCCTAAAAGACAAGAGGATTCGGTCCCAGTTCCAGCTCATATTCCAGCTGCAGTTCAATCACTCTCCAGAGGGAGGAATAAAAGTGATTGAGGGTGCCTCACAGGAAGGAATTCCCAAGTACACCTTCCTGGGTTTTCAAGAGGTTTTTGCATTTTGCTGCAATACCACTCGAAGGCCAGGAAACTGGTGGCCTTGGAGAGTTTTAAGACCAGACATTACAGGCAGTGGGTTTTAAGGCCTATTGCAGGCCCCCACCTTCTGCACTCAGAGTGCCTGAGTGGGGAAACAGCCTTGACATCCACCAGCAGGCTAATGAAAAGCAAGTTCCTGTACACTCAACTCAGTCAGGACTTGAGAGCACAGGATAGAGAGACCACCGGGAGCATTCAGTGAGGGGACTCTGCTTTAAAAGGGGACCAGAGCTCCTAGGCCTGCTTGTAAAGGGAGGCTAAATATATTGCTGGCCATGTTGCCTTCTCCTCCCAACACTTATGCAGCTCCCTCTGGTGCATTTCTTGCTGAAGGAGGCACCAGACACAGGAGCGGGTGAATTACGCTATCTAGTCCCAGGCACTGATTTACTTTGTGAGAATTTTTCTAAAAGCTTCAGCTGGCAAATCTCACACCCACAAACATCCTCCTCCTCCTTTGAGCGCTGCTTGCATACCTTCAGTATTAGGTGTCTGCACCGCAGTGCCCAGTTGGTTGAAAACTTTTTAGCCCTAGCCTGTCAGAGCAGGGTCGGCAGCCAATAGCCCCTCTGGCCATTCCCATGGCTATACATACGGCCCTGACCCTGATCCTCCTCAGTTCCTTTTTCCACCCTCAGCGATGGTTTTGGAACAGCCTGCTCCTTGTGATCACGCAAGTGCCTGTCTCTCCTACCATGTATGAGCCACCCGTTCACTTGGGAGGATCTGCTGCTCTCACCAAGCGTATGAGTTTGGAGTCTGAAGACTGCTCCCAACAGTCTCTTATGCTGCCAGCTTTTAAACCCTGTGCTGCTTGCAGCAAGGCCTTCCCGTGGGATGACCCCCACAAGAAATGCCTTCAGTGCCTGGGTGAATCCCACCAGGCCACTCATTGCTCCATCTGTCAGTCCTTTAAACCAAGGACATTAAAAGACACAGAGCAGAGGCACTGTGCATTAGCCCTGGAGCTAGCATGGCAGCCTACTTCTGGGGAATTGGGGTCACCACTGGAGCCACTGGCACCATGTGCCAGATCAGCACTGGAGCCTTCTCAGTGCCACTCCCCTCAGGAGCAGAAGAAGATGCACTGGGCATCCACTTTGGTGCTGAGTACAGGTGCCACTCCAGCTCTCCTCATCTGGGTCACTCTCAGGACCGGAGCCAGGAGGCCACAGACGTCCCTCCACTCCAGAGGCTTTTGAGGCAGCAAAAGCCCTTTTACTTTTGCCCATGCCTCCCACTCCCAAACCTCCAAAACAGAGGAAAACCCGCTTTCCTCTTGGGTACATGGACCATTCCAGGGCGGCACCGATCCTTGTCCCCTGTATCAGTACTGAGCTCTCTGATACCACAGTCCGAGGGAGTCTCTTCCTCCCCCAAAAGACCCACCGGTACCACCCCGGCCTCCATAACGAAGCGCCATAGACCACGCTCTGCCTCTCCTCAGCACTGTGGTGTTGGCTCGTTGTCAGCACCGACTACTCTGGCCACTCCTAGCCGTGGTGCCAGAGCAAGCCCAACACTTTGGTGCTGGTGAATATCATGTTCCCCAAGCCCCGAGAACATGACTCTCTCACACAAGAGCAGACAGGCCTGTGAGGGTTCACTGGTACCAGGTCTCTACCAGTACTGAGCTCATGAGTGGTCCCCACCACAAGAAGCTTTCCCGCAGGCAGTTCCCTTCAGTACCAAAGGGCCCAGGACCACTCCACCTTTGCCCAGAACCCCTGATAGGGCTCTAAATCCCAAGCCATGGTCCTACAGGGAGGACACTATGGCCCACTTTGACCTCCTCCGCTGGGTGACGGCACACTCAGGCTTAGAGGTCGAACCCATCAGGGGGAGCCAGGACCCCTTCTTTGATCTGAGGTTAACATCTCCCCCAGACGCAATAACAGTACCGTTGCACCCTAGTGTGCACAACCTTACCAGGGTATGCTGGCAGACTCCCGCTTCGATTCTTCTGGTCTCAGATATAGCAGGACATAAATATCAGGTCCCACTGGAGGACTTTCGTTTTTTGGTTGACCACCAGTACCAACCTCCTGGGTGATGGAAGCTGCCTCAGGGCATGGAAGCCAACACTCCCAAGATCCCTTGCTGAGATCCAGGGAAGAGAGAGGACTGGACCTTATGGGTTGGTAAGTGTATTCAGCTTCTACTTTCCAGTTCTGCATTGCAAACCACCAGGTGGTGGGGAGAAGATACACTCTGGACATCTGGGATTCCATGAGGAGATTCCTGGAATCTCCTTCCCCAGGAGCATAGGGAGAACTATGACTCCCTCATAGAGGGTATGCTAGGATCCCATGACACGCTCTTAGCAGCATGGGATGCCTCAGACACAGTGAGCCATGGTATAGCCTTGGCCGTCATTATGAGACGTGCAGCCTGGCTGCAGGAGGCAGACCTGCCTGAGGATATGCAGCAAGCCATCCAAGACCACCTCTTTGAGAGCCGGCACTTGTTTGCAGAGGCAACAGACCACATACTCCGTGACACGTGGGATCCTAGGTCAGCCCTTAGATCACTGGGCATACTTCCCCACAGCTGCCCAGCCACTCTCCTAACCCTTGCCAGCACCAAGAGCGCTGATGAGAGAGGCATTTAGCAGGGCCCTCCCTACCAAGTGAGAGACAGGATCAGTCCCACATGACTTCAAGGTCTCCTCCACCACCAGGAACTTCCCATTAAAGTACCTTGGCCCTCCACACTAAAGAGTCTCCTACAGGCTCGTTGAACCCCTCAAGTCTCACTCACACTCCTATGTATCAACAACCCCTCAGAAATCAGCAGTAGAGGCCCTAACTGGGACCTTGTCCGCAGCTAGAAGGAAAGGGAGCACTATACCTGGGGTCTAAAAAACATTCACCTGATTGGAGTAAAAGGCGACCTGGCCCGGAAGTCAGTGGAGGTGTGCCAGACCACTTCTTCATGCCCCGAGGCCCCACTCCCTTTTTGCTCTTTCTTACCTGCTACCAGCCTCCAGCCTATTCTTGGCATCTGATTCAAATCGCCCCCTCATTCTCTCCCAGGGTCTTATAGATCTCCGAGCTTGACACATCCAGGGCCTTTTCTCCAACACTGTTCATGCTACAGCCCAGGATTTCTGAGCACACTCAGAGTGTGTTTGGCATCCAGCTCAAAAAATTTGCCTGCCTAAATATTTGCGTTACATGCAGGACTTGGAATCTACTTATTCACCACAGTCCTGCTCCGCTAACAACAGGGCCAGATTTTGATAGCCCACACTTTTGGGAAAAGGGTAGAATTATACACCAACCCTTCCATCCAAGGTAGAGTTGGAAGTCCAGGGGTCTCATCACCTGGACCCCTTGAGTCATGAAAAGGGAAGGGCAAAAAAAAAAACCTATTTCCACCTAGCTGGTCTTATAGTCACTTGAGCTGCCTTGTCACCTCATTCCTAAGGTGATCTGCCCCGGGTTGTACCTAGAGATCATGCGGGAGAGGAGGTGGAAAACATTTTAAAGTTTCCCCTAACCTGATACGCGCAGGATCTAGCAGCAGAAAGCAGGGAACACAGGCACTAATGCTAGCCCCATTGAACCCCCAGAGGGATGTCCTCCGAAAAGGCTCTCCCTCTCTCTCTCCTCCTTTTCTCATTCCCCTTTTCCCCCCGCCTCAGGCTTCCCCTTACAGACCTCTTGGGGCCCCTTGACCCCTCTGCGAGCCTGGACTGGGATGACTCTTCCCTTCTATTCGCACTGCTGCACATCGAGCATCTACCTCTCACGACAGCCTGCATTGCCCCTTGACCCTCCAATTTGGGAATCAACTACCATCGTCCGGAGGGTACTGAACAATATGCCTACCCTCCCCTCCCTCAACAGGGGTCCTCTGATCCCTCATAAGAGATCTAACGGCTTTCAGAACCTTGCAGGAGGCCCTTCCCTCAGATATGGAGATATCTATAACAGGGGTAGGCAACCCCCAGCACATATGCTGATGGTGGCACCCAAGCCCATTCAGAGCAGCAAGCAGCACCCTGTACAGTACCACAGAAATTGCCACTCCTGCCACAAAAAGCAACTCCGGGCAGCTTCCTTCAGGTGCAGCCGGGACACAGGGGGTCCCCCCCATGCCTTCGCCTACATGTGACACAGAAAATAGCTGCCCGGAGTGGCTCCTCTCTGTAGTGAGATGCTCCCCGAAGGAGACACTTCAGGCAGCTTCTTTCTGCAGCATGCCTGGGAACCCCTCAAACGAGCCACTTCTTTTTGAGGCATACTTGGGGACCCCTATCTCCAGGCACACCACCAAGGCGAATGACTCCAGGTGACTTCTTTCAGTGGCATGCATGGGAAGCGCTCCACTTCAGCCTTGACTGCTGCTGAATTTTCAGGCAGCCACCATATTTTTTCAGCAGAGGGGTCTGCCACCACCAGCTGTGGGTCGGGGAGGAATGACTGGCACAGGGGTCAGCAAAGGTTGCTGACCCCTGATCTACACCTCCAAGGGCAGTCTATGCAGGGGACCCATACATAGTCGACCTGCGCCAACAGCCCATACCTGGAAGGATAGACCCACTATGTGATGGCACATACTTCCAAGGTCCTCAAGTGAAGCGGACAACGTACCACACAATTCACTCTAGGCAAGTCCTCTTCCCCCAGCCTTGGTGGACAAAGACCAAAAAATTTTGGGGTGGTAACCCTCCACCCCTTTTTCTCCTACCTCTTGCGAAGGTAGAACCCTCAACATTTTGTACCCATGCCCCCCCTCCATGCCCTTGGCTATCTGAAGCGCTACACAACACATCAGCATTTCTCCCCGGCAGGAAATGGAAAAATGCACCCTGCCGGTTTGCTCAAGGGGAGACTCCAGTGTTCCAGAAGGCACACACACAGGGAGCGAGAGGTATAAGGGAGAAGCCACAGTGTCCCTTCACAAGAAACTACAGGACGTTACCTGGTTTGCCCAAGCATAGGAACCTTACTCAGGTGCAGGACAGCTCCACAGTTTGCGGTCTCATCTCCTTGTGACCCAAAGGCAGCCCAAGTTCTAATCACAAAAGGCCAACAAAAAACCTACATGCTCTGAGCACATGCCACATAGGGCAGAAGGGACTCTTACTGACAACGCTTAGTCCCTCTCTTACTTCCTATCACCAATCTTGCTTGCATCTACCAAGCAGTACAAGAGAAGGCACTGAATGAGGGCAGTTGGTCCCGGAATCGCTAGCGACTGACTAAGCCAGGGCAACACCCTTACCCCTTCTCCTTATTACCTTCATATTCTAATTCCAACCCCCTATAGGTCTCCTTCCCATCACAATGGTCGGGTTCACTTAGGTTGGGACCCCACTGAAGGGATGTCCTGAAACAAAGAACTTTGGTTGGTACCTAAACATGAATAGAGGCCGTCTGATTGAGGCCTTCTCCTTCCTCACTAGTGGGGACCCCCACGGGCCCACTCCCCTCGAGGACAGCCTGCATCCCCCAGAAGCCGAACAGGACTGTATCTAGAGGTCATGACTCATGTTCCCTCTAATTGTTCATAGGCTGTGTGCGCAAAAAATTTATTTTGTGCAAATTTTCGGAACCAGCGTCCAAATTTGTGCGCACTCCAGTGAGTGTGGTCAAATTTGTGAGCACAAGTATGTATGTAG
Source organism: Podocnemis expansa (assembly GCA_007922195.1). Lineage (NCBI taxonomy): Eukaryota > Metazoa > Chordata > Testudines > Podocnemididae > Podocnemis > Podocnemis expansa. The sequence continues at coordinate 909,757 of ML682070.1, read as the reverse complement.
TATCTAAATTTTATTTTGATATGGTGATGGAAATGATGTTATAAATTACAAAACCTTATTTCAAACATGCTGCTTGAAACCACCTTCTTAAAGTAGCATAAAAATATTAGCACTGGAATTTTTTTGTGCATGCTTTATTTTGTTTTGTGCGTGGGCTTCACAACCTGTGTGCATGCGCACACATGCACACCTTAGAGGGAACATAGGTCATGAGTCTCATCCAGTGATTCTGGTTAGTCTGCGTGACCGTTCCTTCCCTCTACCTTCCAGGGGACCAGAGGTCATTCCCACTCCTGGGACCCGAGGTACACAGTTAATAGCTTCCCTCTGCCTGGTTAGCTAATACCCATCAAGGGAGCTCCTTCTTCAAGTCGGGATTCCTCCTGCTAGAACAGGACCGTGTGAAAAACGCCATCCTAGTTGCATTTTCAGCGCTTGACCTGTAGAGCCAAACTAGACTCTCACACACTGAAGCATCAACACCCCACCAGTGCGGAGAGGGTGTGCTTATTCCCCCTTTTTACCTTTGGGGGTGTGACAGTCAATCGTCTCACAATGGTAGACGAAACATGGGAACTTTTGTCTTCCTTGGTTGGTTTTAACCACACTCAACATTGAGGGCGCACACACCAAATTAGGACGCCCCACACCAATACTCCATGCCTTGAAGGCAGGGTGATGCATAGCCTCTCTCTGTTGCCTTGTGCAATGTCCTCTCAGGAAAATTTGAAGGCTAAAAAGGCATCTTGACCTACCTGGGGTGAAGTCTACTATTCAGGCATCTTTCCACACCTTAGTTTTGCCTTTATGGAGGTAGCTATGCTGAAGGTGGGAAAACCCAACTCCAACCATTGTCCACTGTACTGCTAGTAGTCACCCAGTACTGAATGTATGCGAGAAGCACTCGAAGAAGAACGGTGTGTTACTTACTAGTAACTGTCCTTCTTTGAGATGGGCTGCTTGCATACATTCAGGACCCTCCCGCTGTCCCTAATACTCAGAGCTGGCAACTAGAAGGGACTGAGGAGGATCAGGGTCAGGGTTGTATATATAGCCACATGAATGGCCAGAGGGGACATTGGCCACCAACCCTGCTCTGACTGGCTAGGGCTAAAAAGTTTCCTACCAATCATGCACTGTGGCACACAGACACCTAATACTGAATGTATGTGAGCAGCCTACCTCGAAGAAGGATGGTTACTGGTAACTCACTCACCATTCCATGCCATGGAGCGCCTAGCTGTACTGCCCACTGCTCACTTATCACCTCACTGCAATGGCAGGTATTTCCAAGGGGGGGCCCAGTGAGCCATGCCCATGATGCTGATTCAGTAGCTCACTTTGACAAAGAGATTGTGAAGTTCCACCTGCTGCACACACCCATCTCTTAGGGGGAGGGCAAATGCCAGAAGATGTAAGAGTTTGTCATCTGAGGCCTCCAGAGCTCTTCAGTACAAACCTGTATAGTACAGTGAGCACACTGCGTGGAGGGAATTCTCCTCCCCTCTCAATTCAGGGCTCCTAGCACTGGCTATACACAGCAGGGTGCTGATCACCACGACACTGATTATTTCCACAGCACCAAAGACATGCCTGAAGCCATCCAAGGGCCTTCACTACCCAGCCCCGCAGCCCCTGTCTCTTCTACAGCAGGAAAGGCCAGAGAGTCCAGTTGCTTCTGGCCTCATGCTTGTCAACAAATGCAGATTCATCCTGGGAAGAGGAATGAAACCAAGAGTAAAGGCTAGTCTACAACCCCGATCACGCTCAAGGGACTATCTCATCGCCAGTCCCTGCAGGGAACTGGTACTTGAAGAGAAATGAGGACGAGTACATCTTCTGGAACTTGCTGCAAGGGCTGATCGAGACACAAAGCTCTAGAGTGGAGAGCTCTCCCCCAGCACCAAACAGAACCATCTCCACAAAAGGCAATAGCTACGTTGCAAAAAAAGCAAGGAGTCTTGTGGCACTCTAAGACTAACAGATTTATTCATCGCATGACCTTTCATGGGAGAAAATCCCACTTCGTCAGACATCTTGAAGAGGGGGAACTTACAGAATGGGATGAAAATAAATGCAGGGGAGCGTAAAACATGGGATTAGGTCACATCTTACACTCCCCTGCATTTATTTTCATCCCATTCTGCAAGTTCCCCCTCTTCAAAGTGTCTGAGAAAGTGCAATTTTCTCCCATGAACACTCATGCAATAAATAAACCCGATAGTCTTAGAGTGCAACAAGACTCCTTGCTTTTTTTGCTTTACTAGACTAACACAGCTGCACCTTTGGAACTTGGCAAGATGCAAGCTACGTTGCAGAAGCTCTACCACTGACATATCACTGTCACCACCGGCATGTCAGTGGGTGTAACTCACACTGCTCAGAGGGTGCCTAATTCATGCCCCCGATTGACAGAAATGACAGCCACACAACATGTAGTGTAAATAAATCTGCCAGGCCTTGGAAAGGCTCAGTCTGACAGTTCTGGGACCAAAGGCTTTCACAGGGCAGCATGGGCACGGTCTCCTGGGGCACTGACTATGTGTGGACACCTGGTTTAGTGGGGTTACACTAAGACCGCACAGGGCACTACCCATGGTTCAGAGCAACAGCTTGTAGCCACACCGGCCTAACACACGTGGGGACCCAGGTGCTTCTGCCATGCTACCCCTGGCCGCGAAAAGCTCCAGAGCCATCTGGGCTGCTCATCTCTGCTCTGATGGAGGTAAAGATATCTCTGAGAGCTGCTAGGCTTCCAGGAAGAGAATAGAGCAAGTGTGGCCAAACTGTGGCTCAGGAACCTCATGTGGCTCTTGAATGAAAAAGCGTGGCTCACAGAAGAACATCAGCAAATCAATTTAGCAGGTAGAAGTATATAGCTATAGGCCTCAGTGCAGCTCTTGCAGGTTTAATAATCAATTTGTGTGGCTCTTGAGTTCCATAATTTTGACCACCCCTGGGATAGAGAAGAAAGGAGGCCAAGGGGCTTAAAATTCCTCTTCAGAGGGAAGTGCAAAGCCTGGCATGGGTTACCATGACAACACATCTGTCAGCTGAAAATCCTAACCAGACTTGGTTCAGAGCGGCAGCAGGTCTACTGTTTACAGAGGGACAAAGGAAGCCCAGAAATTCTGCCATGCTGCTCTCCAGGCACACCTTCATGATGTTAGATCATCTACTGGCCTCGCAGAAGAGCTCCCTCACACAGCAGCACAGCACAGGTATAACTGCAGTCATACAAACTTCCCCTGTGCAGGGTAAGAGAAACAGCAGACACCTATCAGGGCCTGCTGCGTAAATCCCTCCAACGCAGGATGCAGCAGCTTTCCTTGATAGGTGTGATCCTACTCAGGAAGGGTAACTGCAGGCGAATCGCACTGAATATGACTTACGCTCGACTCCTCTTCTTTTCAGTAGCCTAACCGCAGGCCAGAAAACCTGCCTCTGGGCTCCAGCAAACTCAGGCCTCGCCCTGGGAGAGCTCTGAGTATGTCTGGTATCTTCCACTCCCTGCTTCCAAGGCTCTTACAGTTATGAAATAGCTCTTGCTCTCTGACTGGCCAGAAGGGTCCCTTGCTGGCCAACACAGCACAGCCTCCAGGAAACAGGAGAGTGAATGGATTACTGCCACTAACCCACCAAGCCAGCCCAGAGCCAGCTGCCCTTTGTCATTGCTGTAATCTGCTGGAGAATGTTGCCCAGATTCCAAGGCCTGAATTTCCAGGTGCTTCAATCCAGCTGATTATTTACCTCCCTTACAAGCAGGCACAGATAACAGACCCCTAAATTCCAATGGGGTCTGAATTCGTTTACTTGGGACTGCACTTACCCCACAACTGGGGGACTTTCAAAATTATCCTTGGAACCTAAATATTTATTTTAAGACAGGCCTTGACAAATGCATTTTTCTGGTCACCATGGTGACCAGTGTTAATAGCCTGTCACCTAGCTCCACAGCAGAAACGTAATGGAAGAACACCCTCTGATGACCAAAGGTAAAATTGCTGGCACCTAACCGTGAGCCAATTTTGTTCACTCGTTTTAAAACACAGAGGAAAGAAGTCAAAAGACACGCCACCATTTTGGTGTGACCCTTTTAAAACAAAGTCAGAATTCTCCCACTGTTAGCTTTGGAGAAGAATTCATTGACAATCACTCGATATTGGTGGTGCCAACAGCACCTTTGAACAGGGTTTAGGAATTCTAGGGGGACAAATTAGCCCTGACTGTGTCTTGGTTAATGTGACTATTTAAGCTGCCAAACCTTTTCTAACATGGTACATGGTCCTAGACACCGTATGTTATATGGCTGAGCCATCTTTCTGGCTAGGCTTTTTTTAAGATGCAAGATGTTTCACTGAAGAGAGCACCTACAGTGATTTTCTCTACTCAACACAAAACCTGAAACCAGGGAAGTTCAGTTCTTGGCCTGCACCATCAGTTAAGCTCCCAGACTCACAAAACAAGAAGCTCACCAATTGACAACTTGTGCTCAAAAGAGCAAATGTTAGATTTCAGGTGTTGGCTTTGGGTTACTTTAAAAGCGAGGCAGCTGTGCTTACTTGTGATACATTAAGAGGGACTCAAAGGATTGGGGAGGTCAGAATAAAAAGGGTTCTGCTGTATTAGAAACATCTGGTTTTGACTTCCAATTTTGCTGGAAGATTCTGAGGCAGACTGAAGAATTTGCAGGATTATGAATTCACAAGAGACTGAAAACTGATCAAGTGAGAGGGGAAGGGATTCTCAGAATGCTGGAAAAAACATTTTCATTTAAATGCATCCTAAGAAAGGCCTGACCAAATGAAGTATAAGAAAACTTCCACACAACTTTCAGAAAGAACAAGGAGCCAAGGGCTAATATTTACACCATAAAAACAAAGTGGTATTTTTTTTAAAAAAAAGAAAACCATTCAGATTTTCTTTGTATGTCATGAAGGAAAACATTCCCTCAGCCTAAGTCACCTGTAACTGGCATATATTTGGCCAAGGATTTTCTTCTGCTAACCATCCTCCGTGGAGTCTCTACGGCTCCTTGAATGCAGATCTCTGAACTGAAAGCAGTCATCTCTGGGTCTTAATGCAACATTCCCTTTCCCTATCTGCCCTCCCCACCTGCTGTAACATAATCTAAACTAACAAAGATCTGTGGGGTTGCAGCATCCCTGAAACACAGATTTCATGTCAAAAGCCCAATGACACAACAGGCGTTTGTCACTGTTATATTTCGCTGTCCATGCATCCTCCTATCCTCCACACAAGGCCATTAACAAATCCATTAAGTTGTTTCTTGCTTTAAAAAAAAAAAAAAAAAAAAAAAGTCATTAAACTCTCTTGGCTCTGCAATCACAGAGCCTCTTTTAAATGGCTAAAGCTGGGCTTAATGTGCTTTACCTGCGATTTTTCCCTTACTTATCTCAGATTATTCCTCCATTTCACACAATTAAAGCCGAAAGGAAACCTCTTCTGGAATTATCTGGTCTGGGTTTGTTTTAAAATCAGTACAGTATTTATGTTGGTCTCCCATACCCAGGTCAACTGTCTCCTAGGATCTGTGCTCTACACAGTTATGAACGGGGGCCTCCTTTCCCAGTTTGGGAAAGGTTGTGCTGGGTGGTCCAACACAGACCTGTGTCCTTTGAGCTAGGCCTTCACGACATCTGAGTGTCCCAAAACACCAGGCCCGGTGGTGAGTGCACATGTATCCAGAAACAACTGCTAAAGATACCTGCCCCTTGTTCCTCTGTTCCAGAGCATGTGCCTTCTCTGCCCCACACTTTACTTCCCTCCGACTCTCATTTCTTCCTCAAATTCCACTCCACTTTCCTCCTGGCCTGTCCTTTTCTGACTCTTTCCTCAGTGACATCACCATCACCTAGGGACATGACCAATGAACCTCAAAAATAGCCCCGCTCATGATCCTCACCAGCACTGAGGTTACAGGGAGAGCACCCGGCCTGAGCTCTGGAGCCTGCTCGATGCATCTCCTCCACCCCTTGCTCCCTACACCCCAGGTGACCTACAGGGAGGAGATGGACAAGCTGAAAAAAGTAGGTGAGTAAACTGGCCCTCACTCTCTGAACTCAGGTCTACCCTGAAAGGTTACAGGTGGTTAAACACTAGATGCCATAGCTGTATTGGCTGGTGTCCCAGGTACAGCCAGCTGCCTTCATGGTTGAGAGAGGCCCCTCTGCCTGTGATCCTCTCAACAAAGGCTGCTCAGACCAAGATGCAGCACTGCATTCTGGGATCCCAGGGCTCCATCGCTAGGTTCAAGATGCTGCAGACACGCTCATCTTTAACCTCCCAGCTGAGCTGAGGAGGGCTACAAGTCTCAGGCTTTACCTCCACATCAGACACCTTCATGCGCGTGCCCTCCTTGCCCACAAATATGTCATCGATGTCCACGAGGGTGTAGCGGTCAAGCGTGAGACAGAGACGCTTGCCCGTCAGGTAGGCAATGGCATCCACAAAAATGAGCTTGTGCAGCCAGAAGCTGAGGTTGTTGCCAAAAAGAACCCGCTGGATCCCGTCGTGCAAGCCCAGGTCCTGCACGACGGTGGCGTGCAGTGCTTTGTGGGCAGCCAGGTGAGGAATGGACTCCGAAGACTTGGTGCTGGCCAAGAGAACAGGCTCGTAGGTGCTATGGTTAGACTGGAACACAGTCCAGTCATCACCTGGCAGAGGGCCCTGCTCCACCTCATTGGCCCGCGTGACATAGAGGAGGGGTGCACTGGGGTTGATGTGAAAGTCCCGCAACCCGAGGTTAGAGTGCAGGAAGAGGGGGAAACCTTTGAGCTGAGCGCTGAGCAGGCTGTTCTCATTGGCTTTAAAGAAGCCAATGAGCCCCACTCCATATTCCACACAGTATTTGTCCAGCAGCTCCCGGTTCCAAGCATCTAGGTTTACATACTTAAGGATGTTCTCATAAATAATAAGAGCATAGCGGCCCCTGTCCTTGTCTGTCAGGGTAGGCATATCCCCCTTGCCAGGGGCAATCTCTGTCTTGTATTTAAACCGGCTAGATTCCAGGATGGCCACAATTTCCTGCCCCAGCTGGGAATAAATGCTTTCCACAAAGACAAGCACCAGAGGATCTGTGCGTGAGGTGTCCACAGACTTGGTGAGCCTCCAGCTGGCCTGTGGTGGTATGGGGACCTGGTGCTGGTTACTGCAGTCACTGAAGGGCAGGGGCGGTGGCTCCTTGATCTTGGGGCTGTTGGTGACATAGTAGGCCAAGAAGCACATGGAGATCAGGCTGAAGGCAATGAGCAGCAGAATCAGTCTGTGGAGCTCTAGTTGTCGCACATGCCGCACCACTTTCCACAGCTGAATCATGATGAGGCAGGCAGCCCAGTCCTTCCTCAAGCTTTGCAAGCAAGTGACCCTGGAGATCTCCAGCACCAGCGTGGCTGCTCCCAGAGGGGGCTGGTGGAGAAGAAACCGTGGCTGCAGAGAGAGGGAAAGCTAAAGCAAGCAGCTAAGAGACTAGACCCCCAGGGATTGGCCATTTATCTCAAGTAACCATGGTCCTCAATGCCCATTGCTCTTCTGTCTGCTGCCCCCTCCGCCACTCCTCTCACTCAGCCAAGTGTTTGGCAGGACAGGTGCTTAGCAACTCCTTTGCTTCCCAGACCAAATCAGGCAGCCATCTTATGTGCCAGCGTGGACAGCCACGGATCCCACCTGGCAGTCTTTTCCTCAGCTAGCTGTTTGCCTTTCACATGATGGCATCTTGTAGCTACAGCCTGCAATTAAAAAGAGAGAGAGAGAGACTTTCAGTGTGTGATTATGATATTTAGCAGGAGATGGGGGTTCCAAATGGTGAGCTATGTGGGGCTGGGGTAGCACAAAAGGCACAGATCACACCCCACCCCTCGCATGCCAAAATGCGCCATCACAAAAGGAACTGGGTGACTGGGGAAAGACACTGCTGGCGTTTCTAGGGAGGGATCTGGGCAGGGAACACAGATGTTGCTATTCCCTCTGGTTGGATTCTCACACACTGTGAGGGAGCCTGCAACATTTTCCACCAGAGATGCCCACCTCTCCTTGCACCATCTAAGGCACTAAATACAAGACAGGAATCCCCTCCTACCCAGGCCTCCCCTTCACAAGCAAGAGGTGGGTCTCACTTTCCCCCTGTTTAACCATCTCTCGTCATAACCACGGCACCCCCTGGAGAGGACACACAAACCCCCTGCAGGCAGTCAAGCTACAAAAGACAAAGGGAAGCCAGCAGTCTCCTTTTTATAAAGTCGTGTCTTTTCCCAGCATGAGAACTCTGATGCTCTGGGGGCTGCCCCAGGGCACCTCTAAGGATGAGAGGAGCCTTCAGTTATTCTTTGCACTCTACTGAGACTGCCAAAAAGGTCAATTAGTGCCAAGGGGCTGGATGGCTATGAGGCTGGGAACACCTGTTTATACCACCCTTTTCCCTCTCCATTTGACATAGCCCATTGAAGGGTGGTCGGCGGTCTTACAGCCCCACAGCTCTGTGGGTGCACGTGGGCCAGGTTGCAGGTTAAGGCTGTATCTCTCATTGCCGATCCCCAGCTGACCTTTCACAGAATCAGAGAACATGAGGGTTGAAAGGGACCTCAGGAAGTATCTAGAGCAAAGCAGGACCAACCCCAACTAAATCATCCCTGCCAGGGCTTTGTCAACATCACACCTTAAAAACCTCTAAGGATGGAGATTCCACCACCTCCCTAGGTAACCCATTCCAGCGCCTCACCACCTTCCTAGGGAAAAAGCTTTTCCTAATATCAAACCTAGAGCTTCCCACAGCAATTTAAGACCATTACTCCTTGTTCTACCATCTACTGCCACTTAGAACATCCCAGATCCATTCTTCCTGGAACCACCTTTAGGTAGTTAAAGGCCGCTAACAAATCCCCCTCGTTCTTCTCTTCTGCAGACTAAATAAGCCCAGTTCCCTCAGTTTCTTCTCATAAGGAACGAGCTCCAGCTCCCCAATTGTTTTTACTCCCCTCCACTGGATTCTTCCTAGTTTGTCCTCATCCTTACTGGACACAATACTCCAGATGTGGCCTCACCAGTGCTGAATAGAGGGGAACAATTACATCCCACCATCTGCTGGCAATGCTCCTACTAATGCATTCCAATATGCTGTTAGCCTTTTGGCAACAAGCACACATTTTATACTAGAAGTCTTTTTTCACCACGTTGATATTTTTGCAGGAGAACATCCCTACAAGCCGGACAAGCACCAGCTCCTCCAAGATGCAATCCCTAGGGAAATTACAAGATCTGCCCTGATTTCAAAACGGTGGGTTACCTGTGTAACCATCCTTCTTCAAGATGGGCTGCTCGCATACATTCAGTTCTAGGTGTCTATGTGCTGCAGCGAACAATTGGCCAGAAACTTTTTGCCCTAGCCCTTCAGAGCAGGGTCAATGGCCAATACCGACTCTGGCCACTCTCGCGGCCATATTTATGGCCCCGACCCTGATCCTGCTCAGTCCCTTCTTTTCGTTAACTCTGAGTAGCGGGGAACAAGGGAGGGACCTGAATGTATGAGGGCAGCCAATCTCAAAGAAGGACAATTATACAGGTAACCCACCATTCTTCTTCGAGCGCTGCTCGTCTCATTCAGTTCTAGGTGACTACTAGCCGTACCTTGGATGGTGGGAGTAGTTTTACTTTTCCCCACCGTCAGCACGGCTACACTCAAAGCAGCATCCCCAAAGTCATGGTTGGGTGACAGAGAGGTGAGTTGTCAGGTCTGCACTGACGATCATGCTATTGAGCTGCAGATTTTTCCTGGAAGACTTGTACGAGGTATGACAGAGAGGTTATCTGCTACTTAATTTTAAAGGGGGTACCCTGATCCATTATCTTGGTCCTATCTATCAATCATTAAGTGGACCAGCAAAGGAATCGTTGCCACCTGTGACATTCCACTAACCCGCAGATGTGGCAAATGGCTGCAGCATCCCGAAAAGGGGGATGTGGTCTCTCCGTCGCAACTTGTCTTCGTTTAATAACCTCCACCATGTGATATACTGGTTAGGTTCTCAGTACCAGGTATTCTGGTAGGACACGCCCGAGAGATGGGTATCCTGCTCCAGCAGGGAAGGACACGTGGGTAAGATGCCCATGGAAAGGGCAGAGGTGGCTCCGTACAGAGGTGCCCATTCCCCTAACCTATAAGTTAAGTCTCTGAGATGAGATCTATCTGCCTCCTTAACACCTAACCGCAGGGTCCTTTGGACATCCAAAGAAGCCCAAATGGCTATCACCTGAGAGGAAATGGGGGGAGGGGCTCCAGGTGGGCCCCACTGAGCAGAATAGCCCATCCTACTAACCCTTGCAACAGGGAATGAAGGTCCCTTTGAGACAACTCCCATTCTGAGCTCCAGAAAAAAACTGCTCAAGCCTCTTATGGAAAAGGAGAAGGGGGCTGGACTAGGAGGCCGGGGTGGGAAGACTGGAGGAAAGGCAGAGGGGTAATTGAAAGATACCCTGTTTTATTCCATCTCCTAGGGCCGCAAGGGGGGATGGGTATACGTCAGATAGGGTGATAAAAGGATCCCCTATCCTAGGTCTTAGCAGTTATTCATGCAAATTGGGCATCTGTGTGAGGGTTTTCCCTCACTCTTCCTCTTCTCCTTTTCTTGGAAAGGGCACAAAGGAGAAAGGGTTACCCTTACAGCCACTGGTTTGGGAAGAGGCTGCTTTCTTATCAACACGTGCCCACTATCCTCAGCCGACACGCAGCTCCTATATAACTGGGTATTGATCCGGTGCCTCGACCCACGGATAGTAAGGTGAGGGGAGCTATTAGCTACTTGAGGCAATCTGGGATCAACAGTGTGATGCCCACACTCGCCTTTAGTTACTGAGGGGTTTCGAGGGTCTGGGGTATTTGGGGAAGGTACATAGAATCATAACCATGGGGTTGGAAGGGACCTCATGAGGTCATTTAGTGCAACCCCCTGCCAAAAAAAGCAGGACCACTCCCACTAAATTATCCCAGCCAGAGTTTTATCCAGCCGAGCCTTAAACATCTCCAAAGATGGAGATTCCACCTCCTCCCTATGTAGCCAATTCCAATGCTTTACCACACTCCTAGTAAGAAAGTCTTTCCTAGTATCCAGCATCAACCTCCCCAGCTGTAACTTGAAACCATTGCTCCTCCTTCTATTCTCTGTTACTACTGAGAACAGCTGAGTTCCATCCTCCTTGGAGCATCCCTTCCGGTAGTTGAAGGTTGCTATCAAATCCCCCCTCCCCCCTCAGTCTTCTCTTCTGCAGGCCAAATAAGCCTAGTTCCTTCAGTCTTTCTTCATAGGGCTTGTGCTCCAGCCCCTTGATCATTTTTGTTGCCCTCCACTGGACTCTTTCTAATTTGTCCTCATCCTTTTTTTAGTGGGGAGCCCAAAACTGGACACAGTATTCCAGAAGCGGCCTCACCAACGCCGAATAGAGGGGAATGATCACATCCCTCAATCTGCTGGCAGCATTTCTTCTGATGCAACCCAGTATGCCATTAGCCTTTTTGACAGCAAGAGCAGACTGTTGACTCATATCCAGCTTCCCATACACCAGGACCCTCAAGTCCTTTTCTACGGGTGCTGCTACTTAGCTGATCACTCCCCAGCCTCTAGCAGTGCATGGGGTTTTTCCGTCCCAAGTGCAATACTTTGCACTTGTCCTTGTTGAACCTCATGAGATTTCTATTGGCCCATTGCTCCAATTTGTCAAAGGTCTTCCTGAATCTTCTCCCTGCCCTCCAGTGTGCCTACCGTTCCCCTCAGTTTGGTGTCATCCACAAACTTACTGAGTGTAAAAAGGAAAAAGGTGTTCTGTGTGTAGCCTGCACACCAGTAACAGGCAGGCTTCGTAAATAGCTCTCTGCCTCCCAGGCGGCAGCCTTGATGTTTTTGGCACCAATCTCAAAAGGTGAATGGTGCCTTGCATCCTAACAAGGGAACCAATGTGTCTCAAAGGTCTCCCTGCATCATTTCTAATCCGGGATTACCCCATCTCCATCCTGCTAGCAGAGCACACAGTGGGGCTCGTCAACGGAGATCCATGAGTTACTCCACTGGGGGAACAAAGCAAGAAGTGTTGAGGGGAATCCAACGTGGGCCACGTTACCAACAGCAGACTAGGTTTGTCTGGGTTGGTAGAGGGGTTTCGGACCACTTCCTGAAGGCTGAGGATAACCCACCAGAGAAAGGAGAGGGGTGGGTGCCCCTAGGACAAATCGTATGGTTTCTCTTCAGATTGTATGGCACATAACCTGTCTCGCTTGGCCAGAACTTGGGCAGGTTCTACCTCCTTGCATAAAAAAGGGAGGGGCCCACCTTTCCCGCGTTAGCAGGCTTCCTACCACAGTGAGGTAGGTTGTGCTGTTAGGTTTGGGAATCCCCCAGGGAAGGGGTGGACCAGATCCTAGTCTAGACATCAGCCAGAGCTGCTAGTGGCCCTGAGGACTTTAAGGAGACCCTTAACTTATGGGGCCAGAGTTCTCGTTAGGCCTCCGATAGGAGAGCCAGGGGCCCCGATTGGGAACAGATAGAGAGGGGTAAGACAGCGGCCAACTGAGTTGTCAAGAATAAAAGGAGGAAAACCCCCTTCCTGCCTAATTTGTAGGCCAGAGGTTACTAGGGGGGTTCATCCTATGGATCGGCAAGCCATGAGTTGACTGAATTGCTTTTAAGGGAAGAACAGTCACCCCAGGGAAAGGAGGGGAGGGAGCTACTCTCCCCTTGCAGACCTCAGTGGGGCTCGGTAAGACCTTCAAGAGGTTCATGGGGCCATAAAGAGAAGGTAAAGCATGAGGCAGGCTACATCTGTGTACAGCTCTGAGTATGCTGTCACAACTGCCCTGTGGTCCTTCCCCTTAAGGTCAAGGGTGGAGGGAAGCTGAAGTCCTCTGCTGGTTCCCTTCATTGAGTGAGGGGGTAAAGGTAGCTGCCTTCTTATGCACCCCAGTACACGAAGGCCATCTAATGGGTGCATGCCTGCTTAGAATCAATTTTCTAGGGTGGTACTGCTAACCCAACCACAGGCTCTAAGGTGGTCTGGGGTTAAGGCAGAGGGGAGCTACCGCTGGCCTGTTCCCCTTTCCCCCATGCACCCCAGCTGGTTTCCTATCCTGAAGAGATCACCAGGCATGTAGTTTGAGGGTTGGGGCAGGGTGAGGGTAGTAGCAGGTCTCTGCCTTCATCCCTTTTTCTTTCAGGCTTTCTCTTCTAGGGTCTTAGAATTTAGATGCATATATTTGTGCATATGTGTATATAGATATAGATGGCTGTTCTCTATCCATTATTGACCCTTTGATGTTATTCTCCTTAGGGTGTTACATCTGACAAGGTTAGCAGATTGGCACTGCTCTGTGCGAGAGAAGGGATCCTGAGACTGACTGTGAGGTGGTAGTTTGAGGCTGCTGGTCCCTGGGTGCTGGCCCTGTGGGACCAAGGGCTGATGCGATAGGGCCTGCAGGTGGAGGAGAAGGCTAATTGTCCAGAGAGGTATGGGTTGAGGAGGGTGGCGTCCAGCTCATGGAGAGCTTTTCCAGGCGTGGAAGGATTCTCTACTCCCTAGCAGGGGTCCCTGGAAGGTGAAGGGGCTCTAGACCCCCGTTCACCCTGATCTCCGCTGTCGCCACACGGGGATGGTCCCTGATGGAGTCGCTGTTGCGACTGCTGGAGGGGCTGCTGGGGGGTCTTCTGGGCACTTGAGGTGTGTGCATGCCCTGAGGGTGACTCTAGGGCCCTTCATGCTGCGCAGTATAGAGTCAGTGATTGATGCAAAGAGTGACTGCCCTTCAAAGGGGAGGTCTTGTATAGCCTGCTGCATGTCCTCGGGCAGGCCCAACTATTGGAGCCACACTGCTCTCTGCATGACCACAGCTGACGCGACCCCATAGCTAGACAAGTCAAAGGTGTCCCAGGCTGCCATGAGGGCTTCACAGGAGGCCAGCATGCCCTCCTCTAAAAATGAGTCATACTCCTCCAGGTGTTCCTGGGGGAGAAGGTCTCAGAAGCACTGCATGGATTCCCATAGGTCAAGGGTATATCAGCCAACCAGCACCTGGTGGCTTGCAATGCAGAACTGGAAGGCAGCAGTTGAATAAACCTTTCTACCCAGGAGATCTAGCTGCCTGGCCTCCCTGGACCTCGGGGAGGGGGCTGGTTGGTCATGCCTCTGCCATCTGTAGGCGACTTCTACCACCTGTGAGCTCAGTACCAGGTGGTCCACCAAGAGCAGGAACCTCTCTGGAAGAACGTGGTACTTGTGGGTGGCAACTTTGAAGACCAGTGGGATAGAAGCAGGGGTCTGCCAACGCATCCTGGTGTGAAGCCGCACCAAGATTGCGGCTGGGGGAGCTGTGAACCCCAGGTCGAAGAGGGGATCTAGGTGCCCCCTGCAGGGCTCAACCTCCATGCCCAAGCATGCTGTCATCCAGCAGAGGAGGTCATAGTAGGTGCTGGGGTCCTCTCTGTAGGACCACGGCCGAGGATTCGCAGCCTCATCAGGAGACGAGGACAAGCGTGATCTTGGGCTGCTATCCCTCAGCTCAAAGGTGCCATGGGGCAGGTTCCTCCTTAGAGGCCCCGGGCGAGAAGGACTGGCTGTAAGGGCAGTATCAGGAAGGGCCCAGTGCTAGCAGCCCCTCACGGGCAGGCCAATCCCGCCATAGGGATGAATGCGGTGCCGGTTCCCTGAGACTTTGGGAACAGCCTCTCCCGCGGTGCTGGGTAGGTGTAGTCGGCGTCATGGAAGCACATCTTCTTAAGACCAGTGCCAAGGTGGACAGCACCAGTGATGCTCTAGTGCACCGAGGCGATGAAGGGGAGCGCTTATGGGAGCCCTTCAGTTGCGGCTCCCTCAGTGCCGGGGAGCGAGCAAGTCTCCTGTGCCTCAGCTCAGCGCTGGGAAAGGTGGAGGTTTCTGGGGACAGAGAAGATCCTCAGACCTCTTCATGCTCTGGTGCCCTGTGGCGAGGAGATGCCTGTGCTGCCAGGGTAACCAGCAACCAACCTCGCTTCGGAGCAGCCCATGCTGCTAAGAGGAAAGCAGGCTTCCCCTTCAGCTTTGGGGGCCTGGGAGGCATGGGCGTGGGCAGCAGCAGAAGAGCCTTCGTGGCTTCAAAGGCCTCTGTTGTGGACGGCACCAGGATGAGCTCTGGGCCTTGTCCCCGAGCGAGGGTTGGACAGGGAGAGCCAGAGTAGCGCTGGCACTTTGGTGCCAAGGTTGACGCTGAGCATGGTTTCCTGTGCTCCTCTGGGGAGCGGTGCCAAGAGGGCACCGGTGCCGATGGCTCTACAGAAGTCGCTGATATACTGGGGATAGGCTGCACTACTTGCTCCATAGCCAGAGCACAGCGCCTCTGCTCTCTGTCCTTCAAGGTCCTCGGTTTGAAGGACCAACAGACTGAGCATTTGCTTGCCCGGTGAGATTCACCCAGGCATTTTAGGCACTTCTTGTGGGGGCCATCCTGCAGGAAGGCCTTGCTGCAACTCGTCCAGGGCTTGAGCCCTGATATGGTGGGCTGTGGGTGGGAGTAGTGTTCAGACTTCGGCTGCAAGCATTTGGTGTGAACACCAGGTCACGGCAGGATGATGTCCATGAACAAGTTTTCTAGGGTGAATGGATGGCTCATAAACTGAGCAGAATAGACAGGCATTTGCACCGACGCAAGGAGCAGGCTGTTCTGTAACCGTCACTGAGGGCGGAAAAAGGAACTGAGGAGGATCAGGGTCAGGGCCATACATACAGCTGCAGGAGGGGCCAGAGAGGGCACTGGCCACCGACCCTGATCTGACAGGCTAGGGCTAAAAGTTTCCGGCCAATCATGTGCTGCGGCACGTAGACACCTAGAACTGAATGATGTGAGAAGCGCTCAAAGAAGAATCGCTGCTTCTGCTTCTGTCCCCTTGCCAGAAGCCTGATTACCCAACATAAAGCAGCTTCCAGGGCATTCGGCACACAGGGTACAGTCATGCTTCCTGGGTAGCAAGTGGTTAGGGTTACCAGATGTCAGGCAAAAGGAGGACGTGTCCTCCTTTTTACCTTTACGTCCTCTGTCCAGCAGGCATTTTAAAAATACATGATTTTGTCTGGCTTTTTACTTACAGGAGTTAAAGTATGCTGGAACACCCCGCAACACCCTATTTTTAGGGGGAAGCATTCCAGGGCCCCCTAAAAACAGAAGAATGTTACATTAATACTACATTTTCTCCATGTGTCCTCCAATGTCCTCTGTTTCGTACTTCCCTGTCCTCCTTTCCATGCTTTGGTATCTGGTAACCCTGCACATGGTTCTCACTCACTCTTATGCATATCCACCCCTCCTAGCCCAGCCAGCTGTCATACATTTAATCACATGGCTGCAGAATGCACACACACACATCCCTTTCCCTCATGCAAGAGGCACAGTGCAAAGAAGAACGAATAGCTGCTGAAGTGGGCAGTTTGGCAGCTTTTCCCTGAGGGCTTGGGGACTCCCCTGGCTCCTCCGGTCAGCCTCTTTGCTCTGGTTCTTATATGGGCTTTGATTCGCTTTATGTGTCTCTGATTGCAGAGCAAAGACAGGGCCTGTTTATCCAAAAGGGCTTTAAAAAAACGCCCCCAGCAGAGAAACCACTCCAGACACAAAAATGCTGAGTTTGCAATGTGCATCACACAACAGAAGAGCATCTATGTCAGGAAAAGATCAACTCCCAGCTGGAGCCAAGAGTCAACCCCTTCAAGGTTCCCAATAGGCTACTTCCCAAGCTCTCTGTATAGCTGGAGGCAGAGAAGGAAAACCGAGTGGGATGATCTAAACACACAACAGCACCACCTTTAACCTGGGGGTGGGACCAGAATGCTCCTGACTGTCACTACCATTTGCAATGCCTGTCTGATCTCCACCTGCATTCTCTGCAGTAATTCCTGGCTTGTGAACTCTTCAAGGCAGGTCCAGCTCTTTGCACGAGTTTGGGCCATGCCTAACGCTGACTGGGCCTCACAACATTACTGCAGCATAAAATTTATATTTTTACAGATGGAGAAATTGCAGCACAGCAAGGGAGACTTGCTTAAGACGTCACAATTGAAGAGTCAGGAGTAAACTACCAAGAATTCAGCTTCCCATCTCCTGCTGGAACAGCCCAATGCACTGACAGTGCTGGGATCAGGAGTCTCATCCAGCCAGTGGGAAGATGCCACATTGCCATCATCCCCTCCGCACTGTTTCTGAAAGGCTGGATTCCAGATACGTGTACTATGCAGGGGCCCTACGTTTCTCAAATCCAGGCAGATGGATTCACAGGCCCTGACTGAAAAACAATCAGGAGATGACTACTCGGCCTCCACTGTGAGCTTTCCCACTCTAGCTCTGCAAAGGAGTCCTCCACACCAGCACCCTGTTTAACACAAGATCTCTTGGGACAGCACTGAAAGGACCCAGTGTTTCAAAGAGGGTGGGCAGCAGCTGGGCAGACATACCCAATGTGCTGTGCCCTCCTATCTGGGAAGCTCCCGCAATGCAGTTGGGCATGAACCACTGAGAAACGATCTTCTGCAAATAAATTTCCCAAGCTCACTGGGGTCCTTGCACACTCAGTCCTGCTGTGAGAAGGGAGTGTAGGACTAAGAATCCAACTGCATGCCAAGTGGCTTACCTTCTCCTAATCCCCGCCTTGGGCTACCAGGGAACACGTACAGCACAAGAGGTTCTTCTTGCAAGGATGGCTTGAAGAAGAAGGTAGGGCAAGGAGCCAAATAAATCCTGACTGGACAGAATTTTCAACCCAAGGAAGATCCCAGAGTGCACCTGTCTTTAGGGAAGCCCAACAATGCACTGCAACACTCTCGCCACAAACAAACAAAAAAAACCAAAAAACCCAGCCTGCAAAACATTTCCCGGTTCTATTCACCTGTCTACCCTCCTCCCACCCTCGTTCAGGGCTGAATGGTGACTCACCTTCAATCTGCTGGTTACACGTCTGAAAAGGAGACCAGCAGGACAACTGGATTGTTCTTTTAAAGCTGGAATTTAAGGTTCATGGCTGAACTTGCATTGCCCAGCTGAGGGGCAAGGAGAGGATGCTCCTCACACTGGAGATTCTGAACCATGCCAGTGTTCAGATAACAATGATTCCATTCAATGGCTCAGCAAAGCTCCCAAATAAGCCCCCATTTGTTACATGGGTGAACGCAAAGAAACAAATTAAAGAGAGGACTGTGTCAGCTTGCTGCTCACGAATCTGTCAGCCCCGATCGCTCTAACAAGGCCTCACAGCCAGAGAGCATGCCATCTGGCACACCATGCACGGAACAATTTGGGAACCGCCGCAGTTGGCTTACTTAAGAAAAGAACCAAACCAAACAACAACAATAATGACATCAGGATGGTGAGGGAGGCATCCTGCAACCCACCTTATCCACACGGCAAAGCCCAGGCAGATTTCCACAGGGAGGAATTAAACAGCTCCTTCTTATCTGTCCCTCCTGTGTAGTCATTAGGACCTAAAACTTCAAAAACATCCAGTTCACAGAGAAATCAGGGTCTGTTCCAATCTGGGTGTAAGTTTGCCAAGACCTCTTGATCTCATAAGATGTAGAAGCAGGAGGTCAGAATGTGCAGCAAGGGCTGAAAATTACATCGGTCCAAGGTCCCAACTCACTGGGTGCAATCCAGACAGAGAAGCACTGCAAGATGAATGTGCTAACAACAATTTTAAGATCAGCTCTCTCACAAGCCAAATGCCGTGGGTCCCTTCGAAGTTCAGATTCTCAGTTTCATGTGGAATTTCAGCTATCTACCAGGAAATATCTCACTATAAAATCAAACTGCAACTATGGCATAAAATCAAATGGGCATCAGAACGATGTGGTTCTATATCTGCTACCCAGCCACCTGCTAATGTCTGGAAATTCACATTTAGTGGGATCAGCATAAAAACTTTCACAACCAGTTTTCCTCAGCCCTGGCACCAAACCAGCAACCGGAAACAGCAAAGTTGTGTTCAGGGATCAGGGGGCTGATACTCCTGTCATGTAGAGCAGTGGTTTTCAAACTTTTTTCCTCAGGACCCAGTTGAAAAAAATCATTTATCCCTGCGACCCAAAAATTACATTTTCAAGCAATGCATTCAAGTCTTTCAGTGGCAGCAGCAGGGGGCACCACAACCCAGTACCTGGAGGTTCGTGACCCAGTACTAGGTCCTGACCCATGGTTTGAAAACCAGTTATGTTCTGCGCTGCAGAACGTTGAGTGTCCCAAGAAGCAATTTATCGGGTGCACATTCTCCCCCTCCTCCACAACAGTCATTAATCATCATCTAACATATTTTTAGACCCCCCCAGTTCCCCCAGCAATAGCAGGCACCTCATCTTTGCAATATACAACCAGTTCTGTGCTCTCCTCTCTACACAGCCTATGTGACAAGAGCTGCTCTGGACACCAAAGACACAGCCGAAACTGGCCTATACAGGAGCTACAGAAGGAATCAAACTGATTTTCTAGTCCATTACACCTTAATGCCCAGGGAACACCCCATTTGCTTTTTTTTTTTTTTTTTTTTAAAGGAAATTTCCAAATTCTTGGTGCCATCATGATAAAAATCAAACCACCTTGCATATCAGACACCCCAGGCTCTTCATTGCTCTCCCTCTGCATGTACTCTAGGGTCTAGAATCAAAGAGCAAGAGTTACCAACCTGCATGGCTCCCCCTCTGCTGTGCCCATGCAATCAGAGCACTAGGGTGGACACAGCGTGATTAGTTCCAAGTGCAGAATGAGTGGTCAGCCCTTGATAGGCTGCACAGCTGATCATGGTGTGGAACAGGTACTGCCTGGTGTGTTCACACACAGTTCCTCTGGGAGCGGGGCAAGAATTGACACCCACTGTCAGTTGGCTCCATCGCCCAAAGAGTGGAGGGCTCAAGCGGGAGATCAGGTTAGACAAGAAGCACCTGCTGCTGCTGCCCACTCCAAGAAACAAGGAGACAGAGCAAACCAGCTCTGCAATCTGTCTGGGTGAGATCCCCTCAGGAGACAGGCCTCTTCTGGCACGGATCCCTAGTAAGTGGGCTGACAGGCATGAAAGGAGAGCAATTACCTCTCGTGAGACAGGTTCCTATGGTCAATCCAGGCATTGGCGCAGGCTGCGTTAACTCCTGCCAGTCCAGAACAGAGGGAACTGAGCAGTCACTAGGTGCACAAGCATCAATGTGACAGTGATACCATAAGGTACCTGAAGTGTCAGCTAACCTGCAGTAGGCCTCTCCTAGCTGTCTGCCAAGGGGGGCTGCACACTGTCAGTGGAGGTGGCAGCCATGATGGCCACCCCACCCCACACGTAGCCCCCTGGATTATGCTGCTCTCAAGGAGGAATGTTAAGTATCGATCTCCCTGATGGGCCTCTATCTCCAGGCCAACCAGCACAAGGGAGAAGAATACTAAGTATCAATCTCCCCTGATGGCCCTCGATCTCCTGTGTGAGTTTCTTCCTCCCTAGCTTTGTGTCAACAAGGGGGGGGGTGAGTTCCTATCCCCCCTGAACAGTTTCTCGGGTCATTGTCTGGGATCTCAGTACCATCATTGGTCCTGACCAGAATCCCACTCCCAATTGGCTATTTTTACTCTGGCTGTGCAAAATTCTATTAAAACCCCATCTCAGCTAGCTTGGTGTTCTCCCACCCTTGAATGCTAAAGGGCATGTCACGACCCAGTCGGACTGATCCCCTGACTGAGACAGGGAGCAGCCACCCACAAGACCTTTTTCTTTTTTGGGGGTGTAGATGGATTGCTGGCTGAACGATTAAGTGCTGAGATGCTGCAGCTGGTCTGCCTCCTCATTTTGGATTCCACCACAGTCCTGGGACAGGTATTATAAATCGATATAGGCCTCCTACCTTCCCTTAATCATTCTACTTGGTACCATTTATATATAGTCTGCAATTGTGGCTTCTTTACCTGAGTTTTGCATAGTTTGTGTAAGTTGTTATTATTTTCTCTGTATCCTGTATAATCTTTTCATGATATAGTTGTTTATGGTCTAGCATAGTTTTGTTGTTAATTTGCCAGGTGTTTTATTAGTCATTTGTATTTTGCATCCTTTTTACTGTATTGTTCATCACTCGGCTTCTATTCTAAACTGCTGGCCCCAAACTTCCCCAGTGTACACGGGGGAGGGTGTGGGGGTTTATTTTTCTCTCATCTGACTTTTTCATTCTGCCGCCCACCCTTCTTGGCTAGCAAGGAGGAATGGCTTTCAGCCATCGGTAAATATGCATCGGGTGGGCTGATCAGTGCCTATACCGATGTTGAGGCAGTAAAAGGCCAGAAAAGTCCTTGACTTGTTATAGCCACCCTCTTGTAGGTCATTACTCCATACTGTTATTTAACTATAAGTACTTTTGTAGGTTGTAAGTGTTTTGCATAGACTTTCATGCTTTATCCTGTTTGGTTGTAGGTGTTTTACAGGTGCTTTATATTGACTTTCTTGCTCCACACTGTTACTTGGTTATAAGTGCTTTGCATAGGTTTTTAGCTTTATATTGTCATTTAGTTATAAGTGTTCATTTAGATTTTGCTTTATGCTGTTAGTTGGTTATAAGTGTCCTATATAGATTTTTGCTTCATATTGTTAGTTGATTACAAGTGTTTTTGCATGCATCTTGTTTTACACTGTTAAGTGGTTAAAGGTGTTACTATAAAAGTAGTTTTTTTGTTTACTTGAACTGGTGTCCGTCTCATTGGTGGGTGTCGCTGGTCCATCCCAGTCACATCACGAACCCGGGGTTCAACACACACAATCCCATCACACACTTCTGTCGTCACTCTGGTGACTGACACCCCTTCTGGCCCAACACCTGCACTGACAGCACTCCAGTGCCTACTCCAAGCTGTGAAAACCTTCCTATGAATAAACCTCTTCAGCCCGGGCCAGGTGTGGGCCCAGCCCCCTTGATATGCTACTCTCCTTGCTGGGCCCTCGCTGCACCTAGAGTTGGCTTGTGATATCTTCATTAGCCCATGAGCTTCCCACTTTTCCGCTGACCTGCTGCTGGAGTAGGCTGTTAGCCCCACAAGCCCCCAGCTGCTTCACAGGAGCAGGGAAGGGAACACAGCCTTTCCCTTCCTCACAGCCCCCATGCACAAACCAGAAAACAAAAGAAACCTTTAAACAGAAAAATGAGACATAGCAGCGTTCAGCAATCTCAAAGGCTACACACACTGGTGACAGGAATGCAAGGGGGCAGCCAGCCAACTACGCACACCAGTTGCAGTAAAAAGGGGAGCACGTGAGTGGAGAGATCAGTGATCTCCAGCTACTGAAGTGACCTAAGTGCTGGCTGGCTAGCTGAATAGGCCCTGAAGTGAGGAAGAAGAGGAATTTTCCTCACAGCTACAAGGAAACCTTACTGTCCCCACCTCAAGTGCTACAGAGCTCTCACTTCAGAGTGTCAGCAGTTTCCAAATGCTGCATCCCTTTACTGTGGGACTGACTTCGCTTCCACTCACACAAGTCGCCTGGTGTTGTGGGGCACAGGAGGAACATATGTCGGTACCTTGCTCCCCGACAAAGACAGACCAGTGACCGACACTCCCCAGCCCCACCTGATGATGGGTAAAGATCAGTGACAACAGAGGTCCATGGCCTACCTTTTAAGATGGACAGAGTTGCAGGGGTAGGGGGTGTTGCTGCACCCCCAAACTGCAAGCCAGAAGCAGGCATGGCCAATCACAACTATCAGCTCCCCTGCTGCAAAACACAGCCACAGCTGATACTGGTCTGGGTCTGCCTGAGGCTTACAGTGAGGGGGGGGGGACACCTGCCCTGACCCCCAAACTATGCCCATATTAAATCTGGGAGGGACACAGCCCTCTGCTCCCTGATTCTGGTGACGATGCAGCTCACACACCTCTACAAAGGTTCTGGTGCCAATGGTAAAGGTTCAGGGTCTCCCCCAAACCTGGGACATCTCCACACTAAGTTCAGGTTCCCTGATTCTCTGGTCATCACCCAAAACCCTTCATTGCTGTAAAATCCCTTTGCTTTGGTGATGAGAACAGCAGATAGCTGCCCTGCCTTCAGTCCTGACTATGGTCTAGGTAGGATCTACTCTACCCTCCATTCTCTGCCATGCCACCACTCAGACAGGCTTGTGAAGATAAGCTAACCAGGCAGGGAAAGGCAGTAAATGTGGCGCACAGCAATCTTGAGCACCCACCAAAATCAGGGGCCACTTAAGCAAGTCTGGCTGCAAATGGCCACGAGAGCAGTCCAAATGCCTCACAGCTTTTCCCTTTTGTTTTGAGTGTCTCATCCTAACATCACCTCTTTAACCACCAAGATCAAGCCCAGAATGCACTCAGTCTCTTCATCCCAGCAGAGGGCTGTGCCTTTCACGGATTCTGATGGATAGACTCCATCCCAGATCTTTCCCATCTATACAGCACTGAGAATCAGTTACAGTGGGGGGAAGAACAGGTTCTCGGAAAGCTACTGTGAAGCAACGGAGGAAGACAGCTCTATGCGGGCTCCAGCGGAGGGTAGTAACCACCAGAGACACCTCTGTGCTTACCTGCCCTTGTGGTTTAAACCTGGCAATTATGAGGGAGCCACAAGTTGCTTAGGTTTGCAAAAGTATCAGTTGCACTGCTGTGTACAGAGGCTCCCTCCTGCCAGCCAGGGCTGGCTCTCATATGTAGAAATCCTCCAGCAGGCAAAGCTACCAGTTCCAGGGAAATTTGTCATAGAATCATAGAATCATAGGGTTGGAAGGGACCCCACGAG
>ML682070.1:555820-880986 GCA_007922195.1 Podocnemis expansa | reverse complement strand
TAAGCCACAGTGGGCGCCTTCCACATTTGCTGTGCTTTCTCCTTATCTCCTTTTCTCCTTATTGCCAGCCTTCGAGATCCTCCCATTCAGTTCTTGATGGGCATATCTCCAGCTAAGCACACGGTTCCCCTGGCTCCGTTGATGCAGGTGCCCACCCAGTTAAATATAACTTAGGATCTCTTTTTTGCCATTCTGTGACTGCACATGTGCTTACTGAGATTTCTTCTTGAGGAAGAGGGGCGGAAAGACTGTAAGGTTCCATGAGCACCCCCTTCACCATGTGGTGAAATGAATTACCCTTGTGGGTTCCCAAGAATATCTGCCACATTAGGGGAGCTAAGGGGCAGACAGGTTGGGGCCAGCTCAAGGGGGAAGGGTGAATTAGCTTGGGTCTGAGCTACAGAGGGGGTTTGGGGGAATCCTGCACTTTGAGAACAATCCAAAGTCTAGTTACGAAGGTCCCAGCTACAGATGTGTCTTGGGCACAAGACGACGCAGGGTAATTTGTCAAAAATCTTAATATAGTCTCTCTCTCCCAGCCGGTGAATCCCTGTAGCATGAAGCTGGCACAATCAGTCACTCTTGCTAAAGCAAGCAACAATTTCAAGTCCTGATCCATTTACTTCTCATGACCCAAGCTCCATTCAGTAATGTACCAGGATTCACTACACAACAGGTACGTTGGATACACAACAGGTACATTCTTCATCAGACTTCGCAATCCCAGAACAACTCTTGATTTCATCCAAACATGCACACATGCTTAGGAGGGGACAAAATATCCTGTCCCTCAGGCTGTCAGTTTTAACACGGTAAACAACAAGTTTCAGAGCCTGGTGTCTTTAGTTTGGAAGCTGGAGGAGTTGACACAAGGGCCTCAGGTCCCACAGAGGCACTCTGACACACCCTGTCTCACCAGAAGAGGAGACGTTCTGCAGCGTGCAATAGCAGCCTGTGCGGGAGGAAGGATGACAGAGAAAGACATAACTAAACTCTTGTATGTGGCTGCAGCTGACCAGCCTGCCCAATCTGCCGCTTGGAGTGGGAAAGGGGGTGCAAAGAGGATGTCAGAGTTCTACCATCTTGCAAGCAAAAGCATTTGGTCCCAGGGGTGTCACTATGCTGGGGCAGTAGGGCATAGGCCCGGGATCTCTGGCCAGCAGTGCAGCCAGAAGGGGTCCAATCTGGCTCCAAGCTGCTTCCTGCCATCAGCAGAGGCTCAGAGACGGCTTCAGCCACTTGTGAGAAGCAGCATGGACCGTTCTGGCTTTGAGCCTCTTGCAGGAGGCTCAAAAAGGGAGACGGTTCCTGAGACTTCTCACAAGTGGCAGGAGCTGTCTCCGAGTGGCTGCTGCTTGTGAAAAGAGGCACAGACTGTTTCTAGCTTCGAGCCTTTTATAAAGAGGCTCAAAGCCGGATCAGGCCCCTGCCACTGCCAGCACGTGGCAGCAGCCAGACTGGCTCCCTGAAGAAGGATCAGGGCTGCATGGGGGGGGGCAGGTCCCGACCCCCCTCCAGTAACACGCCTGTTTGATCCCAGACACCATCTCTTGATGCCGAGATGCTCACAAAGCATCGCCTTACCTTTAACCTTCTTCATGGGGGAAGGGCCTTGGAAAGGACTGCAAAACAAAGCTGGGAACACCTGGAGTCCTCAGCTTGTTTTAAACCTCGGACTGCATTGGATGACAACATCCTGCTGGGGACTGGTGATGCTGAGGACCCCATGCCCATCCATTCACCAGACAAGAAGCAATAATGTGAGTAAGAAACAACTGGGGAGGGGTGGAAGTGAGAGCAGATGTGCTTGGAGGGAAAGTACACTGGCCTTTCCATGCTCTGGGATGCCTAGGTGGCAGCACTCTCTTCTCCAGTCTTGGCTTAGCCCAGGGTTGGATTAAGAGGGCCTGGGCTGCCCACTTTCGTGGGCCCACCACCATAGGTCCCCACCTCCCTGCCACAGCAACTTGGTGGTGGGCCGGCACTATGGGAGGGCTGAGGGCCAAAGGCCATGCTCCACTGTACTTCCACCCTTCCCCTCTGTGGGCTGACTGGTCTGCCCACATGGGCACAGCAGGCCAACGTGTGTACATGGTGTGCTGTCTGGCTCCAGGACCCTGCCAGGACCAGGCCTCGCCAGCACAATGTGGGGCTAGATAATGTAGGGGACATAAGGGCTACAACTCGGGGGCCCTGGTTAGGCTTGAACCCAAGACTGCAGTCCCTAAAGACCCTGCACTGATCTAGCCCTGGCTTTGCCTTCGCTTCACACTGTGTTTCTGCAGCTTGCTCCTATTTGAGGCTCCACCTGGAAGCTTGTGCTGGTACAGGACACAGCCACTGCCATCTTAGTGATGGCCCCTGCAGCAACGCAGATGCTGGGATGCCTTTACATTGGGTGTCTGGGTCCCCGGTTTGAAAGATCACATTCGGTCATCTGTTCTCCAAGCGGGGTGAGCTGTGAGGAAAGGAGATCATCCATTTACTTTTATTGGATTTGAATGCATTTGTGTGGTGTGGTTGGAGTTCCAGACAGATTTTTTCTGCCTGCCCTGGCTGATACAGCCATAGCGTACCGCTCCACTCAAGAGCTCCTGCATATCCTTTCCAGTGAACACAGCCTAGCCCTGTCCAGATCTCCCTCCTCAGCAAAATGGACTTTTATAGCAAACAAACAATACATGGCCCACTGGGAGAAGCCTCAAGTGGGACAGAGCAGGCGCATGCACAAGTCACACACAGCCACCTGCTGGCCTCCTTTGGGTACCATCCCCTTCTCATTGCATCCTGCACCCAGGCCTTCCTGTGGCCTGCTCTGCTGTGGAAGGCAGTATGGAGAAAGAAAGCTAAGGGTGTGGGCACAGGTGGGCTCCCTAGGCCTCAGCTTGACCATTTCTGACCACGGAGCTGAAGCCTGTTTATGGGCATGACACCAGGCAAGATGCAGCCAGAAAACAGCCGACTGCAGGGAATTCCCACCAGGATCAACTCAGGTCCTGACTGCAACCAGACTGGAGGACAGGATGGAAGAGTTTTATTTAGAGAAGGAATGAGACAACTCTGAACTTTGGATACAGGGATAGACATGTTAGCTCTGCAGAGATAAAGGGATGCAACATGACAGCCAAAGAAGCAGTCCAGGGAAGAGGATTCCAGTGCCGGAAACCAAAGTTCCCATGAAGAAGGGCACACTGAGTAAAGCCGTGAACGGTGTCCGACACCTTGGCTCATCCTCTCCCCATGATCTCCTCTGCTCTTCACATACGCCTTCTCCTGCTAGAGAACCCTGAGGGTGTGAAGTCTTCCTGTTACTCTGCAAATTCAGCATCTCGTGGTAAACATATGCTGCTGCTACAGATTCTGCAATTTAGACCTAATGCGCAGAGCCCACACTGGGCCCCATTGTGGGCAAACAGTTGCACCAAGTAGCCAATGCTAACTCAATAAGATTAAGGGGCCTCTTCAAGAGAAGGGGCAAGCTCTCCCAAGAAAGCGTCCTAGAACACTTACGTTGCACCCTATGCTGTGGTGCTGTTATTGCTTTAGACACAGTCTCATCAAGAATTAAAAGGAACAAGATTGTAGTTAAGGTTCTTCCGACCTGTTTAACCGGCTTCTGGGAAGTTAGCATTATTTAACAAATGTAATACGGTAGTAACCAGAGGCCCCAACCCAAGCAGACTGGGTGTTGTATAGCAAGAGACAGTCCCCATGCAAACAGCTTACACAGTAAATTAAAACAAAATGCAAAAAGTGGCTGTCACAAATAAACGGCGGGGGGGGGGGAGGGTGATGACAGTTATGATGCAGGAACACTGTTTACGCTCACTTAGTCAGGCAAGCTATGGGTAGATTTGAGGGTTTGGACTCTTTAAAGATACAAACAGATGAGAGACACTGACCATAACTAATCACTACCGCCTTATCCATATCAGTTTCAGAAAAAAATTATGGGAAAGATGCAAAGTTGTGTCAGTGTGTGTAACAACATATGTGGTCACTCTGCATCCTGCAGATTACTGACTCTGACACAAAATGTGTGAGTGTGCTAATAAAATTTGCAGATAACACAAAGTTGAAAGGTGTTACTGACACACAGAAGGATTGGGACATCGTACAGGAAGATCTGGGTGACCTTGTAAATGGAAACAGGATGAAAGTTAATAGTGAAAAGTGCAGGGTCATCCATTTGGGGACCAATAACAGGAATTTTTGCTATACTGGGGACATATCTGTTGGAAGTGACAGAGGAGAAAGATCTGAAGGGATTATCTGATCACAGAATGACTATGAGATGCCAATGTGATGTGACTATGAAAAAAAATAATGTGGTCCTAGGATACATCAGATGCAGTAGAGATAGGGAGGTGTTAGTACCATTATACAAGGTGCTGTTAAGACCCCATGTGGAATCCTGTGTGCAGTTCTGGTCCCCCAAGCTTAAGAAACATGAATTCTAACTGGAACAGGTGCAGAGAAGGGCAACAACATTGTGAGAGGAGACTCAAAGAGCTTGGCTTGTTTACTAAACAAAAGAACCAAAAGAAGGTTGAGGGGAGATATGGTTGCTCTCTATTAATACATCAGAGGGATAAATACGAGGGAGAGAGAGGAATTGACTACAGCACCAATGTGGACAGAAGAACAAAGGGATACAAACTGTCCATCAGGAAGTTTAGATTTGAAATTAGACACAGGTTTCTAACCATCAGAGGAATGAAGTTCTGGAATAAACTTCCAAGTGGAGCTGTGGGGGCAAAACCTGTAGCTGGCTTCAAAACAGAGCTGGATAAATTTATGGAGTGGATAATGTCATGGGACAGCCTCCAGTAGCTTGGCAATTAACTGACTTTAACTACTAGTGGTAAACATGCCAGTGGCCTATGGGGTGGGTTCTGAGTTATTACAGAGAAATCTTTCTGGGTGTCTGGCTGGTGAAACTTGTCCACGTGCTCAAGGATTAGCTGATCCCCATATTTGGGGTCAGGAAGGGATTTTCCTCCAGGGCAGATGGGCAGGTCCCTGGGGGATTTTAAAGTGTGGGGCATGGGTCACTTGCTGGTAGTTTCTCTGTACCTTGAGGTCTTCAGATCATGATCTGAGGACTTGAATAACTCAGTCCCAGGTTAAAGGTCTAAAGGAGTGTGCAGGCTAGGTTCTGTGTCCTGCCTTGTGCAGTACGTCAGACTGGATGATCTTATTGGTCAATTCTGACCTTAAAATCTATGAAAGCTGAGTGAGGCTGGGGGAAGAGCAAAGCACACTGACTTATGAAAAGCCGGGGGGCCAAACTAAAGTGTGTGTGGGGGTACCTACTGTCCTGCCCCAAAGCAAGTGACACTCCTGGAAGCAGATGCCAGTTTTCCACAGACAGCATAGCAGAAGAGAGCCTTGAGGAAGGATCTGGAGGAGGACAGCATAACAGCTTGAGGAAGAGGCACAAAGACAGGGCAAATGTGTCTGATAGAAGAGTAGGCATATGGGTAACAGAGGGGTGGGAGCTATTGTTAGATTTGTCTTCCTCTGTGTGAGTGGAATTATTTCATCTTTCAAACCATCTGCACACATGATCATTAAAAAAATCATTTAAAAATGCAGACAAATGCACGCTTGCTCCCACAGCCCACAATTTGTCTTCAGACTTACCCTTCCTCCCTTTACCAAAAATCCAACCCCCCAACTTTCACTGGTGAAGTTCCACCACATAGACGGATCCTATACCTGCCCAACCCTTGACTAGGGTAGACAAAAATCATGATTTTAAAACAAATAAAAGCACTGGCTTTTAAATTTAAATAATGATTTTTATTTAAAATTGATTTTGTAATTGCATGTTGCTAGCTCTTCATTTTCTTCCCATTTTATGGTGACTTTAATTGCCACAGTGGGTGTTTTGTTCTTGTTTCTTTAATTAGTTAACTAACAGCAAGTTAGACTTTCTGATTTCACTTACTGATTTTTTCCTTCTTTGAAATATCACATTTAAAATACTCCTCTGTGCTACAAAGACAAGTCCAGGGCCTCATTAACTTAATTACTGTGAGAACACCACAAGATGAAACAAAAAATTGATTTGCAAATAGCCTGGACTGTATTTACAACTGAAACCAGCCTCTGATCTTCTACAAGTCACACAACTGTAATACCCTGACCAAACCGTATTCTCCATCAGCCTTTGCATTGCCCAGTAAATGTTGTTAATGGACTGAGAGTCCAAATTCCTTGTCATGCTCACACTAAAGCAATTTTATTTTAAAGATTTTATGCCACTGAGAAAAAAGTTCTTAATGGAAGTGCAACTGCAGCCTGTGATGTTGAAAAAACTTACACACATGATAACTTTTAACTGTGAAATCAATAGCCAATGGGGCTATTCAGATGGCTACGGATACACTTAGCAACCCGCTTCAAGTTCCAAAGGGGCAGCTGTGTTAGTCTAGTTCAGCAAAATAAACAAGGAGTCCTGTGACGCTTTTTAAAGAAAAACAGATTTATTTATCAAATGAGCGTTCATGGGAGAAAATCCCACTTCGTCAGGTGGTCCCCATCTTCAAGCATCTGACAAAATAGGATTTTCTTCCCATGAAAGCACATGCAATAACTAAATCTGTTGGTCTTTAGAAGTCCCACAGATCTCCTTGTTTGTTATACCTCCTTCCATGTTTGCAGATTCCTTAGTTTTCAATATTTGATTTTCTTTTTGCCTATAATCTTTCTGTAAAGTCAAAAAAGATACCCTACCAGCTAAACACCCCCCCTTTTCTCCCCCCAAACTGCATAGCATTTACAAATTAATTCATTATACATTTTAATCCAATGGCAATACTCTTCCCCCCCCCCTTCAAATTTGCTTTTCCAAGCCTCAAGCTGATTCAAGTCAATTATTTAAACAGCTACACATTTGCCTCTGGATTGAGATGAGTAGGAGAAGCTGGAAAACAGAATCCATCCACACACAGGGAGGCAGATTTCAGCCTTACCTAAGATGACAAAACTCCAAGTCTTGGCAGAGACCAGAACCAACTGGCTTCATTCTGTTTTCTTTAGTGGGTAAAACACATAGTAGCTGACCATGGCACCTGCCATCTGCGTCCTGCATGATTACACCAGTAGGTCAGGTCTCAGGGCCTTCCTTGAATGTTTTCAGAGAAGAGACTTGTTTCAGAGTGTGGAAGGCAGGACTTCATTCTTCCCGATATTTCAATAGTAACAAACTCTCATGATTACATTGCATCTTTCACTCTACAGGATCCCAAAGCGTTTTATGAACTGGGAGCACAATCAAACACACAGAGAGCTCTCCACACCCACTCACAGGTTCTCATCTACATGAGAAACAACAGTGTAACCACCTCACAGCAAAACAAACAAGGAGTATGGTGGCACTTTTAAAGACTAACACATATATTTATCGTATGAGCTTTCATAGGAGAAAATCCCACTTCATCAGATGCTTTGAAGATGGGGAACTTACAGAGTGGGAGGAAAATAAATGCAGGGAATTATAAGTTGTGAGATCAAGTCATACTATTACAGCAAATCAAAGCAGTGGCTGAGATTCAAACAGTGATGAACAGTATATAAGCAGGGAGGTGGGGGATGAAAAGGAAAATAAAATTGCCTGTTATAATGGGGGAAAAAAAACCCATAGTCTCTATTCAGCACTAAGCTGACAGTGTCAAATCTCATCAATTTCCAAAGGGATAGCCATGTTAGTCTAGTCCAGCAAAAAAAAAAAAACAACAAAAAAAACCCAAGCAGTTATGTGGCACTTTAAGATTAACAGATTTATTTTTATTTTTATGAATTCCAGTTCTGTAGTTTCTCTTAGAAGCTTTGGTTTGTTATCCATTTGCCCAAATACAGCTATTAGCAGATCACTGATCACTTCACAACAACAGCCACCCAGAGCAGCTGCACTGCTGGTTGGTGTGTTTTTACTGCTGTGTCATGACATAAATGTACATATACCTGACCTTGTGGCCAACAGGTACTATACAGCTACTAATTTTTCATGTGTAGAAATTGCCTTTGGATGAAACACAGCGGTTGTTTAACAGCACGCAGATAATGGTACATGATAGTTTAGTGAAGAATGTCACTTTCAAATAAAACTGTAAGGAGAATTTATTAGTAACCATGTATAAAGTGCTTAAAATGTACACAACGCTCTACAAAAGCCAAGACAGAAGCATGCCCAGCCCTGAAACAGATAGGAGACAAGCTCTGGAACAACAGTCGTGGGAAAGGAGCACACAGAGTGATTACTGATTAGGAAAACAAGGCAGGAATGATTGCTGGAAGGAGATGGAGTATTGGCAGAGGCTGTTCTAAGCAATGAGGTAGCATAAAAGAAAATACAGAAGTGAGAGTGGGAGGAGACGAAGGGAGCAACAACAAGTGAGAGTGGAGAAGCAAAGCATATAGGGTAAATTGGGAGCAACTGCTTTGGGAAAAAGAATGCAGTTAGGAGCGATGGAATTTATCCAGGACAATAAGACTAGCTGCTGCCTTCTTTTTTTCAGTCATGTCACAAGTTTGTTACTCAGCACAAGAGGTGAAAGCCTTGGCTGTTTAAAATCTCTACTGTTTCCAGCAACAAGTTCTGATCCCCTGCACAGCCACTGACTTACACTTCTCTGCATTTATTTTCCATCCATTCTGTGAGTTCCCCATCTTCAAGTGTCTGATGGAAGCTCATGCAATAAATAAATTTGTTAGTGTTTAACAGTGCCACAGGACTCCTTGTTTGTTTTGCTGAGCTACACTAACACAAGTACCCCTTTGGAACTTACCTTCACTGTGATTCAGGAAATCATCAGACCCTGCAGTAACCAAGGACAGGCTGTGAGGCAATTTCCCAGCCAAGTACAGACCAGAGCCTATGTGGTTTGACTTCTGAAACTTGACACAATCACAGCCCCAAAGGGGTGTCTCATAAAGCTGGGTGCCACTTTTCAATCAGAACTATTCTTCAGCACATTTGGCTAACCTGAAACGTTTGGTGACTTTGTGTCAAGTTCACCAAATTGTTCCTATAGAATTCCCAAAAAAAGTCTGAATATTTCCTTTACATTTTTCCTTTTCAGTCCAACACAGCTTTCAGTGTCATCATCATCATTCCTTGGGTTCCCAGTCATGGACCAGGCCCTCACTGGGCTCAGTGTCACACAAACACAGAACAAAAAGACAGCTACTACCACGTAAGTAATTTTGTTTTTTGCTTCTTTGAAATTCCCAGTGAATCAGAAAATCTATTATTCACTCAACGCTGGCACCTAACTGTGTTCCTCATCATCTTTTGACACAGAAGCAGCAGTTGGGGAATGTGGAAGAAGTCAAAAGAGCCCATATTATGCAAAGAAATTGCTTAGCTACAGTCGCACCTACTGCCCACCCAGTGTTAGCTCATTTCTCATGGTGAGAGAGTCAGTTCATCACTCAGAGGTATCACAGCCATGATTTGGATCTCAGGCAAAAGCTCTGTGGAAGTGGAGAGAGACCACCTCAGTTACTTAAAATAAAACATATTATAGGAGTGATATAAATAACCTAAACACAAGTATTACAAACCCAGAAATTTCAGAGTCAAGGTCAAAAATAAAAGAAATCCAAACATAATAAAGGTATGAATATCTCAATAACAACAGAATTGTATCTTATATGAGGAGGTGGGGATCATTTAGAGGATCATTTATGATTGTTTTTCATATTAATAATATTTCCTATTTGCAATAATACATATGCAATATGCCATGCTTGGTACCAAAAGAAAGTCTGCAATCTGGTAGGAATGATTCTATGGTTTATATGTAGGTGTCATAACTGTATTAGAAGCTAGGAATGTTTGTTCTATTTGTGTTTCAATTTATTTGATTCTGGGAAACTCCCCAGACTGAATGTCTACAGCCACTGTCTCCTTAATGGCTCATTAAGGAAGCTCCCAGTTATAGTGGGCCCACGGAGAAACCTGCTAAGCCGCTTGGACTCACCCATTTTGATTGGTAGAAACTCCAAACAGCATGAGGAAGGCCAGAGATGATAAAAGGCAACAGTATCAACTACATTTTGTCTTCAGTCTCCAGTCTACAACCAACACACATCTCTGGAACTATTCCACTGGGACTGGACAAAGGACTGAGGCCCACCCAGGTTATGGGTGTCTACCAGAGGAACTGGACAATTCTGTGAATTCCATAACCAGATTCTTCAAACATCCCATATAACTAAGAATCATTGGTTACACAAAAGAAAGGACAGAAATACACACTTAGGGCAAATAAATAATTTTAAATTTGCCCTGCAGCAATGCCATAAAATAACTATACGATTATGGTTACTAAAGAAAAACCTCAGAGTTACAAACCCTAGAGTTACAAACTGACCAGTCAACCACACACCTCATTTGGAACCAGGAGTACCCAAGTAGGCAGCTGCAGAGAAAACAAAACAAAACAAAACAAAAAAAAAGAGCAAATACAGGAGAATACTGTGTTAAATGTAAACTACTAAAATAAATAAATAAATAAACAAACAATAATAATAATAATAATGGGAAAGCAGCATTTTTCTTCAGCATAGCCTTGTTTCATTGCTGTATTAAGTTAATGTTCAGTTGTAAACTTTTGAAAGAACAATCATAACGTTTTGTTGAGTTAGAAATAATCTCCATCCCCGACATGTTTGTAACTCTGAGGTTTACCTGTATGTCTGTATTGGTCTTAGTCCCAGACAGAGTGGACTACACTCATGTATAAACCCAAGAGGATTTCCTTCCTTCCTTCTCTTCATGATTTCACTGAAAAGGCAAAATTGCAGTTGTTGCGGGCAACCCTAACCATGCATTTCAGTATCTTGGTCAGTGCAACCAGTGCCCAAGAATTCTAAAATTTTTAGCTACAAGGGAAGTCTGAAGGGCCTGTTATTTTGTTACCTAGGACATTCAAGGCAAAAAATGGTTTGCTACCCTACCCTATTCTTCCTAAAGCACCAATCTAGAAACTAATTTAAACTCTAGTTAACTGACTTTCACTTTCTCCCACAATGAACTGTGTGTTGAGAATGTAGGAGCTGTCATTCTGGAGAAGATATATTGTATTTTTCAGATGAACAAAGACTAAGTCCCCCCACTACAGGGCACCAGCTGGTCCTTCAGCCCTACTCAGGTGGGTCTGGCTGATGCCAACTGGAGATCCCTGTTCAGACAGTTGATATCCCTGGCAGCACTCAGCTGCACTGTCATGCTGCCTCTCAGCCACATTTCACCTTCAACATCCAGCCACTGAGGGAACCTAGCCAAACACACAAGTTCAAAGGGGCCATGAGGACAAATGTGAATCACCCCCAAACTATCAGCTTGACCAAGGTCTCTGTAATGTCAGAACCAGGAAACCAGCCCATGCAGCCCTCCAGTTTCAACCCCTTGTTTCCTTCTGCTCTGGGGGGCAGCCTTTCACCCAAGTAACTGTTAATTACTCAAGCAAAGCCAAATAGTGAGCAAAAGGGCTGCCCTCACTCACTTTGCAAAAGGTGGGGGCCCTTTTCTGACACATTCCCTTCCAACACACACCCAGGGCCCCAGGCTTTTCCTATCCTGCAGAGGTTATCAGACAGCAACTTTTCCTGAGTCCACAGGGGTGAAGACACTTGAGCTGAGAAAGAAGCTAATAAGGATCAAAACCAGCCCCTGGCATGGCATCAGAAGGCCCTCTCGGTGCTATTGGCCTCCACATCTTCTTGAACACCCAGGAGAAGGAATGAGGGAACAGCAACTCCATCAAAGAGATAAAAGATGAATGGGATCTGAGGGTCTGCGCACCGTTTTCAGTCCCCATGAACAAGCGAGGTCACAGATTCACTGCTCACATCTATTGTAGGTAAGGCATTGAGAGCTCAGGCCCCTGGCTCTACTCTCACTTCTGCTGTTGACAGCATGTGCAATCTTGCACAAGATACATAAAATTCCTGGGCTGCCAGTCCCCCATCTGGAAAGTGGGGGGTATTACCACCCTGGAGTGCTGTGAAAAATGAGGTCTGCATGGCACTCTGAGATCCTCAGATAGAAAGAGCTGTGATATTCTAACATGACCAAGGACAACTCGCACACTTTGGTACAGTGGTAAGAGATTTTTACTGCCATCTGCTCTGTTGTAAACATTCTGGATTATAAGAGATGAGACTATAACAATGTGGAAAATCTCTCAACAGTTTCCAATTAGAAAAATAACTGTAGCTTCACACGCTTGGAGAAGTAATTTTCTCAGCACTGCACTCCCAACACTAGCTGGGGGGGTCACACACCACTCAAGGACTGAGCAGTGCAGGTTGGCATTTATTTATGAGGGGGTATTACTTCTGACTAAAACCCTACATGTACAAAGCTATGCAAGACTTTGCAAAGGCATGAAACAGCAACAAAGGGAGATGGATTTTTTGGCCTCCTGTCTTTTACAAAAAGATCCCACTGATGTCCTCCCATGCATCTGAGCAGCCTGAGGATTTGAAACTAAGTGCCAGGCTGATCTCAATCAACAAGTCCAATGGGATTGAAGTGAATGAGGGATCCAACCCATGGTGCAGCTACTCATTTCCTCCTCTCTCTGAGGCTCCCATCAGAGATGTTGTGTACCCAGGCCAGCAGGAGACACTAGCTAGCTAAGTAAGATGTTCTCCCCCTTCCCCCAGGGGCTAAGCATGTGACCTCCACATGATAACATTTGTATTTTAATTTTCAATGTAAAAAGACTTCCCACTCCCACTGCTCCCCCAGTACCATTCAGCAGCATTACAGGACTAGGGAAGAGGTACGAACGATCACAATGATGTATAAAACAAGAGGGGTCAAGTATCCAGGTTCAGAGTACAAATTATTTGTTAAGGAAGAGGTATTTGAGTGAGCAGAAATCATAACAAGAACATGATCTACAATATCCTGGAAAAGCAAAATAGATTCAGCAGCATTACAGGACTAGGGAATGCTACATACAAACTGCCCCAAACAGGAATACAAAGCAAACAAAGGGCTTGATGTCCTCATTTTGTCCTCCCTTTCTCCCAGCTCACTTTCCTGTTTTAGAAACAGACACATTACATAACTCCCATAGAAGAAGCAAAGAACAAATCCTAAACTTTACTGCCTTTTGTTTGGGAGACAGCTGGGTGCTAGCTTGAATGGCTAGCAATGAAAACAAATCCCCTGGAGGAATATTTTGCATTAAAGATCGTTTCAAATTCACAATGAAACATACCAGGACCAGCAATATTTGCAGAACAGTGCACATGGCTCTCAGTACTGCCCTGAAGGAGTATTAGATAAAGAGCTCTGTGTCTTCGTCTCACCTCATGCCTGGGCTCATCCTAATGTATGTGAGCAGGCATTGTTCATAGACCTTTCTTCTGATCTTCCCCAGCCCTGCGTGTTTTCCAGATGATTCGCATGAACGAGCAAGAGGAACTGCAGCTGCAGAAACATGGTACCCTCCTCTCTGCATTCCCTCGTCACACTCAGGACAGAACGCTGGGTATGTGGGAATGAGTTTCACATCCACCCACCTGCACGGCCCCAAAGGCTGCTGGCAAAGAGGAGAGGAGCTGGTTGTGCTTTAGCAGACTCTCGAAGGACCAGTAAAGTGCAGGACTCTGCTGGGGCTATTCCATACGTGCCAGACTCCCTTCAGAGAACCATCACTTTGCCAGCTTTCAAATGAGTCTAAAGTCTTAATGCCTAGGGAGACTCTCTCATGAAACTTTGCAAAGGAACAAGAACCTTGCAGCATGCCAGCCACTGAAATATCCACCCTTGTTTAGTGCAGCTACCAAGCTTGCGCGCTGTGTCTCCTCATGGAAAAAAAACAAGGAGTTGTGTGGCACTTTAAGACTAACAGATTTATTTTTTGCATGAGCTTTCGTGGAAGAAGATCCCACTTCCTCAGATGCTCCTCATGGAGACAGCTTCAAAGAAGCACAGGGTTGTGGGATGGGGTGAGATAACAGACACACATCTACACACCCAGATACAGCACTCCCTGTCACATGAACAGACCTCAGCTGTGTTTTGAGGCACATGGCTGCAACATCTGAGAACTGCTTTTGCCCTACACAAGCTGGAAAATGCTACTGGCCATGTAAAATTGTTGTTCCGGTGTTAGGGGTAGCAAAAGGGCAAAGACTAGCTCTGGGAAGGTGTTTGTTTCACTACACTGCTGAGAAGCCACATGAGACAGGCAGACTGCACACCTCAGAGATTTTAGAATGATGGAGAACAGATGGATCATTTTTATTTTTATAGCCACTGTCCCAAATAATCAAAACCCCCTTACAGGGGGTTGTCTAATGACTGCAGCAGGGAAACGGGACCCAAGATTTCTGGCTCTGGCACAGTGTGATTTTTGACAGGTTGGTCACACTTTGTGCCTCAGTTTCTTCATTTGCAAAGTGGAGATGGAACAAATACATGCCCCATTAAGCCCCTTTGAGAGCTTTGGATTTAAGGTGTAATAGAAAGGCAGAGCATTAGGATTACTGGATATGACAATGACAGGCAAAGAAATCCAGTGCTGCAAGGCCAGCTGCTCATTACCCAGAGACACATCAGACCCACACACAACTCAGACGTTTTATGCTGCCATACTTTACTGCAGCAGGCAGGCAGTCGCTGAAGAGCCCCACTGTATTTCACCCTTTATCCACCCTTCACCTACTTTTAAAGAGGCAAGAAAACTGAAACCAGAGGAGAAGAGAAATCTACCCCTCATCTACCACATATCCCAAGTATACGGAACCACATTTACTCAGTTACAGTACTTGAAAACTGGCACTCTATACCAATAATCTCCATTCTGGTAGGACTCAGAGAAAGTAACTGGGCCCAACAAGAGGTCTCTGGCTTGGCTCCTAGGACCAGTTTCTTGCTCCCTAGAATAGCAACAGGTGCTCTGACACAGCAGGTGTGTGCTTGGCCCATCACGAGTTCTCAGCACTGTATGCTGTTCAATGGGAACTCCACTGGCAGATTAAAGAATAGTTAATGGACTCTGACCCAGATTCCAGCTAACGTCCCTCAACCAGCAGGATGGCAGGTGCTTTACAGAGCCCCATGATGGGGGACAAATCCTCTGAGCACCAAGAGAGCAATTTAGACCCTTCTCCCCAGAACACTAACACTCAAGAAGCTATGATGAAGTTACTCAAGGCTTTGCTTTCATTCATTTCGTTCTCTGTTCTTCACATACATTTACAGGAAACTCTCTTTCCAAGCTTTCAAGTTACCAAACATTAACATTAAATTATCTGGTCTGCTCCCCAAGTGAAAATGAGGGTTTAGACAGCTGTCTGACAATGCACTATCAAAAATAACACTGGGAACAATCCTGAACTGGCCCTTGGGGGATGGACAAGATCTGACCTGATTTTTAAAGCTTTCATCTCTAATTTCTGTAATCTTTAAAAAGACTTCACCAGTTACTGATTTCACTGCAAAGTGTTCCTCCTCAGAGCAGTCTGGTTACCCAGGATCACACTGACTGAGTGATAAGGGTCTTTATTTGTAGCGTAGGTGAGCACTAGCCCCAGACAATGTGTAGTCATACCAGAATCCCAGTGTTGTTGAGGTGCACCATCAGCTACCAAGAGAAATATCTGAAGTCCATCAGATTCCTCCTTTGTTCTAGCACATTTCAGACCCTAAATTTAACCCAGTAACAAGTCAAGACACAGCAACAGCCTGGGGGGGGGCAAAGGTGGGGAGGAAGAGCGAGAGCTAACAAAGACCCTTAATGACTATGGAATGTAATAAAACACTGGTTGCAGAGAGCTTGTGTCAGATGCAACCCAGCAGAGACGACTTAGTAAATCACATAGTAGATACTGTACCACAGCCTCTCCCATCCTCTCTCCAGCAGCATGGCCCTTGCAGATGAAGACTTGTTAAATCAACAGCCAAATGTCAAAGCACAGGAAAAACCGAGAGACAAGCTCCCCTGTCCCTGCCAAAGTACAAATTACAATCAGACAGGAAACACGGCAAACAGACAAACACTTTCAAACTCCCTACCTTTAAAGGTAAATTTTGAAGCAACATGGGATCTCCACATGGTGTCCAGGAAGCATGGCCTGGAAGCCAGCAAGTCAAGGATGCACGCCAGGAAAAAGAAGCAAGGAAGAGCACTGGCAGCAGAGCAAAGCTTCACAAAGGCACATAAGAAACAAGCTGGCCCTTCCTGAAAGGCATCTGGGCTGCACAGCCGGTGTATGGTTGAACAGTCATTACTGGCAGTGGCTGTCTTCTCTTCCCTTGGAGTTGCCAAACCCTCTCAGATCAGTTTGTAAACATGAGGTTGCTGGAATTTTACACACACACACACACACACACAGAAATATAAACAAACCTACACGGAAAGGGAGAGCAACACTGCTCAGCCTGCTGTGCAGCAAACAGATAGCAGCACTGACTGCATCCACAAGTGAGCAAGGCAGTCTTACACAGCACTCTTCCTCCCTCCTATCTGAAAGGCATTCCTGGTACTCTCTGAAATCCCAGAAACAAAGTAGCGACAGGAATGTCCAGAGAGAAGCCTTGTCCAGCATTCAGGGAGTCATGGCATGCAGCCGTCTTCAGATGGTCCTGGGCATCTACTCGCAGTAGGACTTTGAACTCTGTTCGCACAGCAGCTGACGGGGACCTGGCAATGGTTCAAAAGCATTGCTTGTGAAGCCACTAAACAAGCTCACTGTTGGTTCCCACACAGAACAACATGCAGAGTATCCACCAGCCCTCTGAGACAGCACAGCCTGGTGCTTTACCACTGGTAACAAGTTGAGAGACTATCAGAAAAACTAAAATTGTAGTGTGAGGGAGAATGACAGCATGAAAAGCCACATCTGCATGATAAGAAGCGAGGGAGGGATGGAGCCCATACAGACACAGTGCCTGCCACCCCAGTACAAGCTGATCCGTTGCTGGGGGAGTTTGTCTATTGAAGCTGTCATTTGTTTATGGCTGCCTCCAATACATAGCTGAGAATGTGAGAAGTGCTAACCTAGGGAAATTTATTCAACAGTGGAAAATTACTCCTGTTGCCACACTGTGGCTCACTTCATCACCCATACCAACACCTGTTCAATGAACAAATCTCATTAAAAGAACAATTTTTTGACATGACTTATTACCAACAAGCCTTTAGTCAAACACACTGAAGCCTTACTACAGGAATCTTGGGTACACTTTGTCTACCAAAAGCGAGAAAAAAATATGTGGAAAAAAATCAATATGAGAATAGGTTCTGCCTGCATTAAATCTAACTGCATTTCACTGTTAACAAGGTCCAGGATAGACTGATATATGAAAGAGTTCTTCCCAATTTTAAAACAGAGTTAGAAGAAAGAGTCTAGATCAGTGCAGAGGGAAGCAGAATGTGCTAGAGGAAAAGGTGGTTATGACCAGCGCTATATATCCAGCGCTTTGAATATGTAAAGCTCTGTGTATATGCTTAAAGTTTTATTCTGTGATAAGCAGAGCAGGTCTCAGTTAGGATGACACATCAGCATAGCGCTCCAGAGAGGTTAGTATAATAGCTAAGGAACAGAGCACAGAACTAACACTTCGTATTAAGACATGAAAAGCTTACAATGAAGTGAAAACTGAAGAATGCAGAGAAAACAGGGAACCTTATGGAAGGATGTTAAAGAAGAAACACCACAGGATGACTAAATCTGATTGCCTGTGGGGCTGCATCCTCTGTTATCCACAGACAGCCCCTTTGAAGGCTTTTTCAATAGCTGTGTACAGTACTACAGTGATACATTAGACCCAATTAGGAGGGGTTAAAGTATAAACTGGCGGGCCCTAGAATGCTTCAAAATTTCCAAGCCCCTTCACACACATGCAGGCCCCTTTCACCTACGCCAGCTACTACCCCCAAAATTCTGCCCCCCCATCAGACCCCTCTTTCCCCATGACCTTCCCAGCCCCAATCCCCATTCCCTAAGCTCCCTGCCCCTTTGTCCCCACTCCAGCCCTCCTAATCCCCCACCCCAGCTACCCCATCTTTGCTCCACTCCCCTTCAGCCATCCAACCCCCTCCACACCTCTCCAGCCCACCATCCTGACCCCTTCTTCCTACCCCCCCCCCCCCATGAGCTGCCCAAGGGTGGGCCAGACTCCCTGCTGCACTCACTCACCTCCACCAGTGTGTGGACTCCTGAAGGCCGGGCTGGGGGGGGAGAATCACCTCTTTCTCCCCCAACAGGCTGCATTCTGAGGCTTCTACCTCGAGTGCAGCCTGCACATGAGCAGGGGGCCTGTCAGCACTTCACAGCAGGCAAGGTATGCCTCCCCTCTTCTTGTAGTGGTGCCTGCCCTGCCGGAACATGCTGGCTCCATTTTCTATTTTTAGGGACCCCAGAACACTCATCCCCTAAAAATAGACCCAGCATTCTGGGGCCCCTAAAAACAAAAAATGGAGCCAAAACGCTGCATTCCAGGGTTCAATATTTTAAATGCTGGGGTCAGTATTTTAAATGCCTCATTTGAAATACTGAACCCCGGAACACAGCGTTCCGGCTCCATTTTCTATTTTTACAGGCCCTAGAACACAGTTTCCTGGAATTCTGTTTCAGCCTTCTTTAACCCCTGCCAATTAGGATGGTTTGGGTTGCCCATTTTGACCCCTGCACATTGCAGGAAGTCTCCCTGTTCTACACATACCAAAGTCTTGTATCTAAGTTGATCATGAGAAAGTGGGGTGATGGCATCATGATCACTCTGATGGGATTCTTCCCTACTCGTTCACTGTTGGCTAGGACAAAAAGCAACAGCTTGAAGCGAAATGAGGAAAAGTTTAGGTTCTGTATTAGGAAAAGGCTATTTTGTTTTTGTTTTTGTTTTTTTTTAAATCAATCCAGACTGGGATCCCTATTACTATATATTATATCCTTCACTTCCTGTTCTATGTGCTGTTTCATGTCATTTCATAAGGGGGGGGGGGGGCTGCATGTCAATGGCACTAAAAGTTCTTGTGAAGAATCTTGTAAATATAGTTTGAAAGCACGCTGGGGTCATTCAGGAAGAAAAGTTCTATCTGGTTACAAAGATGTTCTTGCTAAGCTGTGAATAAAAGACACTGTGATTTCAGAAAGCACTCAAGGAATCAGTGCTTCAAAAGAACACACATAAATTAAGAAAATATCCAGACCCTTTTAAAAAGGTTTGGTTTCCACAGCTAAAAGTCAACACTGTTCTGCCACTGTGCTCCAAGGCTATGTTCACACACAAAGTGCTTGTTTCAAAACAAGCCGTTTCAAAATAATGTGTTATTTCAAAACACCTTATTTCAAAAGACAAAAAAGTGTCTTCGAAATAAGGGAAACGAAGCTGTGGACATGCTACTTCGCTTTGGGGGGACTGCAGACCCCCGCGGGGTGAAGCGGAGCCGGGCGCCTCACTCCGCAGGGGTCTTGCAGGGGATCACCATCTCTTTTGGGCACTGATTCGTGTCTCCCCCCTTCTGACGGGGATTTTTCTCCAGCTGCACTGTAACATGCCTGACAAGCAAGACAACCTACAAGTCCTGCATCCGCTCTTTGCTTTCACTTAAAAGGCTATGAACAGTAACTGTCAGCAGCTATGACAGATCACACAGTTCTTTATAAGCAAGCA
This sequence comes from Podocnemis expansa, assembly GCA_007922195.1. Lineage (NCBI taxonomy): Eukaryota > Metazoa > Chordata > Testudines > Podocnemididae > Podocnemis > Podocnemis expansa. Next base: position 861,332 of record ML682070.1, on the reverse strand, counting down.
TATTTATTCGTAAAATAAAACATTACAAAGAAAACACATACAACTAATGAAAGTTCCTAGACACACATCGAAGCTTACCAGAGGTCTCATGGGATCACAATAGGCTAATGTCCTTTCAACCCTCCCCAGGAAGGACTGGGTCTCCCTTGGACAGAAGGTCCTCTCTGTTTGCTGGATCAGAAAAAAGGCCATATATCCAAAAGCCCTTCCTTTGACTGTCAGTCCCTGGAGAATACAGTTTGAACTCACACATCTGAGCACCTCTAGGTGATGGACTATCTCTGGAGGTATCACAACCTGAGTGAATTCCTAAGAACCTCCCACTCCTGCCACTCTCCAATGACCTCTGGCCTCAAGGGAGAGTTTTGATAAACCAATGAGAGCTGAATCAGGATACTGTGTTGTACATACAATACATATGAGCGCCATCTAGGACCAGGAAGGTAAATCTCAAGCTCCTTACATCTGTGGTACTCCAGCCAGACAAAAGTCTTTCTCTGCCCACTGCAGCAGTGACTTGCGAGAGTCACTGAGAACCATGGAGGATGTATGTTCATTTCTGAGGTGAAACCAGTTTAACTTTTACCTGTCCTCCTCTCTCTGGCTACCTGTACTAGCCTTTATCACTCAAAATTCCAGCTGACAGCCTGATCCAACAGTGAGTGCGGGGAAAGAGGATGTTATGGGCCTCTGTAACCCTCCACCTGAGCAAAGCTCATCTTCATACAAATATTACCTACCATATATTGCAGCAAAGGCCCCAAGCAACCTACTTGGCATGGCTGGACTCACTACTGGCCCACCAAGCTGCTGTTGGGGTGTTTTGCTAAAGGTAATGGGAGATATGAGACAATCCAGTCACTACTCTTGTGCGCAGACCCAGCCTGCAGCTTCAGAGCACAGAGGTAGCAGCAAGGTAAATAGGTTTGGGGTTAGCGGCCTTGTTTGTAACTAATCCAATCCTGGTAAATTAAACAAAAGGAAGCAAAACCCCATCTTCCCAAGTAAATCTCTTAACAGGTCTAGATTAAGACCTCAGCTTCATGTGCCTTGTAGTCCTGCTAATCCTCTCTCAGACGTTTGGGGCGTTAATTGGGCTGTACTGGCAACTTGTTTACATGGACTTTTAACAGAGTTCAAATACAGACACAAACAGCCTCTTCCTGCCATGCCCTGTCTCCTTCAGTGGGATGCCAGGGCACAGCTCGCCAGTGTCAAAGACACCACCACAACCAGTACATTGGGATGGACACAGGACAGCTTTGGGGAATCGGCAGTAATCTATGGAAACCTCTCTCTAAAGGCATGGGCTCCAATCCAGCCCAGGTAATGAGTGACTGTGATCAGTCACCTGAAGGCACAGCGGCAGGCTGGGCTACACAGGAGTGGTAGAGAAACTTTGTGGAAATATAGCACCTGCATTGCAAAGAGATTCCCTCTCAACTACTGAGTATCAGCTGCTATTCAATTTAAAGTTGGAAGTGTCGGTCAGAGTCCCTTGACACACAGCTTTGCAATGAAACCAGAGGAGCCAAGTGACCACTGATTCTTTCATTTGTGAAGAGAACAACTTGGAGGGTAAAATAAAGCCCAGATTAAACAAAACCTTTTATAATAAGGCACAAGCCACATCTAGACTTTGTCTTGAGAAGAGATTCCACAGAACTGTTGGAGCCAACGGTTTTCTCCATTGCAGCGTACTTTACTGAAATAGTCTCCCCATTTACCCAAGAGAGAAATCATTAATGCTACTTCTAGAAAGCAAAGTTAAAGGAAGAGCATGAGGGAACAAAGTGATGAAAGAGATCAGACAAACTACAAAAAAAACACAGTATGAGCTCTTTATGTAAGAACAATTTTTTCTTCACCAAAGAGTGGGGCCTTGTCTATACGTGATTCTGTGGTGTAGGCAGGGCCCCAAGGTCCTAGACTTAGTGTAATTACATTTATAGCCAACCACCTGTTTATTGTTCTTACAGTCTTTGAGAAGTTTTATGGATTCAGCTTTAGGCACGTTTACTGGTAACCCACAGTCTTCGCTACCCAGCCATCCCGACCCATCAGGAACAAACAGCAAGTCAAAAAAAGGTTACAATAATCTGCCAAACAAAGCTGTGGATTGAATCTCTCTCTCATATACCCATATACCTGTCCACTCTGCTAAAAGGACCCTGCCCTTAATCTTAATTGTTTTGCTAGAATAACAGGTGAGAGGCAGGAACAAGCAGGGCCCAAGAAGGTTTAGCTGCAGCCAGTCACATAAACCTTGGGTGAGCAGTCTGTCTCAGCGCCCACAGGTGGTGGAAACTCAAAAACACCTTTGGTGTTTTTTGGTTTTTGTTTGGTGACAGTGAGGAGGAAGCCTGCTTGTACATCCATTTCTTTGGAAAAACATCAGAATCCACCACAGTTTGCACATGGAAAAAGCTTAAGATCCGTTCAATGCCTTCACTACGCTCTCTGTGACAAATGCAGAATTAGCTTTGGTTCTCAAATTAAAACCCTATGAAGGATGATCCCTCTTTATAGATTTCCCTCATTTGGCCTCAGCCAACTGCCCCATGTACACATCTCAAAGGCTTACAAATCTGGCCAAGCACATGGGAGCAAACATCTTCTGTTCTTTCGTTAAGGCACACGGCTCAGATACAGCACAAAGCCAGCTCAAGATCTGATTTCCTTGCAACTCCCTCCAATAATAAAAGCAGGAACCTAGTTCTTCCCCCAGAATTTCTATTCACTTGCCTGGGGCTTGCTGATGAAGGAGGGGAAATTCCCTATCCTCTCTCCCAGCCTTGACTGAGCAATGCAGAAACAGGTGTTTTATCCAAAGGCTCTTTAATAACATCTGGTTTTCTTGGTTCAAGGATAAATGGAGGAACCCCGTTTCTCTATCTATATTCTGCCTTTAATGAAGAGAACCTGTCCTGACCACCACCCAGTCTTGGGAAGACCAGTATATCCAAATATGCTTCAGCAGCATGATGAGTCACATGAGTTTTACCAAAGTGCAAACAAGAGAGACACTGAAGGGACACAGCAGAGGTAGGTACAATCCACTCAACCCCAACAAGCTTGTTCTCTTTGTGGGACATTTTGGCAGATTTCCAGCAATACTGACTGTTTATGAGAAATGGTGAATGAGGCGTGTTTCACCAATGACAAAACAAGCCAAACTCAGTCATGTTCTATGCTCTCTGGCCAACAAAGGAGGGAAACAAAAGTGAATCTTAGTATCTCTACACTGCAAAAAATTCCCCATGGCAGTGAATTGAGTCAGTTCAAGTGACTTGGCTTGCTCTACAGGGTTAAAAATAGCAGTGTAGTTGTCCCCGCTCAGGCTGGCTCCAGCCCTCACTGCTGCACATTGTGTTGTTTGCTGCACAGTCCCTCTGTCACTCACGGAACAGGGAATGAGGGACTATTGATGCAGAGACTCCCAACGGAAGAAAGAACAGAGTGACTCTTGGGAAAGAATGGATGTTAATGAATGTGAGATGAAAGGGGCCAATTTAAGAGACCCAGATTCCTAAGGAAACACTCCCTCTCTCTGCTCAGGTTACTAGACATCTCTTTCCCCCACCACTCTTTGGACTAGAGGTCCTGTCTGATGGCAAACCAGTTCCTCCTGCGCCAGGAAGGTCAACTGGGGGCAATGCAGTCTCCCTCCCCCATCACAGAACAGGCTATTACAGATATCAACTAAATCGTTAGTACTTGTTTTGGTGGCGGGTGACAGGATACTGCACAGGCTGGTAATTTTTCCATTTGTATCATCTGTGTCGTTGAGATAGGGGCTGTGGTGTACCGGCTGGGGCAAGATGCAATTAGAGGACGAAGATCACTCATCATGTGCAGCTTCTTCTTAGGGGCCCTCACAGTTATTGTTAATGGCTATGTTTACACTAGGGGCTTAAATCAAATTAAACAACTCCCTGGGCACATTTGGAGTTCATTAAGTTGACTTAAGCAAATCCTATCCTTATGTAACACCCACGTGGCCAGATTGAGTCTGCCTTGCAGGTGGCTTTGACCAGAGAAAGGGTGTGTACGGGAACAAGGCAAGGAGAGCCCCTTTGCCCCAGGGGCACCTGTTCCAAACCCCCAGGGTGACCACACACACACGGGGATAGCGCAGGGATTATGGGAATGGGGAAGGTTTATTTACAGAGGTGCAAAGGGGAAACCAACAGGGGAATTGGGGTGGCAGTAACACAGAGTAAACAGCTAACACAGGGCCCTTCAAGGCCCAACAATGCAGCAGGCTGGAGGCAGACGTGAGCTTTGCTTCTGCACTCTGAGTTCAGGAGTCCCAGCACAGTTCCAGTCCAGAGTTCCGTCCAGCAACTCCTATTCTTCAGCGCCAGCACTTTCCCAGCAAAAGAAAATCGTCTGATGCCTCTTCTGCCGCTCTCTGCAAACCCAGAGCGACACCTTCCCCACTTAACTAACTACAACCTCCCCCCTGAGTTCCAGGTGCTGTATTCACGGCCCCACAGCTCCAAATGGCCAGTCACTGGATGCTGCTCTGTCCTTGGGCAACTCTCCCCAGCACAGCGTCCTTCTGTGGGTGCTGGCTTGGCATCCCAGGTCAGCCACTCTGTCTTCCCTGGCTTAAGGCAGGGCCTCTCTCCCTGCTTCCTTCCCAGGCCTCTCCTGCAGCTCCAGCCCCCCTCCTCAGCTCCACAAACCCTCTCCCACAGGGCAAAAATTTAAAGGAACCACGCCTCTCAAAACCCCTGCTGTTATTCTGACTGCTGTTGAGCCTACCCTGCCTGTGGTTAGAGTCCTGTCTCTGATATTGAGATGCAGTGCGTGAGAAGGCCTGTGGTCTAAAATGTCTGCATTGGGACACAAGAGTGTGCATCCCCAGGGATTTCAAAGTGGCTTTAGAGTCTTTCAGACCATGTAATTTAGAATCCGTTTGAGAAGAAAATAGAGATTGTCCTTCAAAAGGCAAATCCTGCACTGTGAATTTAACTTCTGGGGGTAGGCCCGAGACCTGTAGCCAAGAGCAGCGACACATCAAGATTCCTGATGCCATGACCCATGCTGCAGCATCTGCAGCATCCAAGGCCCCCTGAAGGGAAGCCTTGCCTACCGCTTTCCCTTCCCCCACTAGGGCATCAAAGTCCTTCTTGGAATCCAGTGGGAGACTAACGGCAAACCTTTCCATAGATGACCATGTCTTGTGGGTATATCAGCTCAGGACAGCTTGTTGGTTTGCTACCCTGAGCTGTAAGCCCCCAGCAGAATAGACCTTGCGGCTGAAGAGTTCTAACTTTTTGGCGTCCTTTGATTTTGGGGTAGGAGCTGGGGCACCTTGTCTTTCTTTTTCAAGGGCAGCCATCACAACAAGTGAGCCCGGAGTGGGGTGGGTGTAAAGAAACTCATAATCCTTAGATGGTACAAAATATTTCTTTTCTACTTTTTTTGCTGTGGGCAAAGTGGAAGAGGGGGGTTTGCCAAATCTGCTTCATGTTCTTTTCAATAGTCTTTATGATGGGGAGAGCCACCCTGGAGGTGACAGAATGTCCGTCATAGGGTCAGAGTTTTCCTCAGATATCTCCTGGGCCTGAAAGCCCATGTTGGAGGCCACCCTTCTCAACAGGTCCTGATAAAGCCTACTATCTTCTGAGGGGAGGGCAAGTGCAGTGCCGGCCAGATCCTCACCAGGGGAGCATGACGACAACGAGCCCCTGACAGCAGCAGGCTCTGTTCCTTCTATTTGAATAATTGGGGCTGACCATACAGCACCGGTGGGATCAACCGCCACTGACAGTGCCGGCGCATGGGTAGCAGTATGGTGGGATTCTGCAGTAGTGGGTGGTTGGGAGACCATCTCCAATCGTGAAAGGGATCTCCTGCTTGAGAAGGACCTCGCATAATACTGCCCCTGCCCCTGGTGGAAGGCCCAGGGAGTCCAAAATGGCCATGGCCATGTGTTTTGCCATTGTGGTCAACACAGCACCAGAAACGGGGGGGGGGGGGGGGGGCGGGGGGGGGGGGGGGGAGATAGACTGGGAGGGGCTCCTTGATGACATTACCAAGCCTGCCTCCGACTGCGAGGGAGACAGGGATCTTGGTGACCACGCCGGTGCTGATGATCTCGGTGCCAGGGAGGGTCGGTGCGGAGACCGCGGCAGCAGGATAGGTTTTCCCTTCGAGAGAGTGGGGGCCGGGGCTGGAGGCCCGTTGTCCTGAATGGTGCTCTCAGTTAAGTCCCTCGCCACCTTGAAGGTCTCTGGAGTCGAGGGAGATCTAACCATCTCCACCTCATCCCCAATCTCCACCTCCAGGGAAGGCACCGGTGCCAAGCTTGATGCAAGTTCCCCATGCTGCGGGCCTTGCTTTGGTGCCGAGGACTGGGTTAGGTGGCCCGGCATGGATCTCACCACCCCAGAGTCAGCTGGTCTCTTCTTATGGGGGGAACGACCCGTCACTCCTGGATTTTTTCTTCGGCACCGGAGATTGTGATCGGTGCCAGGGCTGCAAATGGGAGGAACCGATGCAGTGCCAAGAGCTTGTTGGTGCCGCGCTTTTTAGCGGCACTCGGGGCACTTTTTGTTGAAGCCGTGCTGACTGACGGTTCCGATGCCAACAATGCCAGTTTAAGGGCCTCCTCCATGAGGTAAATTTTTAGTCTCTGAGATCTATCTGTTAAAGTCCTGGGCTTAAATTCTTTGCAGAACTGGCATTTAACTTTCAGATGTGCCTCCCCCAAACACTTTAAGCAAGTGGCGTGAGGATCACTTTTCGGCATGGGCTTTTTGCAAGTGTCACATGCCTTAAAGCCAGGAAAACCCGGCATTCCCCCTATGGGGAGCCCGAGCTGCCAACTGCAGTCCCGAAAACGGGGGGTGGAGGGGACTAAACTTACAAATAACTAACTCTAAACTACTATTACTAACTGCTAACTATGTACACTGGAACGAGGGAGAAACAACAAGCTAGGGAACGTCTCACGTGGAGTACCAGAAGCTGACCAGCCGCCACGGCAGTGAGAAGGAACTGACGGGGGAATGGTCAGAGGGAGAATATATGCAGCGCTATTATCGCGCGACTCCAGGAGGCTCCCTCCCCGGCACCGAGATCATCAGCACCAAACTAACTTCTATCTAGTTTGAACTAACTGCAGCTTTTTAGTTCAAACTAGCTGCAAACTTTTTAAATTCAAACTAACCATTAATTTGGGTCTTGCCCATGCTTAGTCTGAACTAAAGTTTGAACTAAGGCGGCTAGCCTGAACTAACCCTTAGTACTAACTAGTTTGGACTAAGCTTTGCATAGCCCGAACTAAGAACTTTCTTAGTTCGGACTAGGCAAAGCCTAGTGCAGCCAAGGGCTAAATTAGTCTGGAGTAAGCTTCCTTAGTCCAGACTAATTGGCTAGTGTAGACGAATCCCAAGATACTCCAAGATCCGGTTTTGCCCGAATAACCAGTGGTTGCTGCATGTATATTGAGTTCACCTGTTTACTAGAACCAGCAGGAAGGACAAAGCAAGAAACACAGACAAGATCTGGAGGTGGGCAATGTAAAGCAGAAGAGGAAGTCGGCAGGTCAGCCCCCTTTATTCCAAAGACGAGTAACTGCTCTTTTGCCTTCCTGTGACAAGGTGCCTGCCCCTCGCTGTCCAGGAGAGGATTAAGAAGGTCCTTAGAAAGCCTGCATGAGAAGTAGCCAATAGGAAGGAGCTGCATATCAACCAATCATAGCCCAGCAGGCCAGTATATAAGGGAGCAACAGAGCAGAGCAACAACTGCCTTCCAGGAGCTAGAAGGGAAAGAACTGCCAGCGCCTGGAATGGCTAGAAGCTGGGACTTAGCAGAGCCAAATGTCCTGAAACAAGGGTGGAGAAGTGGCCCAGAGAAATCCATGGAGCAATTGTGCTGGAGGCACAGCAGAAGACTGCCACTCTGGTAGGGTCACTGGGCTGACACCCAGAATAGTGGGCAAGCCCAAGCCCCCTCCACACTCCCAAGTGCCATAAGACTAGTGGCAAGATTGCAGTGGCCATAGAGGAAGGCAGTTAGAACGACTGCAGAATCCCCCAGGTAGGCCTGTATCGGGACTCAACCGGACAGCTGAGTCACCAGAAGGAAGGCGCAGCAGAGACAAGACTGAGTGTGAGACACTGTAGAGAGGGGGCATCTGCCTGATGGAGAGCTGATTCCCCAGACAGCCAGCAGGAGGCACCAAGACAGGTCCTGTTATACTTCCCAACGGGACAGCCAATCTGGCAGTGCAGAACAGAACCAAGCAATCCCACTGGAAAGCACACGAAAACAAGGACTGCCAAGGTTATAAAATAATATTTTGGCATTTTTGAGTAATTGGTGTAAATGTGGAGTGCTGTTTCCCCCTGCAGAGCATGGGTAGAATAGATTACACCACCATGAACCAAAATAAAAATGGCAGAAGAGTGGATGATCTTACATGTGCTTAGCACAGGCAAACACTAGACTGACAGTGGTTCACTGGTAAATCAGTAAAGACAAAACAGAACGAACATCTTGTAAAGTCCCTTCTCCTCCAGGCATACAAATGGATTCTCCATTTGCAATCCAACCGTATTCTGCAGCACAGTACCACGATGACCATTTCCTACTGTTATATTTAAGGTAGGTCCTTTGTTCCCCTTCTGCTTTGTGATTAAATATACTGATTCAGGACAGCAATTATTTTCTGCAGCAGCTTTCCTTTGACTCTGGACTTCTGATACTATGTGAGAGATATATCCAGTCTAAACCCTCTTGTAGGGTCACGGAAGATGAGAGTTAGAAGGGACCTCACAAGGTATCGAGTCCAACCCCCTGCTCAAAGCAGGACCCAGCCCAATTAAACCATTCCAATCAGGGCTTTGTCAAGCAGGGCCTTAAAAACCCTCTGAGGGTGGCTATTCCACCCCTCCCTAGGTAACCCATTTCAGTGGTTTACCACACTCTAAGTAGAACTCTGCAACTTGAGGCCTTAGCTCCTTGTTCTGCCATCTGCTATCACTGAGAACAATATAGTTCCATCCTCTGGGGAACCCACTTCAGGTAGCTGAAGGCCACTGACAAATCCCCCCTCACCTTCTCTTCTGAAGATGAAATAAGCCCAGTTCCCTCAGTCTCTCATTACAAGTCACGTGCTCCACCCCCTGCATCATTTTTGTTGTCCTCCACTGGACTCTCTCCAATTTACCCACATCCCTCCTGTAGCGGTGGGCTGAAATGGACACAATTGCCAAACATGGCCTCACCAACACCAAATAGAGGGGAATAATCACCTCCCTCCATCTGACGGGAATGCTCCTACTAATCCAGCCCAAAATGCTGTTAGCTTGCTATCTCCTGGTCTCTGCAATCAGTGAAGAGAATGGTGTCGTAACAGAAGATTATCTACTTAGCTCCAGGAACAGCACCAGCAAAACCTTAAGGAGAACATTTCTCTTCTAGTGCTGTGGCACACACTCTAATGTACAGTGCACAGCATTTCACTAATGAGCTCTTATTCCCTGTCTCATGGAAAACGTGCTCTCTTATATGGAATGTAGTACAGAAACATTTATGGAATCACGCACTTCTGGAAGTCAGAAAGGAGGCATACTGGATCATGCTGCCCATCGTCTCCCCCGTCACAGAGTCAGTCTAGCTCATTCACATGATCGTGTTGAGATTTGAAAAAGTAACCCTGCTCCTGCCACCATGCCCGTCCCCTAGAAATTCACTACTGGCATGGGAATCTGTGCCATATCATTCCTTCCCTTGCAGATTGTTCATGCTCAGCTGTCTGTAATGCATAGCAAATGAGTTCAAAAGTTCCACGATTACCATCTGACCCCACTGAGCAAATGCTTTGTACACTTAGGGCTTCCCTGATCTCACACTGTGTGAGATTTGCTGTTCCCCTGCCTCTGCAGAATCCCTGGAGGAGGATATCCTGGTAATTCTTTTCTATGGATTAAAAGGCTTTCTTTACCCACAATACTTTTCCTCCACCCCACTTTCTGTACACTGCAATAGCAGCAAATATCAGTCACATTCTATCTCACTCATTTCTCACTTCAGTCCCATCTAATTGCACATATTGGACCAGAATAGCACTATGCCATAGTGCCTTTGTTTCCCTTGAATCTTCTGTGCTGCTGAAGCTGTTGGAATCAAAGCAATCGGAAAGACCTTTGGGCTGAGAATACTCATGTCCTGTGATGGAAAGGCACTTCATTCAGGTGCCTTCAGCACAGACAGGAGACAAAATTACCGCTGCAATAACCAAGCACAACACCTAGGGACCTTTTCAGAGACACAGTCATGTGATCCCTGCTATGAAGAGAAGACAGAAACGTGAATCACTGAGATGTGACTGAATCACCTCAGGAGTTGTGTCAGAATTTCCCTTCTCATTGGATCTACGTTTCTTCCCATCATTCACAGACAATGGAGCTACCCAGGGCAAACAAGGTGAACCTGTCTCCTCTCTGAGCCATTCTTTATAACTGAGAACCACTCACAAGTGCACCTTTTCATTCCTATTGACTCAATCTGAGCCCAACCCCCCAACTGCTCCCCTATTTCAACATGAGACCATTTTAGAACTGGAATTTGGACTGACCTTATATAATTCCACTAATCAAACCTCAGAACAGAGGGAGTGAAAAGACTCCAGATCCACCTCAAGTCAGTCTGAAGAAGAGGAACTGCTCCTTGGCTTTCGCTGGTTCACAAACAATTTTCTCAGAGAAACAATTCAGCTCTCAGTGTTTGTGAATATTTGCTTTGCAGCAACACCTTCCCTCTCAAGAGGCAGCATGATAATTAGAGCATAGTGATCCATTCTGAGGATGAAAGGTGGCCATGACAAGTTTCACTAGCACCTGACAGGCTTCCCAGACGGTGAAATACAGCTGTACAGGATTGCAGCACACACTGTGAGAAAAAATGGAGGAGGAGCTGAGAAATAACAAATGCTGAAGAAACAATGGATCCAGCTTTAAAAGCAAAATACAAAGAACAAAGGGAGCATTAAAGGTGGAGGAATGTGCTGTGAGCAAAGAGGTGGACAGAAAGACCAGGAAAAGTTAAGGAATCTACCGGGGTTTCTCACCTTCTGTCCTTTAAATACACTGCTACTTTTGACATGGTCAGTACAGCAATCTTCAAGGCTCCAGTCCTTATTCTGGCCAGACCTAATTCAGTTCAATAAGCTTTCTTGGCATGAAAACTTATGCAAGAACCACTGAGGTGTAAAAAAGCACCAGACTCGTGTTAGAGCAGGTAGGACCTATTCAGATCAGGTTACAGCCTTTCTCCACCTGACTACCAGTGAACCAGTTTTCACACAGATACAGATAAAAAGACGCTGCACTGTGGAGCTAATTTAATCTCTGGAAATTTCTGCCTATAATAAAGGGGTAGCTGAGAAGAAAGCACTAGACAAGAGGCTATGCATCCACATTACAGCTTATGTGGATACAAGTTATGTCATTCAGAGGTGTAAGCAATCCCAGTGGTGTACCTTGGGGGAGACACGGGTAGGGGGCAGGCCCCCATCCTGCTGGGGGCAGGCCCCCATCCTGCTGGGGGATGCCACCCTGGCATCCCCCCCCCCCAATGGCTGGGGATGACGAATGAGAGGTGGTGCAAGTATGTGTAAGGGGGATGTGGTGTATCACATCTGACTGGGCCATCAGGCCCTTCACAACATGCAGGGGCAGGAAATGCAAGCAGTGCCCCTCAGCACCTCATTCCTTGTGTGTGGAGAAAGGCCAGCCCAGATCTCCTCCCCAGGCTGCAGGGGCTGGAGGGTGCCAGCCAGCCTGGCTCAGTCCTCTGTGGGGCAGGAGGCACAGGAAACAATGAAAGGACTCCTCAGCATCCCCCAAACACTATGAAAGCCCACCCCCCCCCCAGTGAGGCTGCCCCATCAGAGCCAGCACCAGGCACTGGAGGAGAGGTGGGCATTGGGTAAATGTGCAGGCAGGAAAGGATTGAAGGGGTGGTAGAGTAAAGCCTGAATTTCCACCTCCTCAAGGCTCACCCCCACCCCCTGTAGATACCAACCCTCCTCCATGGGACAGTGTGGGAGGTGGCGCCACGACCCCTCCTGCCCTGTGCAGGGGTCATGACAAGGGGTGTGTGCATGTAACAAACATAGACTTGGCTCCCAAGCTCTGGAGACCCTCAGTACACCACTGAATAGCCACACACTGAGCAATGTAAGTAAAACCAGACTAAGTGCTATGTTGGTGGGAGAGCTTCCTCTGACTACATAACTATGGGAGCTGGAGCTGAAGTCGACAGGGAGGCATCAACTCCAGACTAAAGGAGAACCTGTGTCCTTGGAGTTCACCAACTCACTGTAAGTGTTAAATAAATGTTACTATTGCCAATGCCAATTAGTAAACGAGCCTGCAATCAGATTTACAAGCAAAGGAGAACCTCTACCTTTCCTAGGCTGGCTTTTGCCTTCTGCATTTCTGTGCAGCATGTGTCTGGAAAGGGCATGACAGCCTGCCCTCTACTAGTAAATAACTATTAATATTGATATTGTGAGATTGCCAGGGGGCCTCAACCACCTCAGGGGCCCTTTGTCAGAGGCACTCTATGGCATACAGTAAAGGCCTCATCATTTGTGTGGATGACAGGAACATGCACGTTCCAACAGCTAAGAGGGAATTGGGAGAAAGTCTTCTGCAAGGGATAGGCACAGTCCAGCCTCTGTGTAATGGGCTGTCTAAACAGCCAGTACAGGGGTCCTTGCTAGGCTGTTCTAGGAGGGTGGAGCCAAGGGCAAATTGGCCTGTGGAGGCCCCCACTCCCAGCGCTGGGGGGACGGGGTGGACCGGCCCAGTAGCTGGGCTCTGTGCTCCGACCCCACCCCTGAGCCAGCTGGTTTGCTGTATGGTCTCCAGCACAGCCTTCCAGGGCCCTTGGCCCTAAAGGTCTGCATTGGAAGCTGCACTGCACACCAGTCAGCCCAATGGGGCCCAGCAAGGTGCAGGGCCTGGGGCTATCATCCCAGCTGCTCCTCTCCAAGGACAGCTCTAGGTCCTTGGGCCTTCCTCTCAAGCACCCGGTACTGGCCCCATCACAGGCAGGACTCTGGCTAGATAGACCCCCAGGTCTGATCTAGTCTGGAGAGTCTTGTGTCCAATGCACAACAAGCTGATGTGGGAGGAATCAAATTCCCAGGCTGCATATGGGCCTAGGAGAGTCAGCCAGCAGCCAAGAGCCTGCTTCAGGGTGGAACACAGTCATGTGGAGAGGAGAGTGGGCTGTGATTAGTTTATTTTTTAACAAGTACAAACCAACACTCTTTAACAATGTAAATGACCTCCTTTCCTTAATACATCTCACAACTCCCTTCTCACCTGTCCCCCAGAGTCTGTCAAGGCACCTAAATACAACATGCCTTCCCTCCTTGCCAGCTCCACCTGGGAGATGGAAAGTGGGCCAGCTGTGGCCACTGCAGGGGCTTTGGGGATGAGCACAAGGAGCTGGTACCATGCCACAAGAGGACCGCGTGAAAGAAGTATGGCGGGAATTACAGAAGTTGACAAACAGACAGACAAAGTTCCAGGGAGACGCAGAGTAGAGGTGAAAAGGACAATGGGAAGCCTGACCAGGCAGGACAAATGAGGAGGGTAGAGTTACATAGAGCAGAGAAGGTGGGTGGTGACAAGCAGCTTAAAAAGAATAAGATAGTGAATGGGTACCCTTCACATGCTACACAGGGGAATACTCTCTGGTCACTTCTACATTAGAGATGTTATAGGACAGGCCTCGACAAAGCTGTTTCTGGTCACCATGGCAACCAGTTTTTCTAGCCTGTCACCTAGCTCCACCGCAAAAATGTAACAGAGAAGCACCCTCTGGTGACTAAAAGTAAAACTGCTTCCACCTAGTTGTGAACCAATTTTGTCCACCCCTGCTATATCAGCATTTTCCCATCCTCCTTATTGCATCTACCTTGAGTGACAGAATGGCCTACCAATGACACTCAGGGATATGGATTTTTGTCATGCCCCCAAAACCTATACCTACATCAAATTTTCAGTGCAAGCCAGGCCTCAAAGCTGCTCAAACCTGGCTCTTCGTGTAAAATTTCCCTTTTAAGGGGCTTTCTGACTGTGTATGTCATCAGGAGTGCCATAAAATTACCTTCTGCCATGCTACCTGCTGAGATTTGAGTTGACCAGCAAATAAATTCTTTGCTGTGATTCCCTTGACCCCAGCTCTCAATGTGCTCACCTCCCTGGGTCAGGCTGCGAGCAGGCCCCATTCTGTGGGGTGCCTGGCAAACCCCTCGCCCAGCATCTAGTACTCTACTCCAGTGGTTCCCAACCAGTGTGCCATGAGAATCTGGGAGAGCTAGAGTTAGAACTCCCTCCCTGCTCAGCCCAGCCACGTGGGCTGTGCAGGGCTGACAAAAAGCAGTGGTGGCTTTTGGGGTAGGCAAAGCAGGCAGCTGCCTAGGGTCCCAAGCAATAAGGGGTCCCATTCTCAATTTGGTGGACAGAAATGAAAATATAGAAAAATATAGAAATTGTTCCCATCTAGCAGAGCAAGTAGGGCTGGAAGCCTAAGCACTTTTCACTCTTGGCTCATCAAGGCAAACTATCATTAGGATCTGTGCTTTGTCTGAATTGCAGATTTCACCATTATCTGCCTATCACCTTCACATTAACATGCTAAAAAAGCAGGAGCAAGCAACAGACAGCACAATAGTAGCAACTTTTCCCTTGGGCTCAGCTTTTAATTCCTCAGTGTGGCATTTTATTCTGCCATTTTTTAATTTTGTGAAATATTGCCGTTTCCTTTTCTTTTTTATCTGTTCTTTCGACTTTTCTTTTGACTTTGTGACAATTTTTAGTTTGGCTTTGGTTAGATCAGTTTACCAGGTAGGTCCATATAGGTTGCCACATATAAATACAGTGCTGCCCTCTTAGACAATCATTACAGCTGTGTGTGATGTCTGTGCTGTTTCTATTTTTTTTTGTAAGTAATTTTTTAGCTTCTTCTGTACTTACTATTTAATATTTTTGAGGGTGCAAGAGTCTTATAAACTTGAGTACTTCAGACAATTTCACTGAAATTTGGTGTTTTTCATTTATAGCTAAAGACTAGGAACCTTTTTTGTTTTTTGTTTTTGTTTTTTTAACTTTTTTTAATTTATTATAATTATTTGTATTAAATGTCTAGTGCACATAAACCCAAGCCTATATGAAACATTTGTAAGATTTGACTGCCAAAATTTTAAACGTGGTATTTGTTATTTTTGAGCCATCATTAATCTTACCACTTTTTGTTTATTAATTAATGCTCATACTTTTCAAAAAATTGTAAAATGTTCATTTTAACTTTGTAGTTCAGCATTAGCTCATTTATGTTAAGTGAAAGATGGTCCACTTACAAGCTTCATGATGGGAAGATCTTTAAAAATATCATACCCAAGAACAATTTACGAGTTCCAGAGGGATAGTCTTGTTAGTTCAGTTCAGCAAAACAAAAAAGGGGTCATGTGGGGTGGTTAGGACTGCAGGGGGGGACTGGGGCCACAGGGAAGGTAAGAGTGGGGGCCAATAGTGAGCCCTTTAGGGGGCCCCACAAAGTAGTTTGTGGCAGGGAAGCAACCCCCAACCTGTCAGCAAGCCTGCAAACAGCCAAGGTAAGGGCTTTGAGAGGGCCTGGGGGATGTGTGTAGCAGAGGTGGGAGGGAGTGGATGTGTAGCAGAGGATGTGTAGCTAAGGTTGTGGGGTGGCTGTTTGGTTGGGGGGGTGTAGCTGGCAGGAGGTGAGCTAGGGGCTGGAGGGATAGTTCTGGCCCCTGCAGTGATGGGAAGGTCCATCAAAGAAAGCAGGAGGCTGGGGGAGGGCGAATGGGACCCACTGGGGTGGGAGGGAGCAGCAGTGGGGTGAGGATTTGCCCTAGGTGGCAAGGAGCCACTGTGGAGAAGGGGGAAGTGTGCGCTGCACCATGCTCCCCTGCCCTACCTTCCCACTCCCCAGGTCGTCCGTCGTCCCCCCCCCAGGCCACTCCTGTTTGACCTTTCCCTCTCCTCTCTTGCCATCCTTGTGCTGTTCCCCACATGGCTGCCCTTGTCCTCTTTGGCCACCCCTGCCCAGGAATGGTGCTACCATTTCTGGTGCCCCCCTGCAAACAGAGCAGGTGCCAGCACCCTCCTGCAATGCTTACCAGGCTTACTGGGTTGCACCAGCCCTGCGCCCCTGTCCTGCTCTGCACCCCACACTCACTCCTGCCACTGCAAATAACGCCTGACCTCCTCTGTCTTGCCATACCTGCTCTGCTACCCCTACTACCCCACACAGCAACATTTCCGAACCACTATGCCATGGTTCATAAATATTCATGTTATTTTGAGCTAATCTGAATATTCATGAGCTTTAATAGTGGTGTGCCTCAAAAAATTTGAAGGTATCAAGGTGTGCCACAGCAGAGAAAAGGTTGGGAACCACTGCTCTAGTCAGTGTACCAGAAATAACAAAGCAGCTAGACAGTAGCTTCCAAATTCTTAGCAAGGTAAGCAGTAACTCATTCCCTGCTGGAGACATCAGAGAGTTCGCCAGGGTAACCACAACAAGAAGTCATGTGCCTAATACACATGTTGACAAGTCTCTTTAGAAAGATGGTAAATACAATTATTAACAACCTTCCTTCTCATGTGTTCAGTTACAAACAACAGAGCCAAAGAGCTTTTGCAGTTAACAGTAACCTGGCCACGTAGCCTGTTCCAAGCAGGAGCTCAAAGGTTCCTCTGTTGGTCAGGCGGCATGAGGGGAGAGCATGAGAGAAAGAATGCCCCTACTGATTTGCATTACCTAAGGATTTTCTTTTTAAACACTAGTCACATGGGAAGTTTCACTTTTAATGTTACGCCAGCAGAGGAAAAACTGGAGTGTAACAGATGTTTTGAGGAGTGTGTGTGGTTTATCTAAGACTGCGTGTGGTCCTAATAGTCCTCCACCACTCTGATACAAACAGAGTTCCTGAAATCTAGAAGAGCGCCATGTTTTTCTAAGTACCAAGATCTTAATATTTACACAGATCAAATATAACACGGTCCACCTGGCCAGGTAGCAGATTTCACTTGGAAGCATGGGTGCAGGTAGCTGTTCCCAGGATCTCATCTGTTGTCTGGACAAGCAGCCCAAATAAAACAAGAGCAGTAACACTCCTACTTTACAGATCCCTGCAGAAACTGCACCAGAGAAACAGGAAGGCTTCTGGCTGCCCCAGTTTAAGGAGCACATAAAAAATGAACAGATGGGTAATAAAAACAGACAAGGGTTAGAGGATAAGACACACATGGGAGAACAAAGGAAGTTGTTATTAAAGGAAAAAAGAACAGATCCAGGAGAACATGATCATAGTCTAAAAAATAACTTCCAAGTAACATGATAAGATTTTTTGTGATTTTTTTTATTTATTATGGTAAAAAGAAAGGCTAAAAAGAAAACCAACTTATGCCTTGTCTATGTTCCTGAATACCATATGCTTCTCAGGTTCTCCATTAGGAATATGCAATTTTTACAACTCATCAAACAGCACAAACACAAGACAAGGCTACATAGATATGATTCATTAGCATAGGGATTGCAGGAATCAAATAGGATAAGATATACAACACATGAACAAGGAGAAGAGGGTGGCAAGGAGCCTGAAGGTGTATGTAACAGAGGTCTGGTACTCTTCAAGCAGTCTCGGTATTGTTTCTAAACATATTCAGAAACGAGCTCCACATGTCTTTGAACTCAGAGCTGATCTCTACAGTGATAAGCTTACAAAAGGAAAAAAGAACAGCAGGATATGGACCTGGTTTTCAGAAAAGCAGACTGCGACTCCTTCAGGGAGCTGATGGGAGTCCAGCAGAGCTGGCTGTATTTTAAAGAAACCTTTTTGAGGGCACAAGAACAAATCATCCCAATGGGCAGAAAGAACAGCAAATGTGGCAGGAGACCAGCGTGGCTTAACAAAGACATCTTTGGTGAGCTTAAACGGGAAAAGGAGGCTTACAAGAACTGGAAGTTTGGCCAGATGACTAGGGAGGCATATGAAAATACAGCTCAATATGCCAAAGTGAAGTCAGGAAGGCCAAAGCAGAACTGGAGTTGCAACTAGCAAGGGGTGTGAAGGGTTCATAGTAATAAGAAGGTGGTCATGAAAAGTGTGGGCCTCTTATAAGAGGAGGGAGGCAAACTAGTGAAAGATGACATACAAAAAGCTGAAGGATTCAGCGTGCTTTTTGCCTTTGTCTTCACAGCCAAGCTCAGCTCCCAGATTACTGCATAGGGAGGAGATGAGCAGCCCTCAGTGCCGAAAGATATGGGTTCAGGACTATTTAGAAAAGCTGGACATGCACATATCTATGGGGCTGGATGCAATGCAGGACCAACCCCAACCCCAGGCCAGGGCTTTGTCAAGGTGGACCTTAAAAACCTCTAAGGATGGAGATTCCACCACCTCCCTAGGTAACCCATTTCAGTGCTTCACCATTCTCCTAGTGAAAAAGATTTTCCTAATACCCAACTTAGACCTTCCCCACTGCAACTTAAGCCCATTGCTCCTTGTTCTGTCACCTGCCACTATTGAGAACAGCCTAGCTCCATCCTTTTGGGAACTCTCCTTCAAGTAGTTGAAGACTGCTATCAAATTCCACCTCACTCTTGTCTTCTGCAGACTAAATAAGCCTAATTTCCTCAGTCTCTCCTCCTAAGTCATGTGCTCCATCCCCCTCATCATTTTTGTTGCCTTCTACTGTACTCTCTCCAATTTGTCCACATCATTCCGGGGGGGGGGGGGGAGGGGGGGACTGGAACAATACTACAAATGTGGCCTCACCATTGCCAAACAGAGGCACTTTGCTTTATAACATCTTGATAGAATCCTTCTTAGTCAGGGAATAAAGAAAGGCAGTATGTGCACCCTCAGCCCCAGCCTCAGCCCACTTCAGTGCCTGCAGAGTCACAGCAACCTTGCTGTGGTGCAGCACAATGCTGCACTCCCAGCCCTGGCCATGGCCCTGGCACTGAGTGGCTGGGGAAGGCTCAGCTCCCGCTCCTTCTCCAGGTCCAGCCCAGGCCTGCCGCAGGTCCCCTTATCTGGCAGCCTAAACATGCTCAGGGTGGAAGTTTTAAAAGTTCCCAGCTTGGGGGAAGCTCCCTGCCGGCCAGAAGGCACTCCAACTGGCAGGAAGCTTACCCTGGGCTGGGAGCTTTTAAAACTGCTGCAGGGGTAGTAGGCAGAACACACAAATGCTGACACCCCATAATTCTATTTTTAGAGGCCCCGGAACACTGGCCCCCTAAAAAATGATGGGACTCAAATGGCATTCCAGTGTGTTCCACCTTACTTTATCCCCTGGCTAGGGCTAGGGCTAGGGCTAGGGCTAGGGCTAGGGCTAGGGCTGGGTCCAACTCCCCCCTGCCAGGCCAGCTGCAATCAGGGCGCCTGAGCTCCCCACAGCCACAGAATGCTGTTGGCCGGGTGAGCAGCCCAGCCCCCCCTCCACATGTGGTCCCGGCCCCCTACCCCAAACTCCCCTGCTCCAACCCTTCTCTGCCCCAGACTCCCACCTCGTCCCCCCACTGACCCTACTCTGCCCCCATCCCCTGCCCCTGCCCCTTTCACCACACCCCTCCTGCCCCCACCCACCCTTCTTAGCCCCATCTCCTGCCCCAGCCCCCCACCTCCTGCCACCACCTACCTCCTCTGCCCCATCTGCTCTCCATGCCTCCCTTCACTACCCTGACACCTCCTGTCTCCTGCCCTCCCCTTCACTGTGCCCATCTCCTGCCCCTGCATCCAGCCACCCCTTCAACACCATCACCTCCTGCACCTGCTCCACTCCTCATCCCTACCTCCACATCCTATGCCCCCATCCTACCTGGGCTGGGGGCCTGGACAATACAGGAAGGGGATCTGGACAACACGGAAAGGGAGCCTGCTGATTAGGAGGGTTCGGGGGCCCTCCAGATTTTACTTTAACCCCTGTTCCTAGTGCTGATCAGGATGGCTCGGACACAAGATGAACAAGCCCTTTCTAACTCCAAAATCCATCCAAAAGCCATGCCATCCTGTGACGTGTGGCTGGGTTAGTAGCTCCCATATCAGGGAAAGGCAGAAAAGTGGTTAGGTGATAGTTGTAGGAGCACTGGGTACCAGAGCTGTCAGGCATACCCTGCTCAAAGAATAGCTTGGCATTGATGTCGCCTAACTTTCTTTTACATCCGAGGTATGATGTCTATTCAGCCCTAAGTCCACAGTTTCAAATCTGCACATAAATTCCAATTCTACAGTTTCTCTTTGAAGCTTTGATTTGTTAGTCATTTGCCTAAGCACAGCTATTAACAGATCATCAATCGAGTGAGCTAGGAGATTGAAACATTCCCCTACTGGTTCTTGAATACTGTTATTTCTGATGTCAGATTTGTGTCCATTTATTCTTTGCACAGTCTGTCCTGTTTGTCCAATGTATAAGGCAGAGGGGCACTGCTGGCACATAATGGTGGATGAGCAGGTGAATGAGTGTGTGACTGAGTACAGCTTTTTGCTAGTTATATTTTAAAGCAAATTAACTGTTTCAACACATATAGTTCCCTTCCTATGCGTTCTTCATATGCATACAGCAGAACAGGTTTGGAAAGGGTTGTGAGCCCCAGCGACACCACAATGTGAATCCCTATTTCCAGTGACGGAAGGTGACATGCTGTGTTTTCACACACCTAAAATTCACTTTCTCTCCTCTACCTCCTAATCAGCACACTGAAGCAAGCAAAGGTGGAGCCAGCTGAGGAAGTGGGACTGTCAGTTGGACAACAGAGTGTGTGGCTCAGCAGGATTCGTTTTTCATATAATTCTCTGTTATTTGTAGACGGAAAAGACTATTTTCCTTGGTCTTCCTCTTCAGGGGCCCATTTAAATCATGACAGGCCTTAGACCAAAGTACTCACTGGCCAGACTGCAGCTCTCAGATGGCCAAGTTCAAGAAAATGGGTAACACAAAGAAGGAAGAATTAACACTAGGGGGACATATTTCCCAAAGAGAAAATGGAACCCTCCATGGGGCTAGTCTCCCTGGCCCCCACTGCTGCTTACTCAGACATTCCCTCCACCCTTGTGTGGGGCTGGCATCACTGCTCACATGACCCCTGCCTATCCCTCATCGCTGCTTGCCCCATCGCACACTCCTCTGCACCCCACTTTAACAAAAATTGCTCTTGCCAATAGGCAAAGTGCCCACCTTTCCCAAAAGCTCTGGACAGTTGGGACGGGACCATCCAAGCCAAAAGGGACTGTATGGTCACCCTAGTTAAATCTGATAATTGTTTTGTCATTGTGTTCTTCCCCAGTGACACACTATGACCAGGTCAGCCAGAATGGTATCTGTTGGCCCAGTGGTCAGCATGGAAATGGATGGAAGACAGCAGCAGGTACCAAATGAGGCGCTGAAACAGTTTCCGCTGTAGCATGGGGCACGGCTCACCTGCTGGTGAATTCTCTGTACCTTAAAAGTCTTTAAACCATGACCTCAGGACTTCAGTGACTCAGTCATAGGTGAGAGGTTTATTGCAAGAGTGGGTAGGTGAGGTTTTGTGGCCTGCATCGTACAGGAGGTGAGACTAGATCAGGGGCCTTCAACCTGTGGCTCCAGGCCCGCTCTGCCACTGGGGGACCCTGCAAGCAGCCCCCGCCAGGCTCCAGACCCCTGTAGGGGGCCTACTCCTGGTTTTGGACTCTACCCCACAGGAAGCTGCATGTATTGGGGCTCTCAGAATACGGGGTTACTGAAAGAATTTTAAAATATGGCTCATCTTTCTGACTGCTGACTCCTGGACTAGATGAACATATTGGCCCCTTTTGACCTTAGAGTCGATGAGCTCTGCTAGAGAAGCAGCTGCAGCACATCTTGGGGCCATACTCAGACGTTTTTGATGCCCCCTGGGGGTTCAGACTGCCACAGAACCAGCAGCCTAAAATGGAAGAGCAAGAAACTGCCCCAGGGTCTAGTGAGTTTCTGGATCCATTTCTGCTTATCAATATACAAATAAGACAGATTTCCACTCTGAGATAGTACAAGCCCTGTTAAACAGCATGTATCTTTTAATGGCAGATTGCATGTGAGTGGCTTGGTTCCCTTGTGGAATGCAAAGAGGAGACGGGGAAGCACTCAAGTGAAACAAGCACCTAAAAGAGATTTTTTTTTCCCCCTTGGAAGGTGCATATTTGTCCTCGTGCATTCCACTTCGTTAAAATAAGAACCCTTCTATTACCTCCTCTCTAGCAACCCAGCAGTGCAATGAGCCATTTAAAATGACTGAACTGCATGGGTGGGAGATGTTCCCTCATTTCTGTTAAATATAGCCCACACATTCTATGGGCAATGAAATCATTAGTCCAAATGTGACAGAGAGGGGGCTAAATTCAGTCCAGAAATTTGTCTGGGGAAGAAGGGGGATGGTGGTAGAGTTGTGTGTGTTACCATGCAGTCCTAAAAGGCTTGTACTGGAAGCTGTGTGAGAGGCATTTGTGCCACTGTTTCTGAGAACAGCAGCCCAGAAAGTCCTAATTCACCGATTTCCCATAATTAGGATATGTGATGTACAAGGTACTTCTCGTGTGGCGTTGTTTTACGTTTTAATCAGCTAACATTAATATCCTGGTGAGTTGTATGCACTATCATCATATGGAAAGTTATGAAATAGTGTTGAATATGTTATTAGAACATGTTGCACGGTGGGAAACTTCCATAAACAACCTTGCAGGTTGCAGGCAAACAATGAAGCAGCCAGACATGCTAATAAGTCATTAAGGAGAGGCCACTGTCCCAAACCCAACTCCTAGAAACTTCACCAAGAAAGCACGTATACAAGAGGATGACTCCCCAGGTTAATGGTACAGCAAGTTAGAAGAGACTGTAAAAGAAGGGGAGTGACATCATGACTTGCCCTCACTCCCCCACAATTTAACAGCTAACAAAATTCTTAAAAGGCAAAAGACTCCAGAATAGAGAAAGGGGGAACTCAGGCTGTTAGGCAAAGGTAGCCTATGAATTGATTGCAAGCCTGCTTGTACCATCTCTCAGTGTCAGACATTCCTAGATTCATACCTTTTTAGAATTTAGATTGTGGGTTTTTTATTTCTTTGATAACTTCTTCTAATCTTTCAAACCTACAATTTATGAAAACTTAAAATCTATTTTTTCCCTTGTCAATTAACTTTTTTAATGTTTTATCTTAACCAGTGTGTTTTTAGGCAACCTAGCCTCAGATTAGCAAAAGCTGATTCACAACTTCCTCACACTGAGAGGGAACAGCGGACTTAAAAATGAGCTTGTGCCGGACAAATCTCTGTTCAGCACAAGACAGTATTGTCCCTGAGTACATTACTGGGAAGTGAAGAGTTTGGAATCTCAGGGGGTCACCAGCTGACCCCTGGCTCTATGGTGGGTGAATGAGTGACTCATTAGGGTATGCAGTGCCACTTGCCGTCATGTTGGATGACAGCAGAGTTTGGAAAGACTGTGCATCATCAACAGAAGCATATTTGGAGGTCAACACAACCCAATAGATTAAGGAGGTTCAGCGGTACCCCAGATTCAAGCTGCACATCCATGACAGCACTAATCCACGTGGATGCAAATGCAATCTTGTTGACTCTCTGAAGAATTCTGACCTGATCCTGAGTAGTGACAACTGCAAACTTTTTCTGAAGCAGAAACTCCAGGTAGGTAGTCAGGGCATGCTTCCAGGGTCACTTAACTCACCAACCCATTCCACTCATCCATGTGTTGTTTGGTCCGCAGACACTTGAGTACTTTGATAGCACACTGCCTGGTTTCCCTGCGCCCGCTTGGAATGACATCTCCTTGCCGGCTGGCATTACAAGGGTCATCACTTCCTACAAGTGATAAAGAAGGTTTATGCAGCATCATGCAGCCACTGAATTCCTGCAAACTCCATTTTATGGAATTTTTTCTTTCACTATGATTAACTTGGCTGTGGTCTGAAGCAGCCCTCTGCCAGCATACCAAAGCTCAGTTTCAAAATGTAATGTTTTCTGTCCTTGAAATTCCAAAAAAGACTTTTCTGTGTTCCTGCATGAAACTGCTCCAAACAATAACCCCTGACCTCCATGAGCTACAGTCCTTCCATAGTTTACCACACTGTGGAAGCCTGGTCTACTGTGCCTTTGTGGATCATTTCAAGATGAAGCCTTTCCATGATGAACTTATGATTAATCTCCTTGACAAAGTGAACCAGTTTAGTGACACTGTCTGGGTTAATGGGACCATTTATATTTAATATCAACATTTCAAAATTACAATAATCCAGAGCTCAACAAAACCCAGGCACCAGGTTGCAATGGCAACTGGGGTTTGTAGCCTGGGTCCTGGCCCCACTGCAGAAATGCAGCAGAGGAGTGCCCTCTGGTGACCAAAAATTAAACTGCTGGTGCCTAGCTGGGAGCCAATTTTGTCAAGCCCTACAATAATCCATATGAGATATGCCATGTTAGGTACCAAAAGAAAAGTTATAATTTGCTAAATATGATGGTACTGCTTGTATGTTGGTGTCATATCTGTATTATAAGTTATGAATATGTTTGATAGATCTGTATGTCAGCTTCTAATGTGTTTCTGGGAGACATCCCATACAAGATGTCTACAGCCATTGTCTCCTTAATGGCCCATTAAGGAAACCCACAGGTACAATGGGCCCAGGCAGAGACCTGATGAGTCACCAGGACTTGCCCATGTGACTCTGGACACCTTTTTGTTTCTGTAAACTTCCACACACAAAATGGAAGAGGATTAAGGACATCTTGTTTTTTTTAACTCTATGCAGCTTTCAGCCATCTACCTCTGGAACTATTCAGCTATAATTGATGCTGTGAAATAAAGGACTGAGACCCAGCCAGGTGCTGAATGCACACCAGAGGAATGACAAGCTTGCTAACTCCAGATTCTCCTGGAAGCTTAATGTATACGGACTTTAAATCACTGTATGTATATGATTTAATATAATCCTTTAATATTTTCATAGTCTGATTTTTTTCCTTGTGTAATAAAAAACCTTCAGTTTTAGTTATTAAGGGATCGGCTGGCACTATGTATTTTGGGTTATATCCAAACTTGTATTGAGCTGGTGACATGGCTGGCCCTTCTGGGTCACGAGAACCCTTTTGGTGAAGAGCATGGAGTTCTAAGTAACTTGTCGCTCTACTAGACCCAGTGACTGAAATGCAGCAAAGGGGGCTGTTTATATTTTTCTGTGGCTTCTTGATAACCATTGTGGGCAGTCAGAAGTATTATCTGTGGTTGTTTGGGGAAGTCTGTCTTCATGTAACCGACAATTACTGGGAGAATCTGCTCTCTTTTTTGCAGCCTGCCTTGATCTTGACACTTTCAGGTGGTTACTCCAGGGCAGCTGGGTCACAAGCAGGTCCTTTACCAAAGACATTGGGACTTGCAGCAAGAGGAGAGAGATGCCAAGAAGCGAGCAGAAAGGCTCAGGCTGACTTTGTAGCTTGACAATGGGATAGTGGCGCAGGAACCTACACTTGCTTTACAGCCCAGGAATGAAGGTTGAGGGTGGACAGTAGAAAGCAAAAAAATGAACTGTCTGAGTGGCTGCTTTTTCTAATGGCTCCACCCACACCACTGCCTGTGTCCTGTCTGCAGTACTTAGCCTGAATTCCAGGAACAGCTTGGACCAGGGGTTCTCAACCCTGTCACCGTCGTGACTCAGCTGGGAGGGCTCCCAGTTGGGTGAGATACACCGTGCTACTGCTGCTCCCTCTGCTGCCAAAGAAATCACAATGTAAAAGAGATTTTTAAGCAGCAGGAGGCTTGACTGGCAGCCCTAAGGCCACAAAACAGCTGATTCTGCAGGAGCTCTAAAGGCCAGCAACATAAAATCAGCCTGCTGCCACAGCTCTCCTCAGACTGCCAGCAGCAGGCTGATTTCACGTGACACACTCAGCCAAAAGTGTGTCATGACACAGAGGTTGAGAACTGCTGGCTTGGACACCTCCATGGCTGTGTCTCCTGGGTGATGAGGCCTTATTAGCAGCTGGTCAGGACAAAATGCAGTCTACAATGCTGAACACCTCTCCTGTGGACACTTCCATGCTTCCGCCTTGGCACCAAATGGAAGGAAGGGGAAGAAGGACGGGGGGCCAAGGGACACGCAGTGATGGAGGAGTTGTCATCTCGTACATAATTCACTGTTAGCCTTTGTTTATGCACTTTGTGCTTGGTTACTTTTAAAGCTTCTGTGGTTGCTGGTGTCCTGGTATGCTAAAGGCAGCCAATCTGCCAGGCAACAGTTTAATACTGAACTTATATTTTTACACATGTACTGGAAAAGGCTTTATTCTACAAACGAATTTTATTGCCATCACTGCACTGTATTATGTAACCTGTTTCAAATCATAA
The DNA here is from genome assembly GCA_007922195.1 of Podocnemis expansa. NCBI lineage: Eukaryota > Metazoa > Chordata > Testudines > Podocnemididae > Podocnemis > Podocnemis expansa. The sequence continues at coordinate 834,891 of ML682070.1, read as the reverse complement.
AGTTATATACCCGATCATGGACAGCTGGGAGGTCAATGCAAAACCCATGTTTCAATACAGCTATCAGCGTCAACCCTGGTTATTTACACCAACGTATACTGTCCCCCCATTTCATAAACAGTCAGCTCATTCAAAATTATAACAAATGGCAATCAAACCACCACCCCATGTGAGCACGTATCTTCCCCCTTCCACTAGGCAGACAAGATCAGAATGTAGGAGCCCCAAACATGGCAGACTTGTGGGGCCTAGTACATCAAGCTCCATCTGTGGCATCTTCCTTGCTGAGAGTACTGGTTCAGTGGCCCATCACTGCTATAGGCCCGTTCAGGGGAATGGTTTGCCTCTGGACTCACAGTGATTACAATGAGCACTGCAAGTCTCAGTGACACAGACAGCACCAATGGGTCTGTAACATCACCCACAGAATTTCAGTGCCCCACCATTATCCACCTGCTGAAAGTAAAAACAGTCTTTGGCCAAAGCCTCTGAGATAGGGTATGGTTTCATAAGCCCAGGCAAAAGAGCGTAAGTGGGGACTCTAAAAACACCACTTGGGACAGTAACTCCATTTTAGATGTCATGTAGGAAAAAAAAGTGTCTCTGCCCACTTATGAAGGTAGATTCCCAATGTATGGAAAACCTGGGTGTTATAACTTTCCCAGTGCATCCAAGACTGATGATGTTCATAAACTGCCCACTGTGGTCAACAAGGGCCAGCAGAACTGTGGAATAACGGCCTTTGCAGTTTACATACTCATGAGCTTCTTGAAGAGGGCAAACTGTAGAATGCAATCCCATCAGTGGCCCCAGCACAGTTCAGAACCCCCATCTCCTAAAGCCAGCAATTGCCCAAGGAGTCTTTTTCCTGCCCACCACTTTGAGGAAAACCATACACCTCACTGCCTAAGAAACTGCTGCCCCCACTTGATCCACCGCCAGCTTTCCAACCCCAAACTGACTGCCCACAGACCTGTGACACCTGAGGTAGCCACCTACTGCCACACACTTCTGGATGGTTCAGCCACCCAGCTGCATGTGTCTACACAGAAGGATTGGAGCAAGATGCTCACGAGTGGCAGAGACGCAGTGTTCTTCAAGCAGTAGTTTTGGACCTGCTGTTACTCATCCAAGGTCTGCAGGATGCTGTGATCCCATGGCTCTGTGCTTGTGGTCCTTCTCCAGAGCCAGTGGTCTACAAGGGGAAATCAGCTTTTGTACCAGGATAGTCAAGAGGCAGCCTCAGCTCCCCTGGAAGCAATGCAGATATAGCGGAATGGAGCAGTGACATTTGGGGAGGGAGAATATCTCCACACACACCCCACCTTGCAAGCAGCCCTGCCCCTACAATCCAGGAGACATGGCATGTCACATGCTTGCTCTATAGCCCGATGGAGGGCTGTGCTATCCAGGCTCTAACTCAAACACTTCTCTGGTTCCCCTGGAGACAGCAGGGCTGGCTAGGCCATGCAGCTGAGACTCATGGGCCCCGGGCCCCACCAGGTAACCCAGCTGGGAAGTGCCTGACAGGGTCCTACAGCATCTCCTGTGCCAGGGCACCAAGTGCAAAACAGACCCTGCCAGAGGGTCCCTTGCCCCTGTCTCATGCCCCTGTCCCCAAGTGGTCCTAGAACCTCACATCCCAGTCTTGTGTCCCCCACCTCCAAGCCAGCCTTGTGTCCTTCCTACCTCTTCTCCTTCACTTCCCAGCCCTCTCTCTACACTGACCAGCTTCCTTCCCTCTCCAGTCTACCTCCAGTCACCCACTGGTATCTGCCCGCTACCTAGAGCCTCCTTTCCTTCCCCACCCCCGATCTCCCAGCTCCCCAAGGGTCACTGTGCCTCTAGAGGAATCACAGTCCAACAGCTTCATCTCCTGGCTCCGAGTCAACAGTACTCACACACACTTGGAGATCCCAGGCTGTACCCATTCCTCTCCCCCAACCCCCATGTCCGCTTCTTGGCTCAACTGGGGAACAGAGGAATGTCTGGGGTGGGTGAGGGGATACCCCAGCACAGGAGCCCAACAGTGCTCTTGGCCCTGAAGGACTGCCACTGGAGACCACACCCTGTGCCACCCCTCCCCATCCCCTGGGACAAAGCAGTCAGCAAGGGGATGGGGCAGGAGTGCTGTGCACCATGGCCTCTGGCCCCAAACCCCCAGGCCCAGCCAGCCAGGCCCCTTCTGGTGCCAACTGCCAGCCCAGTGGCTGATGCTGCAGCCAGCATGCTTCAGCACCGTCCAGTTCCCAGGCTGGCTCCTGCAGCGGGAAAGGCTGGGGCCCCAGACCCAGGCAGGTGGGAAGGCACAAAAGTGGGCAGCCCGGGGCCCCTTAATCCAGCCTTGCACTAGCGTCTCATGGGATCCAAAGCCCATACAACAGAAGCTCCTGGAACAAAAACTGCTCCATTTTGCTGGCTCCAGTTACGGGCACTGCAGACCAAAACGATAGCACAGCAGGATGTGTAGGCAGACTGCTCAAACTTCCCCTAATGTGGAGTGTGGACAGTGACATTTTCCCACACCACAAAGGGCTACAGCCGGTCTCATTTCTGGAATATGCCCGGATGTCTGGGATATGGTTGGTTGAACTTGGATCTGTGTACTATAGAGTGGATTCTGGAGACCTGTCCTTGGGCCCAGGTTAAAAAAATTCCTCACCTAGGACTGGCAGCCAGTGGGGATGCTCAAGCCTTTGGTTTTCAAACACTGGATCTGGTGACTCTAGTGCCACTAACCCTAGGCTTCCACTGTGTTGCAAACACATCCTAAATGTTCTGGGTTCAGCACCACTCTCTTCCTAAACTGAAGAAACCAATGATGTCATCCATCTTGACAAAATGCTGCTTCCTCAGTCTTAGGAAAGCCACTGACAATATGTCTATAGTAGGTAACCAGGTGTGTGTGGAACACTTTAGCTCACACATGTAGGTCTTGTATTTATGGCAAAAGGGGAGTGGAGGCTTCAATCACAGAGGCAGCAGCTTGCCAATATGAATTGGAGACTCCTGAGCTACAAAGTTTTAAAAAGAGCTCCCTAATGAAGGAGCATGACGTTCATTCCTGCAGAAGACAGGACAGTACCACGCCCCGCAATGAAGTCAGAAACAAAGCAACATGCCGTAGAAGCGAGATTAGCCTGGATGTACTATGCAGGAGTCAGTGGAGCTCTGCCCACTTATGCCACGATTGAATCCGATTGTACGAGTTCAGTCAGCAAGAGCGGTCATTGCGACACACTGACCTCTGAACTTCACTGTCTCAATTAAAGATCAAAGTTACTGTAGTGAGCGTCAACAAGTCCCCAGAAGGCAGTGAAATCTCACAGGGCCATGGCCTTGTACACAAGTATCAACTTCACAGCCATCATTCTAAAGGCAACAGTGTAACTGGCTGAAGGGATGAGACGTTTAAAGAGAAGAAAAACTGTTTCCAAGACACAAACATTTCGCACTTGTCCCCATTTGCAGAAAGCCACGACAAATAGAAGCCAGTTTGGAATGCAATACATGTGAAACCTGGGGCTCAAACTGTTGGGTGAAAGGACACAAACTCCACATATGAAATGGGTCCTGAGGCTCCTGCTTCCACACCAGCAGCCGACAAGGAATGCTGCATCTCTGAAGACAGGAAAGTAAGGAAATGGAAGTAGTGCAAGAAACATAAATTAATCTGAATTAGTTCCTGCTTTTGGGGGGTGGGTATGAGGAATTAAAACTTCATATCAGATTTCCCCTTCCCATGGTGTGACAATCCTCTGGCTGTGTGAACCAAAGCACAGATCCTTGGGTTATCTTTCATCCAGCTGTCTCCTTTCAGGTTTGATTGTTCTTTCTCCTAACACTCAGCTCCATAAAGCTCTGCTCCTTAACCCAAGGGGGCTCCCTGAAACTCCTCCACTGCTCAGCCTGGGTATGGAATAGTGCAGATGCTGCTGCCACGCTCTGATGGGAAGGAGAGCTCGAGAGCTAACCAGTGCACTCCACCTTCCCCTGAAGGCTCCTGGCTGCCTCAGGCTTGGCTACAGAGGGGCCAGCATCATTATCAAAGCTTATTGTGTAACACATTAGAAACATCACACTGGTCAATCCAAGGGAGGTTCTGCTTGTCTCTAACATATTTGGAAGACTGTTAGACATCTCCCTCCTTACTCTTTTAAGGTCTCCCTGGCTGATGGAAAGGCTTTTGGCACTCAACTCCATCCAAATGAGATTAATCATCTTTGTTGTATGGTTCACCACTCTTGTTCATATTATGGATTACTTTTTAGATCCTTGTCTCTCCTCCCAACCAGCCATTCTTCTTCCATGCCTTCTAAGAGGAACTCACACAGCCGGGTTACATTAAAAAGTAACGAGGCCAATCTGCAGAAGACAAGATGCAAAAATTTCCTTTTAATGCTTCAGCACAGTGTTTAGTTGCACCTTCTCTGGTTAGATCTGTGCTGTTTATCTTCTGTTTGTGAGCTTTGGACTCTGACAACTGTACAGTGGGTGAATTTACAAGAAGGCAGCCTGTATACCCAGGGTGTAGGGGAATGCACAGGGCACTAAGTTTAGCTGGTGGGTGAAACACCGGCCCAAAACTGTCGAGTTGGGGCTCTGACAGCAGCACTATCAAATTCCAGTGTATGTGCGACTTGGGAAAGTCCTAACAGTAGATATTCAGAATGCTGGAGCCTGGGGTCTGAGACCCCATGATGAGTAAGGGTCCCAGAGCTAAAGTGTAAACATCTGTGGTACAATTTATTGTCACAGGAGCATAAGTCAGCTGACACGCCTGGCTACAGGTGTTTTACTGCCATACAGGCACCCTCAGAAAGCATCCTAGCGTGAGGAGTCAATGCCTGAAGACTGACAGATGCATCACAGTGGTGACTGGAGTATCTCTGTGACCCGCTGTTTGAGAATCCTTGATACATCAAGGCCAGAACAATAGCTCCATGCAGGCACCAGCTCTGTGGAGGACTGCTGAAAGGAAGAAGCAGCTCATGGAATTTTACAGCATATTCAGAGACCATATCACTCTGCTTTCCTTCTCATCTTCTCCTTAGCCCCCCACATTAGAAACCTCCCTGCTGCCTATCTGCTTCCTTTCCTCTATTTTATCCTGTCCTCTCATTGGGATTTTGTTTCAGTCAATCAGTGGTCAAATTCCCTGTGCTTCCAAGCAGTGTTCCAGGTTTACTCACACATTAGTCAAGGGCTCTTGCTCTCTCCCTTCCCAAGAAATCAGCTACTCACTGTTTGAGCATCATTTCCTGGGTAAGGCCATGCTTGTGTTTTTAAAAGAGGCAACTAACTGGCTGGACGTTCACTTACGGCTGCATTAAATGCAAAGCTGTTTGTCTCATGGCAGAATGGGCAAAAGCCTGGATAAAGTACGGATATCCCTTGTGGAACAGTGAGCGGAGAAAAAAATACAAGAAGCATCAGTTTAGATAGAACTGGGTGAGTATCATCACAGTAGGACAGTCTAAAACAGATTCAGTGATAGATGGAATGGGCAGGCTCAGTGAATAAGACATTTTGGTCACTTTGTCAAAATGCTTAGAGTTCACATTTTAAAGCTGGTGAAAGAAATACAGAAATAAATTTGCATCCAGAGTGACAGAAAACACTAATCTTTTCCGTAGTGACAGCCAAATGAGGGCCTGAGTCACTTCGTCTTTTTGCTGATTTCAACACTGCGTTGCATGAGTAGCAAAGCAAGCTTAATACACACGTTTCAAAGATAGATCATAATTTTTCTCCATGTGGGTCCAGACATGAACTGCAATAAGTCATAATCCAGATGATTCTGTACATACTCTTTCATCTCTTTGGAACTCGGTACCAAAAGAGGATTTGGAAAACCTAGTGCCCTTCCTTTAAGGCCCATCCTGCTTGAACCAAATGAGCTAAAAGGGCTCACTTTCCAGCTATGTTCTTCTATTTATTCATCATATGTATTTAAATCTATTTATTCATAATACTTGAAAGCAACTGCTCTGTGTGTTTGCAGAAACGTATGAGAGATAAGCAGTCTGGTGACACTTTTAAAGACTGACAAATTCATTTACCACATGAGCTGCCGTGAGAGAAAATCCCATTTTGTAAGAAGCCCACAAAACCTCATGTGATAAATAAATCTGTCAGTCTTTAAAAGTGCCACCAGACTTATTTGTTTTGCTGAACTAGACAAGCAGTTTTCAAACTACTGGTCAGGTCCCTCCCACCCTCTGCTGCCACTGAAAGACTGGAATGCATTGCTCAAAACTGTCATTGTTGCGTGGGGCATAAATGATTTTTTTCAACTGCATCCTGAGAAAAAAGGTTGAAAACTACTGAACTAGACTAGCATGGCTTCCCCTTGTATCTTGTATAAGAGGCACAGACTAAAGATGAGTCATCTGATAAATCAACACAGCCTTAAAAAATAGCAATACAAAAAAAGGTTCTTCCTCTCTCCACCCCAGCCCTCATCCCACCTCTTACTCAAAAGCCCAGGAAAGCATACAAATCTGGCAACTGTCCTGAAAACAAGCAAATTCAAGCTCCGATGGAGTGAAGGAGGGAGGTCGTTCCACATTCTAAGGTCTGGGTTATACTACAGAGTTTTGCCCACAAACATCAGCCGGTGGTAACAAAATGGTGATGTACACATTGCAGTGATCCCAAACTCAACAAAATCAAACCACCTTGATGAGCGGTAAAGAGCTTTTTGAGCAAAGTGAGAGCAAAAAGCGTCTGCATAGCCTGTAACTGGCCTCTAGGAGCTATCTCACAATGCCCACCGTGACCGCTCTCCCCACTGGTTTGAACCCTGGTGGACTGCCCCACACTCCAGTTACACAGGCAGGTGCCCCTCCCCATGCGAAGACACAGGAAGCATTAACATAGCCCAGCATGGAGAGCTCACCTCACAGAGCTGCACATAGCAGGAAAGGCCCTCATGCCTGGACCACAGGGATCTCTTGGATCAGCAGGGATCTCTTGGAGAGAATCAGTCCTACTCACCCCTCGGCAGCATACCTGGTGTCAACAAAGCTCTGTAGTGTAGACAAGGCCTAAGAGCCATCACAGAAAACACTTTGCCACAACCCTCTTCCCTCAAACACAAAGAGACTGGTCCCTCAAATGTAAACAGTGGCAGCGAAAGTGGTGGGGGTCCATCACTTCTCCATAATCCAGGATTGAAACGATGAAGGGCTTTATGGGTTATCTAGCACCAGTAGCTTGAAGTGTACCTAGAAATTACAATCTGTAACCAGGATACTGGTGTTATGGACACAGTCACATACAGCAATACAAGCCACACTAGTTTCCCCATCCAGATGGATGTACAATACACAACATCCATTTCAGCAGTCCAACCTGAAGTCACCAGCAGCATTACAACTTTAACAAGGACATCATGGAAAAGAGAACAGCTTAATATAAACACCAAACAGAAAAGAAAGGTTATTTCAGTCACAGCTGCTATCTGGATACCTAGGAACACAGAGCAGACTTGCCAAATCAGACTTCACATACTGTCTGACAATGGTCTGTCCCGGCTGTTTAAGTGACCCTATAGTGGACAATTATCGGCTCTCAGGGAGAACAAAGAAAGAGCCTGGTGGCACTTTCAAAGACTAACAAATTTATTTATTCTATGAGTTTCCATGGGAGAAAATCCCACTTCGTCAGATGCTTGAAGATGGGGATCTTATAGAATGGGAGCCCATGGGGAGATTCGTCCTAATCTGAGCAGTGAATTAGCAGTTAGTTTATACCTTGAGATACAGAAGTTTATAGCCCATATTTTTTCCTCCTACCTCACTCAACACTGAAGGTGAAAGTAGTGAAGGATCTAAAACCACCCTAAACTGGGAAGCTTCTAACAGTGGGCATGAGTGTTTGTGCACACAGAGAGAAAATGTTACATTTTCACTTCTCCCAAGTACTTCTCCCAACATTGGTGTTGCAAAGGATATGGCTCAGCCATCTAGTTCTCATCCAGGCCTGAATTCAGACAAGAGTTAAAGAGTAACAACAACAACATTTAGCCGCGAGGCAGTGCCTCAAACACAGACTGCAAAACACATTACTACAGATGGGTCTGGAGGGATCACTCCGCTCACTGAACACACGGTGGACCCAAGGTGCAGAAAGCAGAAACATGCAACTTGTTCAAGGTCACTCAGCAAGTTAGTGCACAGTTGGGAATACAACCTAGGTCCAATTTCCTTGATGCTGGTCCAAGCTGGCTCCTCTCAGAGATGTGATAGCTATGGTGTTTTATTTTCTGACTCTGACCACTCCCTGGTTTGCTGCTGATGAGAGAACAGGTTGCAGATCAATCTGGTACCAGAGGAGAGACTTGCTGGTTGGAGGGTGGCAGGCACATCTCAGAATTGATGCTTTGTTCTCTGAAAGTTCTGGCTTCTTCCTGAACCCTCCATGACAGAGGCAGAACAGTAAATACCTGGCACCCTGATGTCCCAGAGGGAAAGCAAGTAACATTGCACATACACGCCAAACATTACAAAACACCCTTCGCCCAGCTCCCCCTCGCCAGTTCAAATGCCTTGCTCAAAGCCAGTTATGAACATTTCCCCCTGCAGCAAGCCACCCCCACATCCCTGAATCCGACAAAAGCCCAAGTTAAAAGCTTCTGCCAAGCAGGTTTTACCTGCTAACAAAGCCACATCTTACAAGTTACCAGAAGAGAGCACGTAAACCAATCTTTCCCCTCCCTAAAGGATGCTGGTAAGAGCTCTCTGCCTTTATTGCCTGCCCACCTCAGCTGGACCCACTCTAATAAGCATTGCATTAAAAGAATGACTACACCGAGCTACTGGCAGATGGTCCTATGTTTCTTTCACATCTTTTCATTCCCTCCCTCCCAAAAGTCCTAATCTATGCAGACTGTAATCTCCACAATAACATATGCTTTCCTGACAAAATGCTTCCTTTCTATTATCACTGTCCTTTAGAGGATTGACCTCTAAAACCCCCAGGGCAAACAATTCTATATTCCTTTCATTTACTGTCCTGTGTGTCCTCCACCGTTCTCCCCAGGCGCCACCACAGTGTCCAAGACAAGACTGCACATCCATGCTGGCCCCCTCACCTCCAGTTCCTTTGACGACATCTAACCCCATTTCACACAGGTCTGTAAAAACAAGGCAATATATAGCCGGTCTTTCTTCCAGACAGTACCTCAATTACTCTGTTTTATTTATGGGTCCCACTGACAGCCTGAACGTCACTCTCTCGGCCAAGAAACCATAGAGTGTAATTTATTATGTTGGCTGCCAGTAAATCTTTCATGCAACACTTCCATTTAAATGCTGAGTGAGTCAGCTGCTAATTGGATAGCTCTTATATTTTAAAAATAATCTATTTATATCATCTGCTGGCTTCCTCTCCTTCTACCCCATCAATTTAATCAGATTATTGTGATTAATGAATTCATTAGCACAGTCTTCATATCCTAAAACCATAACAACTTCTAGATGGAAAGTTTCAGAGATGGAGGAAACACACGTGCATGTGCACATGCGCACACACCTGCTAAACAAATGAATGCACTTAGCCCTGCGGGTCCAGCCAGTGGGTTGGGAAAAGGTCATATATCTAAGCAAGCAAAAACCACTTAAGCTGGCTTTCCTGAGGCTCCACACAGAATCCAAGGGAATGATGAATGTAACTGGGCAGTTATAATGTAATGGGTGCTTTTCTCACTGCAAACTCATGCTTAGCTTATACAAATAATTCCCTGTTCCAACAGAACATGTAATTTTACCCTCTTGGTAACATATCTGCAACCAATCCAAACACCACTGAACAGCTCTTCTCCACAGCAGACAGACAGAAACATAATGGAAAGGGGGGCAGGGGATCCCCCAGTCCATTCCCCTGCCTTTTAAGCCTCTAGACAAAGCTTCCCTAGTAGTCAAAGATCATGTTCAACCACAAGGGTGGGTTACTTACCAATAACCATCCTTCTTTGAGATGGGCTGCTGTAACATTCAGTTACAGGTGTCTACGTCCCACAGCGCATGGCAGCTCGGAAAGTCTTCAGCCTTAGCCTCTCAGGTCAGGGCACACGGCCAACGCTCCCTCTATGCCGCGACTATGACCCTGACCCTCCCGGTCCCATGTACCTTCGCCAACTCCGTTAGCAGGGACGGTGGAAGGGGCCTGAATGTATGTGAGCAGCCCATCTCAAAGGAGGACGGTTACTGATAAGCAACCCACCGTTCTCCTTCGAGCGCTGCTCACATCATTCAGTTACAGATGACTGCAAGCTGTACCCGTGAACGGTGGGAGGAGTTACAGACTACCCACACTGAGTACAGCTCTGCCCAGAATGGCATTATCTCTAGCTTGCTGGGCAATGGCGTAGTGCGTCATGAAGGTATGAATCGACGACCACATAGTGGCCCTGCAGATCTCTTGGAGCAAGACCTTGGCAAAGATGGCCATAGAGGATGCCATGGACCTTAGTAACTGCCTGTGGTGGGGCCTTATAGCTATGTGAAAGTAGGGGTCTTTCAGATCGAGGGCCACGAACCAATCCCCAGGAGACAGACAGGAGGATCTGTGATAGGGAAAGCAGAACTTTATTCTCCTTGTGTGTTTGTTTAAGGCTCTGAGATCTAGAATGGGTCAAAGGTCCCCACTGGATTTTGGGACCAAGATGTATTGGAAGTAAAACCATTTTCCCCACTCCCGCTTGGGAACCTTTTCTATGGCTCCGAGGGAGAGAAGTTTCTAGCATTCAATCTCAAGAAGGTATGACAGTTCCTAGTTTCCGAGGGTCAGACGAGGGGGTGGTTTTCTATCCAGAGGAATCGAAAGAAACTGAATACAATACCCCTCCATGACCGTCTCGAGGACCCACTGGTCAGATGTGATGTTGGCACAGTGGTGTATGAAGTGGTGTAAGCGGTTGGGGACCGGTCGAGTCGTGGGTTTGCTGGCCGTATAGTAACCGTGAAAAATTCTGTTTCTTCCACGATGAGCGTTCGGAGTCCTGCCACGCCTACCTGATTAGGGAACATGGGACTTCTCACTCTTTCCCGAATGGACCTTGTCCATGTCCCCAAGGTAGCACTAGAGAAAAGGGAGGGACCTCGGGAATGTACTCAGCAGTTGAATCTGTTGTTTTAACTGCTGAAGTTGTTGTTGGAGAAGTTGATGGGGTTTTAGAGAGTGTCTGTTAGGTTGCAGGATGTAAATCCCCAGCGACCGGAACGTGGCTCTTGAGTCTTTCATGCCATGGAGCTTCGCATCTGTGGACTCAGCGAAGAAGTGAGGGCCTTCGAATGGGAGGTCCTGAATAGTGAACTGCAGCTGTGGTTGTAGGCCCGAGCCCTGTAGCCAGGTCGAGTGACAGATTACTACAGCTGAAGCCATTGTACGGGTGGCTGTGTCCACGACATCCCAGATGCCCATCAGAGTGTCTCTGAATGCCATTTCCCCTTCTTCGAGCATCGTGTCGAAATCCCTAAGGCAATCCTTCAAGATAACGGCACGGAAGCCTTGCATGGCGTTCCAGAGGTTAAAGATATACCTTGTCATAAGGTCCAAGTGGTTTGCTATATGCAGCTGAAGAGCTGCTGTGGAGTAATTTGCTTGCCTCTTTATTCTTACGGGTGGAACCTAGTTGACCTTGCCTTTCTTTCTGGTTCACAGCGTCGATGACCAGTGACCCCGGAGTGGGACGCTGGAACAGAAAAAAGAACTTGTCCTGAAGGACATGGTACTTACGGTCCACGACCCTGGATACCAGCGGGATCAGGGATGGGGTTTGCCAGCGGGCCTTGACAATGCTGTATACCCCTTCGTGGAGCAGTACAGACACCTTAGCAGGTGGACCCCTCCGGCCGATGTCAAAGAGGGGGCTCGTCTCCTCTTGGACGACCCCCAGCTCCAGGTTCAGGTTTGCTGCCATGCAGCATAGCAGCTCCTGGTGGGCATGAGAGTCCTCATTACAGTCAATTGGTCTCTCAAAGGCGTATTCATCAGGCGAAGAGGAAGAACGCACCCGCGATCTACTCCAACGTGTGGAGTCAGGATCGGGTTCATCATCCGAGATGTCCAAGTCCATGGTCTGTGCAGGGGACTGGACGGAGAAGTGCTGTGAGACTAAGGTATCAACGGCCGCAATGTCCAGCCAATCGTGTGACCAGTTGTTAAAAGACACTCCAGCCTCCAGGTGGCACGGAGGGGAACGGCCTTGACTAGGTTGTGGTGCAGTACTGGAAGATGTTTTTCTTGGCTGATCCAAAACCATCGCCGAAGGTGGAAAAAGGAACTGGGAAGGTCAGGGTCACGGTCATCTATATAGCCGCAGTCGCGGCTTAGAGGGGGCGTTGGCCACGTGCCATGACCTGACAGGCTAAGGCTGAACACTTTCCGAGCTACTGTGCGCTGCGGCACATAGACACCCGTAACTGAATGATGTGAGCAGCGCTCAAAGGAGAAGTTAAATTATTCTCTTTGTGACATGAAACTTGGCTATGCTCAGTGACAAAAAGAAATGGCCATGCACTTAACAATGGTGAAAGAGTTAACATAACAAAGCCAAAAGGAGCAAGTCAGCTAGAGACAAGAACAGACTGGGGCTGTAGGGAACAGATCACTCACCCATGATAAACTGTAGTTGCTCAACAGCTTTCAGTAGAACCTATTCAGCTGTCTAAGGCTGAAGCTGAGACAGGCTGAGGAAGGAGCTGAGAGTGGCTACCTCTGACTTGACTGGGTTGGTGAACTGCATCTGCTGGGGTTACAATGCTGCCTTGAGTGCTCCCACTAAGGGTTTCTGACAACTCTGCACCCCAGCTGAACTAGAAGAGAGATGCACAATAATATTTAGGAGACAGGTGTAAGGAGGCTGTGACTGGGCAGCAGAGATAGGATGGAGTCAAAACGGACATTTCCATGCAAATCACTAGAAATTCTGGAGGAAGAGCCTCTTCTTCCTTTGGCAGGCAGCCAGCCAGATACATATGCAGCAAAGACGACTGGGAAGGGGCAGAAGGGCACAGCAGATTTCCAGAAGCTTAGAATGTCTCAGACAGGCATCTCCCTCTCCTATTTCAGGGTGAGATACACTCACTTACAGTGCACCAAAAGGAAACATGCACATGGTTTTGATCACAGGAGAGCAAAGTGTTAGAACAGAAAAATCTAAGCCAATCTAAGTCCTTTCAGAAGTCCACAGAACCCTCTCATTGCCATATGGCAGCATAAACCTTGGAGATTAAAACTACAGGGACCTGGGAAATTGCTCGTGAGCTTCATTTTGTCTTTTGGTGCTAGAGCTTCATCAGTCACCCAGGTGACTGTAGCATATAGGAGGGATAAACTCTGTCCTGGAAGGAAATGCAGGGTTTTCTGCCTTCTGAGCACATCTGACACCTGACTACAAGCAGAGGGAACCTAGACAGTCAGAACCAGACACAGCTGAGGAAAGCTGATGATGAAGAATTGTCCCTGGCTGCTGACTTCCTACCCCACACAGCTGCTTTTAATTACTCTGACTGGGTTCACTGATGTCAGCCAATTTACAGTCTCTCATTCAGATGTGCCAAAGAACAACTATTTGAGGGCAAGTTAATCCATCACAATGAAACTGTCCCTTCAAACCAGGCAACCCTTTTCCCAAACCTCATCTGTGGAAAACTAAGTTCTCCAGATTGATTACCCTGACCTTTCATTGACCCCCCAGGAGAAATTCACAGGTGCAGGCTGCAGAGCACTTAGAAGACCTTGGTTTGCAAAGTGGACAGCATGAAGAGGCACTTAAGTCTCTGCTGAGAAAACAAGGCATACTGGCACCTTACCACTGTGAGATAAGTGCACACACATGTTGCATTAAACATCTGACCTTATAACCACAGGCACAATTACATGGAAGCAACAGGGGGTTAATTTGACAGGAAAGGTTATCAGTAAAAATGAAAAAACTCAGAGCTCAATGTACTAGGAAACTACTTTGCTATTAAATTTCCAGGTCTTCATAAGCCTATGGCAGAAAAAGTTCCTCATTTTCATCTTGGAATCAGAGAAGATGAGGGTTGGAAGGGATCTCAGCAGGTATCTAGTGACAGTCCATGCCCACCTAAACCATCTCAGTCAGGGCTTTATTAAGCAGGGCCTTAAAAACTTCTATGGATGGAGTCCACCACCTCGCCAGGTAATCCATTGCAGTGCTTTCCCACCCTTCTAATGACAAAGTTTTTCTTAATATCTAGTCTAGAACTCCCCCACCTGCAACCGGAGACCATAGATCCTTGTTCTGTCATCTGCCACACTGAGAACAGCCCAGCTCCAGCCTCCTGGGAAACCCCATTCAGGTAGTTAAAGGCTACTATCAAATCCCCCCTCGCTCTTCTCTTCTACAGACTAAGCAAGCCCAGTTCCTGCAGCCTCTCCACACAAGTCATGTGCTCCAGCCCACTCACCATTTTTGTTGCCCTCCACTGGACTCTCCAATTTGTCCACATCCTCTCTGTAGTGGGGGCCCAAACTGGACACAACCTGGAATGTGGCCTCACCAGTGCTAAATAAAGGGAAAGGATCACTCCCCTCCATCTGCCGGCCATGCTCCTACTTATGCAGTACAATATGCAGCATAAACAAAGGGATTAAGAAGGGATTTGGAGGAAGATAACTAGGTCGCTTTGTGGATATATACTGAGAGCTCCTCTGGTACGGGCAGCATGGGAGAAAGCACTCAAGTGCTTGACTGGATATTTACCAAGAGGGAAATGGAGGCTGGCATCATGGGATCCTGATCATGAATGAGGTAAGGCAGTGCTTGACCACAAAGGGCCCTGAAGGTAAAGACAGGTAAGTTTGTCCTTGATGCTGTAGAGGGGCAAGAGTGAGGGAGGGATTCCAAGATAGGTGACACGGTCCAAGTGAAGGGCCAGGAAAACGGTCTTTGCAGCAGCATCCTGAATGGCTATAAGCAGGACTTGTATTTGTCAGGAGTGAAAAAAAGGAGAATGCTGTCACTGCAACATGAGATGATGAGAATGTGGGTGAATGTTCCAGTTGTGCGGATGGAGAGAGAAGTGATATGCAAAGAATTAGCAAGATTTAGACATGGCCTGGATAAGAAGACTGATGCAAAGGTGACTAGGTTACAGACCTGAGTGACAGACAAATGCGGCTGCATCCAGCCCTGCTCCACTGGGTGGAGAGTTGTCCTGACCACAGAACATTTTGGAGCAGCAGGAAGTCTGGGAGAAGGGAATAAGAGGCATGTTTTATGTGTGTTCTGCATGCCCCCTATTAAGGCAATTAATTTTTAATGAAAGCAGGAAAACAGCCAGCTGAACTTTTTAGAAACAGTTCAGTTTGTGCATAGGCCTCTGGGATCCTCTACCACTGGTGTGCAAAAAGACCCCCCATAAGTCTTCTGTAGGTGTTTGGACAACTCCAGCAAAATGGATGCCTTATGCCTTTCCTCAGGCAACCATGCATAAAACGGTAAGCCAAATCTGGACACTGTATCTCTTCCCTATTCTTTTCGAGGCTTGGATATTTAGATCAAGTGCTTCAGGGCATGGACTTTGTCTTCATACTGGTCCGTACAGTTTCCCTAGCAGAGTGGAGCCCCAAAACTTTCAGAAATATTGAATGTTGACAAAACAAGTAATAGCTATCCATCCACAGCAAGGTGAAGAGCTTGCTGTGTCAGTGACTTAAAAAAAAAAAAAAAGAATCCTGTGTGTTTGAAATTCAGATCTCACCTGCTCTGAAGATTCCAGCATGCCTAGAAAATTTTGCAAGGGCCAAGGAGTGGAATATGGGCAACTCAGAGAGGAAGGGACTTGGTATTATTTTGTTTGTTTTTGGTAATATCTATGTGATTTTCTTGACTAAGCAGTGCCAGGAGAAAGAATGTTTTTGTTATAGTTCTAACTCTCTCTCTGATCTTCAGGTAAGGTGAGAGAGCTTCCCATGCGCAGCTGAGCACTCCTCTCACAGTCTTCCTTCAGGAAAACCAAGGAAGACCACACTTGGCATCCCTGAGCTTTTTAAGATCACCTAAAAAGCACGGGATAAACACTTTTGAAAAAAGAAAATGTTTTGGCCCTCTGTGGACATCATAAAGAAGTGAAAAGGACACAAATCCAAGTTAAAAATATATGCATGTTCAGTTCAGTCAAGTGTCAGAGAGAAAAGTCAGGAAAAAGTCTGTAACAGATTCGAAACTGCTTGCTGTCTTTCAAAAAAGGGCTGAGCATGCTCAAAATATGTCCCTCTGTGATCTCTAAATGAGTTCTCCAATGAGTTCTGGGAAAAGCAGACTTAGCCTGCCCCACATTCCCAGGTAAAACACCCACAAGTATAAATCTTCACACTATCAGCTCTTAGATGATTAAGCACATCATTTCATGTCATCTTTCTGCATGCTAAGGCAGCAGGATGTCACACAAGCTGTTTTTTTCTTTTTTCTACACTAGAGACATTTCAGAAGCTGTAAAGGAAGTTTAAAGATGGAGTAAGTTTGGTCTGGAAGTTCTGTGTCCGAGGCTCTGTGTTTGCTTAGACAAGTTTATTAAGGCATAAGTCAGGAGAGCTAGGGGTTTAGATTGATAAGAAGGTAGACTGTTTCTATAGATACAAGAGGTAATCCACAAAGGTTGATTATAAGACAACCCCTCCTGTTTGGATCCTGATGGGAAGCTATCACCCTAGTCTGGTAAACAGGTTGGCGGGGGCTAGGTAGCTGAGGGGTCACAGGAGTCTGGCCACTCTCATTGGTCAAGGACAGTAACTGTTACCCAAATAAGCTGTAAACAACAACAGAGGCGGGATAACTATATGCTGCCTATTAAGTATAATCTAATTATGTAACCTGCATATTAAAAGTAGTAATACCATGTACAGATTTTAGGCATGATGTAACTTGTTGTCTTATGCATGAGCTTTTGCATTATGTATATTGTATTTGCATGTTAGAAGGTATATGTGACCAGTAACCCCTATACTAGGGATTCTTGCTCAGAGAGGCTAGCTTCTCTGCTTCCCTCTGATGCAGTGCCTTTTATTATTCAGCTGAATAATAAACTCTGAACCACACCTCGTTCTCTGCTTATCTGAGTCTCAGGTGGGAACAGGCCTTCATTTTTGGGGATTTCCCCCACAAATTATAGTTGGACCCAAGTGCACTCTAACCAGGTGCCACTCTGCAAGGAGCCTCAGGGATTGGGGACGGTAACCCTGCATAGCCAGAGATGGAAAACACCCCACTGGCTACTCTTCTTCAAGCCCTGGAGGGTTAGCTTCAAAGAGCCTATGCACACCCAGCTCCATGGCCGCCAAGGCACTCACAGAACAGGCTGCACAAAGACAGCTTTGCCATGCACATTGCTGGGAGGCTTGGGGCTTGAAAGGCTTTAAAGCTATGTTCTATTAATTCACTCTTGCTCTTGCTCCCTGAAAACAGCCAGAGAAACGAGGGATGGCTCCCACTTCAGAAACAGACATGTGCAGGATTCAATTTATAGCAGGAAATTTCAGGGAAATGTGGGGAGCCTGCTCATGTCCTTCAGCCCCAAGGTATTTCAGGGGCTGCATGATCACATGCCTCCTCTCCTATGGCGCTGATTTACAGCTTTTAGATCCGTGATACTTCCTACTGGGGAATCCCTTTGTTCCCAAAGTCAAGGGCTATGTCTTGAATACATTCACAGGTTTGGAGATGTTTTGGCAAACTTACTGAGTAAACGGCTTTCCCTGGCAGTGATGAGAGGCTTGGAAGGAGATTATAGTATAAGGGACTCTCTAGCAACATGGGAGAACAGGAAGCACAGAAACAGGAAACAATACTCACCAAACCATCTGTGTCTAAAAACTCAGCACTTTACAAGCTGGAAGTCCTTGCCATTCATTGCCTTGGGCAACTAGCAGAGATGTGAGCCACCACTGTCATCTGTTTCGCTTAGAGATGGTCCTGGTGCAAGCGAGCGAAGAAACGTCAGGCAGAGCTTGCTGTTTCCCCGTGTTGCACGTGGACACTGTCAGGCACAGACAGCTTTAGAGAAATATCAAGTTGAGCTTGCATTTCCTTAGCTGTTCCTGACTTGCCTGGATGCTACAGATTTCACAGGAAGTGGTGTGCAGCCCTCCCCCCCCCCCAATTCTGGATGCTTTTCCCACCTGAAATAACCATGTCTTGGGGCTGACATCTTTCAACTAGTCTCTGCATTGATGGCGCTACCCACATGGAGAAGTGTACGAAAGCAAAAGACTGCAGCATCAAACCAGTTCTGTATTCACACATCCCACAGTCCCCAGAGATAAACAGACAATTACATCTCTCCAAAAGCAGTTTTCTCTACAAATTAGGCATGCACATCCCTGTCAAACAGTGAGAAAGTCCCTCTCTTTCTCTCCCCTCTCTATCATTGAAAGGCACTGGATCTCTCTGCAGCAGTTCTTCCTGGCACAGCCCACGCTGGCCCTGACATACTGCATGTGCCTACTCAAGCTTGATTCACCTTTATCCCTAGCTGAACAGGCACTCCCCCGCTCCTCCCCAAATGATCTTGCCCTTCCATTAGACATGCATGGACTCACTCACCCCTCCCAACTCCTCTCCCATGCATTCCCATAAACAATGCTCAGAGTCAAGAAGGAGGAAACGCTGCCCACAGCAACAAGCAGTGGGGTAGAAGGATAGAGAGCAGATAGGCTGGGGAGGGCAAACCCAAACAGGAGGGTGAACACACTACACCAACTCCTTTCACAGTAAGCACCTTTGGACTTTGTCTGCCATGGCATCTTTCTTCCAAATTCACTCCACTTCCAAGTTGCTAAAGACAGTGGGGTGGAAGAGTGGATGCACTAGCACAGAGGTTGACAACAGCATCTCATCTAAAC
This sequence comes from Podocnemis expansa, assembly GCA_007922195.1. Classification (NCBI taxonomy): domain Eukaryota; kingdom Metazoa; phylum Chordata; order Testudines; family Podocnemididae; genus Podocnemis; species Podocnemis expansa. The sequence continues at coordinate 816,015 of ML682070.1, read as the reverse complement.
TAGCTCCAGGCAGAGCAAGACAACACTGCGGTAAAAGCCTCTGTCCTGTGCTGCGCTGTCAGTAGTGCAGTGGGCAGTGAGCTCACGAAAAAGACAAATGTAGACACAGCCATGATGTTTGGGCACTGACATGCGGCGGAAAGATTCCTTACTCTACTGCTTGGAATCTCCTTACAGTCATGACACAGAAAACGCACACACATTTCTCTAGGTATGTTTATGAGGCACAAACCATTCCTAGGAACTTTAGGACTCATGTTAAGCAGGCCAAGAAAAAATTGTAGGAACAAAAATGTAACGGATTCTGCTGACTTTGGCTCATCACAGTTTTTGCTGTTTTCCCATATAACACTCCCCATAATTTATGTTCCTAGATTTTCCTTCTTGTCAAAGGGCTTTAACCTGCAACAGATATGAGAAGCTGGCCTTGCGGACAATGATCTCCAGACAAACAAATGCCAGGCACTGAACTCTACCTCAAGTCAACATGGCTCAAACTTCAAAGTCTCGCTGGAACCATCCACATTCTGACATTATTAAGTAAGGCAGGATTAGTAAACACCCAACTGGAGCCAAAGTGCCTGACAGAAAATAGTGTTTCTCTGCTCTCCTTCCCCCTTATTTCCCAGGGTAAGCTTACCTATTAATAGTGTAGTGGCTAGTATCTCTGCTTAACATGCAGAAGGTCCTGGGTTCAATTCCCAGGGGGTTGGACTTGATGATCTCACAAGGTCCCTTCCAGCCCTATGGATTGATTGATTGATAGATATTGTCCAGACCAGGACTTTCTTGTCACATTGCCTCAGATAAAAGGGAGCGGTGTTCAACTATCTTCTGACATTTGGGGAGTTTCTTATTTCCCATCCTCTTCTCCTTTGTAGCAGTTGCATTGGAGGATAAAGCGCACAGCTCCCTTGTTGAAGTCACAGGGCCTTCACCTTACCCCTAGTGGTTAAGCACGCACTTATGCAAGATTAAATCATTTATAGACAGGAGGAGTTGAAAACTGTATTCAAATCTAAGCCTGGATCTCTCACTTTACTGCCAAATGTAGCTACACAAAGACCCCCATCCACTGCTTGCTGAGCTATTTTTTGCCTGAATATACCTGCTTATTCCTTTTTAAAGAGACAGTTACACCACAGAGACTTGATTTAGATACCCAAGCAAACGTGTATCTACAAAAGTGAGTGAGGAACATAAAACATCCCCAAAGAAATATCAGGGAAATCTCCTGCAGTTATCCAAAAGTTCACAAAAGGACATTACTTTCTTACATCATGAACAGAATTTCTGCATGAGAGACTCCACCAGTCTGGACTCTTCCACCACTTACCCATCTTCCCAGACTGGAGCAGCCTTCTAACTGAAGCTTTCTGGAACTTTTACAATTTATCCCCTGCATGGTTTGTCACTAACCCTGCATATAATGATAGGGCAAAGAAGCAATTACGTTGCAGTCACAGACTAATTAACATGGTTGCACCTTGTGTTCAAAGGCCTGATCTATGCTACAAAAACTATTTGCTGCCAACAACATGTGTCAGAAGCTGCTGTAGCTGAACTATGGCTGAACACAGCTTAGTCTCCAGTGTAGCCAGGAACAAATGATGGTTTCCGCACCAATGCTGATCACAACACTTGCCGTTAAACCACATTCTGTTGCTCTCATTGCTGACACGTTACCAATAAATAATGTTAGAAGCACAGACAAAGCTCAAGAGATAAAAGTAGCCAACATCTCATGTAAGAGGGAGTTCTGAGGCTACACAGACAATGGTGAAAGTACCAAGAGCGTGGATCCGCAGACAGAATTCTCAAGAGAGACAAAGTCTACCATTTCCATCATCTTCCCTGGCTATGTCACTCGAACACACTAGAATGCATGTATGGGCTCTGGCCCATTATTAAAGCACAGTACATGCTGTAGTATCTTCCTAATAACCCCTACTTCACAATTTTACTCCAACATGCTCACCCAACACTCATCCTACAAGTAGCCTAGGTTCAACAATGCTCACAAAGGAAAGAAGCAAACCTATGTATTCAATGAATGGCTGTTAAAGGCAGGTAGAGGCTTTTTAAAAGTTTACCTTAGATTCCCTAAGTCACCTAAGAGCCTAAGTCTCAATAAAAGTCAGTGAAATTTAGGCTTGTAAGTAATTTAGGCAGGGGCATCACTGCGCTGGGGCCAGCAGAGCATGAGCTCCGGATCTCTGGCCAGCAGCATAGCCAGAAGGGGCCCAGTCCAGATCTAGGCCACTTCCGGCAAGCGTCAGCTGCTCCAAGACGGCACCTGCCACTTGTGAGGAGCTGCAGGGACCATCTCCCTCTTTGAGCCTCCGACAAGAGGCCTGGAGCTGGAGATGGAGATGGTCCGTATCCCCTTTTACAAGTGGCAGAAGCAGTCTCCAAGTGGCTGCTTCTGCCGCTTTTTACAAGCAGCAGGGACCGTCCCTGGCTCCAAGCTTCTTGCAAGAGGCTCGAAAAAAGAGATGGTCCCCGCAGCATCTCACAAGTGGCAGGAGCCATCTCAGAGCAGCTGCCACTCAAAGACTGCTCCTGCCGCTTGTAAAAAACGGCACGGACAGTCTCCGGCTGCGAACCTCTTGCAGGTGGCTCGAAGCCGGATCAGGCCCCTGCTGCTGCCGGCAATCAAAAACGGCCGGATCAGGCTCCAGTGAAGGTTCGGGGCTGCACGGGGGGGCCCAGGTCCAGACACCCCCCCCCCCCCAATGCCCCTGGATTTGGGTGCTTCTGAAAATATGATTCCAGCCAGGGTATTCGGAAGATGCCTACATTCAGTGGAAGTCTATGCAGACAGAGAATAGTGGGGGGAGGAGGAGGTTCAGAAAGTGACCCGGTTCCTGGCACGGGGTTTGTGATTATCTTTCTATAGCTCTGTGCTCCCCTGCTTCCCACATACCACTCAGCAGCAATCATTCCTCAGAGAGTACGTCTGGTAAATTAAGACACCCCAAGATCTACGCATACCTATAAGGGTTATCTGGTTACGTATATTTTATCCCTCCCAAGGTGCTGTCCAGCTGCTTTCCTGGGGCTCTCCATTTCTGCGTATCTGCAATAATTCATTTTACATCCCAGCTGCTCACGCTGCAGTCTCTAGGGAGTTGGGATAAGACACACACAGCACAAATAGCCCGGATCAGTTACTGAAATAGATCAGGCACATTAAAAACCTCCTACCCCTAGCCCCACCAAAACCCCCTTAGGACGCACAGCACTTCTCCAGCATGATGTAGTGATTACTTAAAGGAGGGACAGAAGGGGGAAAGAAGACTCCCAGAATGAAATGGTTTAAAACTATAAAGAAAGAACAGTTGCATCTTTAGACTCAGCCTAGGACAAGAAGGTCCTGGTATCCCATCTGGCAACCATGAGGACAAGTCTAAGCCACTACAATCATTCCTAACATGGTAAAGCCTCCTCGAGTGAAACTGCCCACAGCGTTCTGCTACAGCACATTATCCGACAGATATGGAAGGCTTCTTAGCACCATCTCAGAAAGCAGCTCCAAAGAACGGCTTCTTCTCAGGCCTGCTGGCAACAGTCTGGAGAGGGCACAAATGGGAAGAAAGGTGGTGGTTGAAAAGAGGTTCCCCCAGGTCCATATACTACATGTTCAGGGGGATTCCCCAGTTCATTCTTTTGTTGTCAGACATGCTTCTTTTCTTTTGGACATCTTGCTCAAATTATTATTTGCCGTAAAACTTTTATAACTCCTTTTTCCTATCTGCACCTGGCATTACAGGGTTAATTTCCTTTCATCCTTCCCAATCCTGCCTTCACAACAGCTTCACTAAGAGCACAAAAGGCATGAATAATACAGGGGGATTCCACTAGGACCAACAGAGTCTCAAAAAGCCGTCACCAGATCTCTCACCAGCTCTCACTCGCTGTTATCTTTGATTTCCTTCAAGCACTACGACGCCAACAGTAAATCAAACTCAGAACCTGCTCCCATCTCCTCTGAGATAATCAGGTCACTACCAAGTCACGTGTTCCTTTTCCTCTCACTGACACCCACTGTGTGAGTGTAACACACCAGCAATGCCAACTTGCAGCTAAACAGAACATGGCCAGTGACTTACCTGGTGCAACACGTCAGACATCAGCTTTGGAGCATCTTACACCTAGACGTTGGAAATGCCTCAAAAGCCCAAATGCACATACACAGGAATTACACATGGAAGGCATCCAAATCATGTTCATCTAATTTTGCGTATGCTCTATTCTGACTTGCACAAGTGTCAGGAGCGCTCTGCACTCACACTTTAAAAAAAAAACACTGTCCCAGATCCATAAAATGGAGGTAACCAACATATAAATGGGGGTTAAGAAGACTAAATTAGGAATATTACAATCTGGAGGAACAGCAGGCAGAGCAGGAAAGGAGAACAAAAATACTTCCTCGAAAGGGTGGGTTGTGACTAGAGAAGGCATGGAAAAGATTTTAAGTAACAGAAGGTTTGGCATAAATGCTGTCTCAGAGAGAGAAAATTATTTTAATAGAAAATGAGAGCAAAGGTGCCCAGAGTAGCAATGGAGGTTCAGGCTTGACTGGAGGGGATTACTTAATGGTTTAAATGTTAGGTTTGGAATATTTAGAGTCCCTAGAGATATTTGTTCAAATCTAGGCAGGGTTAGCTCAGACATTCTTGCACAAGATATATAACTGGAATTCAGTGCAAGGTATCTGATGTATATTTTCAACAAGACCTCAAAACCTGTAAGGGATACAAATAGGCTGTAAAAGTCACAAAACATATTGGAGGGAATGTATTTGTTCTGATCGTAATACAATACTACTTCTTCAAGTGCTGCTCGGAAACATTCAGAAATAGGTGTCTCCATGCCAGAGCGCTGTGGCTATATATGTGGCCACCGCCCGACCCCTCCCCAGTTTCACTTCTTCCGCCTTTGCGTCGCTTGTGGAATTGCCCACTCCCTGCGCTTCGCAAGCAGCCTGTCCTTCATTCACTTTATGAGCTCTTCACCCCACTGGGAGCACCTATTTGTGGACTTAGTTCCACCGAAGGAGGTCTCCCCGTCAGGGCCAGAACATCACGCTACTCTGTCGTCCGCTACGCCGGGTTCAAACCCGGTGCCGAATGTGGCAAGGCCTTCCTGTGGGACAATCCCCACAAGAAGTGCCTCCAGTGCCTGGGCAAAAGCCACATGGTCACCGCGTGCTCCATCTGTCTGTCCTTCAAGCCGAGGACAATCAAGGACAGGGAGCAAAGACGCTGTGCCCTGGCCTCCAAGCAGGCTTGGCAGCCCCCTCCAGAGGCTTTGCAACCTCCTGCTGCAGTGTGTGCCAGTTTGGCACCAGGACCCGCCTGGCACTGTGCTGACAGGTGCCACAGAGCAAGCTCGGTACCAACCTTGGTACTGTGGCACCAACACAGCCCCATGTCTCCGACACGAGGCTCTTCCCAGGACCAGTCACACTTGACCTCGGTACTGCGGCGCCATCACAGTCCCACGTCTTCAACACGGGGCTCTCTCGGGGACCAGTCAGGGTCGGTGCTGATCCCAAAGACCCCAGAGGCAGTGGAGGTTGCCAGGGCACTCCTCCTGCTGCCTACACCTCCCTCCCTGGTGCCAGTTAAAAGGGGCAAGCCAACCTTCATGTCAAGGGCCTGGGCCCAACACAAGCGGCACTACTCTCCTTCCCCACCACCGGCCCCGGCCTCTGAAGCTCCGGACCCCATCACCCCCAGTCCTGATACCATGGAGCCATCTCCACAGCAACATATCACCCTGCCATCTCCAGTACCATCCCATAGGTCCCAAGACGCTTCCCCCTCTTCCAGCCCGGGGAAGGGGCTTCAAAGGGCTCTAAATGGCCTCAGTGCTGGGTCTCGGCACCATCACCCTTCGAGTACTGCCCTCACGAATGGTCACTGCAGGAGGCCCTTGCAATTGCACCAATACTACCCCCGGCACCAGGGAGAGCCTTAAACCTGGCACCATCTTCTTACACAGGCAATTTGTTGGCGCATTTTGATCTCCTGTGCGGCTTCTCAGCCCACATGGGCATGGAGATGTAATCCTCCAAGGCACCTTCCGATGCTTTATTTGGCCTGGTGTTCTCCTTGGTGGAACCGGTCACAGTTCCCCATCATCCTAGCATCTCGGACTTGGCCTCCTCCCGCTGGCAGAACCCTGGTTCCATATCCTCGGTCTCAGATACGACAGGCTTCAAGTACAGGGTCCCAGGATCAGAGTTCCCCTCACTCACCCAACCACCCACTCCCCACCTCGTGCTGTGGTGGAAGCAGCCTTGGGACCGGGACAGACCCCCCCCCAACATCGAGGGATGCAAGGGGGTTAGAGCTGCTGGGTAGGAAGGTATACTCCTCCTCGGCTTCCAGTTGCGGGTCATGAATAACCAGGCCCTAACCAGCAGTTACATGTTAGATGTGTGGGAGGCATTAAACAGATTTAGACACCTACTCCCACCAGAGTCCAAGGAAGAGTATGATGCCTTCTTGGAGGAAGGTAAAATAGCCTACCAGGACCTCCTCCTGTCAGCATGGGACGCGGTGGATACGCTGGCCCGCAAAGTGGCCTCAGTGGTAACCCTGAGTCGCATGGCCTGGCTACAGGAGGCCAGAGTACCCCCGGCCTCTGAAGAGGTGGTCCTCGATCTCCCCTTGAGGGCGATGCCCTCCTTCCCCCAAAAACCTTGGCTGTCTTGGATACCACTCGTGACCTCCAGGGGGAGCTGAAATACCTTGGACTTCTCCCGACGGAACTTCTCCCACGCTCTCCGGCCCTATAGGGCCCATGGCAAACTGCCCCCCACCCTTTTCCTTTTCAGTAGTTACTTGTGAGGACTCAATCCTCACCACCACAACTTCAGTTCAAAACCCACCCTGGGAACCTTCCTGGCAAGGCCCTTCCCCGTCCAACTCTGGGGAGGGATTTCCATCCAGTTATTCAGCAGTATTGATTCTAATCATAGCTTCGTTGCCCTGCCGTGGAGTGGCCACTGGCTTGGGACAATGTCTCAAGAAATCAAGGCTTAAGGGAAGGACAGCTGTTCGATTTCTCCGCTGCCCGATAGCTAGCCAATTAGTAGCCTCCGGCTGTACTGGCTCCCCAAAAGGTCCAACTCGTGAGTGATTCCAGCACAGACCTCTCCAGTGGATGACTCGGAGGTTAAGTAGCTTCTCCTTCCCCGGTTAGGGTTAAGGTTCCACCTTGTCCATACCCCCACTGTTAACTCTATTGCAGCGATCACAATGGAGACCTGCGGCCCAATTCCCGTGGGCATCCTCCAGAGAACAGTTTTACTCCCAGGGCGCTATCACGCCCCCCACCCACACACACACAATGCTGGCAACTCCTCACCCCTCTCAAGGTTTACGAGATATACTCCAATTATCAGAGCTTATTGCCTGTCGATCCCTGTTCCAAACTAAACAGGCCTTCTGCTTACTGTAACTATCCCAGAACCCAGGAATGTCACTCCTGCACACTTTCCCATGGAGAAAGCCCTCCGTCCTACTCTCTGACCAGATGGTTGAAGAATCTCTTGTTGACCCTCGCTTCCCTCTCATAGGGAACTCCGAAAGGCGGGGAACGAAAGGAGCCTTCCCTCTCTTCCCATATACTGCCCTGATCAATCTGATCATCAAACGCTATTAGCTGTGCCTAAACATAGCTCGCACCTGATCAACCTCACCAGGATCTTAAGGTATATACTGCAACCCCTTTTGACCCCATAGAGCAGACATATTGCTCCCGCCCCTCGAGTACCGGACTCACAGGCCGGAGACTGGCCAGCAATGCACTTGCAGTCCCCATACCAGTGGTAAAACTACCAGCTGGTCCACAGCCTGGCAAACGACTTGGTGACGGGTCTCGCTAACTAGACCCCAGCCCCACCTTCTGCCTTCCTTCTTGCATAAAGATGGGCTACCCTTTTGATCAATGGATTTGCTCTCTCTCCCCAGGCCTGTCGATCACAGCCACCAGGAATGCCCTTTAGGGCCGAACACCTATACAGGGACCCCCTTTCCCTTGATGAAGTTGACGGGTGTCACTTCCCCTCCCTCCTCTCTCTCCCTACCGTTAATGTGCCCATTCCCCCCACATGTACTGGGGGGTTCTCGGGTAACAGCCTTCATTGGAGATGACATAATAATACCAATGTTTTCTTCCACCTCTTTACCACTCGCCCAGAGGTGAAGACACTTGTTCTGCCGCCTCTCCCCATCAAGCTCGCAGCTGATGCTGCTTGGACAGTTCAGTGAGTAGCCAAGAGGTGTTTACCCTCAGAGTAAGGGGTCCAAGACCTGGTCTGGGTGCCTCAAGATGAACTCCACTGGTACAGTCCATAGACCACTCCCTCAGGTGGGATTCAAGTCTGACCTTGGTCATCACCCCCCCCCCCCCCGAGTATACCGGGGCGGGGGGGGAGCCTCTCGTAGCTTCTTCTCTAGGACGGTCATAGTGCTGTGGCCACCCCAGCCTAGTCCGGGATAACCCCAGCTTGGATATCCCACAGTTGCAGCTCCCACTTCCTCATCACACTCCAAAGGTTTTCTAGCCACTGCAGTTGCAATTTGGCATTATGCTCAGGCCTAACCGACCACTCGGCGTCTTCTCATTTGATAGACCTCTTATTACACCAACCAACATCCCATCCACCGACTGGGAATTCGGCAGCTACCCATCTCCAATAGAACCCACTCTCAGCATAAGTTCTAATAGCAACAATAGCACGTTTGTAGAAGGCACTTCAGATAAACCGGAAGTGTCTTAAAGGAGGCTGCAGAATGTGCACCTTTGGGGGGCAAACCTTCTCCGCTCCCTCGGTAGATGCTGTTCCTTCCCCCTGTACGTCCCAGTTCACTCTAGTGGCCCTTCCCTCCGGGTGCCCCAATCCTGACATGTCTCTGTGTGTCGCCAGGCTAGAGGCAGGGGCCACACCAGTTGGACTGTCCCCGGTGCTACAAGGTCACGTAAGCCAATGTGAGCCTAGTCCCATAGGCCATGGAACTTGACACTCCCCCCTCCCAGCTGCATGTGCCACCTTTTTGGTAGAGGAGGACTCCAGCACTGGCCAAGGGTTGGGAGAAGGGACCAGAACAGGGTTTGGCAAAGGTAGCCGAACCCTGACGTAGTTAATTGTCTAAAAGGCTTTGAAAAGAAGGGAAATGTACAACATTAACACGCAATGCTCTATGGAACATATCTGAGCAGGATGGCTCCTTTATTGAGACATCAGCTAAGAACTGGATTTGACCAAATGATAGTGACTGGTAATTAGTGCTACTTAATCAAAGTAGCATTAACACGAATTGATCCTGTGTGGAGCAGTTTAATGGTGAATTACTGAGTGTTAAAGGGATATGAAATGTCACACTCTGATCATTTAATAAACAAACTGTCAGGCTCAGCAAAAGATATAGGTTTCTTGATTATGCAAGAAGATGCCAACAAGAGGACCCAGGTTCAACATGAATCCAGCTAAACAGAGTAAGATTAGGAAATTAACAAACCTCACCTGCAATTTTTACAAGCCATAAGAATGAGGTGGCTCTGGAAACTGATACTTCTGAAGTATTTTTTTAAAAAAGCCTAGGAAAATAAATGCAAATCGTTCTTTAATGCATCTAAAATATGTTTTTTATAATTTAGAAAAAGATAAAATAATGTCTTAAGAGGTACTCTTAGTCAGTCCCTTGTGCATAAAATCCACAATACAATCTCCAACTGTATGACCACAAGTTACTGCTCAAATAAGCCATCATCCCCCACCCCTGTCCTTGCCCCAGAACCTAAGGCACACACATGCTACCTGAGAGCCAATGTGCACATATTTCACAAGGTTTGTAAAATCTATATAAAAGCAATAAGAGAGACTAAACTAATATAAATAGCGAAACTACGGTGTGCTAGTAAACACATCTCCAAGGAAACTACAACATGGGCTTGTCATCAGCTTTACTTCATTGATTCCTCTCACTGTGCTTATATTCTCCTCATGGTAATACAGTTTAACCTGAATTATCAAATTCATGCTGATTGTGAATACATGCTGTATGTGAAATTAAGAAAAAAAAAACATTTACCAATTGTCACAGACAGTCCATTAAAGATGCAAATATATCTGAACTGTATGAAGAAAGTGTGAGGATAAATCACATCAAGATACAGATTAAGTAGAGGTCTACAAAAAAACTTAATCATCAGGATATACATTTAATACAACTCTAAATATTTATTTGAGAAAAGGCTTCTAAGTTACCATTACTCTCCAGAATGGCATTTGTCTCCAAATTCAAAAGGTGGGAGGTGGATGATATCCTGTTAAATGCATATTATAGAGATGCTGACCAAATTACTAAAATACATGCTTTAGAGAGGAGAAATATAAAAATCTAAATGAAAGGTATACCTAAGCATTTGGACACTGAAATTAGTGTAAATTTACAAGAATAAAATATGTGAAATATTTACAAACACCAATATTATATAAATGTTAAAGAATGTGAAGTCCTAGATATGAAGGTACAATAAATACAATCTGATTGAAGATGGTTGTAATGAATGAGTACAAAGTAGCAGAGTTAAGATCATGCAGTCAGGCTTAAGTCTAACACCTTCTGAAGAGGAAGTTCAATTTTTCTCTTTTAACAGCTTTTCACATTTGATTGAAACAGACAACTGAACAATAGAACCACAGAAGATTCAGGTTGTAATGGACCTCAGGAAGTCATCTAAACCAAATCCCTGCTCAAAATAGGACCAACCTTAGCCATTTCTTTGTCAAGCCAGGCCTTAAAAGCCTCTAAGGATGGAGATTCCCACCACTTAGGTGATCCATTTCAGTGCTTCCCCACTCCCCTAATGAAAAAGCTTTTTCTAAAATCCAGCCTTGATCTCCCCCACTATGACATGAGACCATCACTCCTTGTTCCGTCACTTGCTACCACTGAGAACAGCCCAGCTCCATCCTCCTTAGAACCTTCTCTCAGGTAATTAAAGGCTGCTATCAAATCCCCCCTCGCTCTTCTCTTCTGCAGACCAAACAAGCCCAGTTCCCTCAGTCTCTCCTCGTAAGTCATGTGCTCCAGCCCTCTCATCATTTTTGTTGATCTCTGCAGGACTGCCTCCAATTTGTCCACATCCTCTCTGTAAAGGGAGGCCAAAACTGGACCCAATACTCTAAATGTGGCCTCACCAGCACCAAACAGAGGGGAATAATCACTTCTCTCCATCTGCTGGCAACACTCTTACTAATGCAGCCCAATATACTGTTAGCCTACTTGGCAATAAGGCCCACTGTTGGCTCATATCTTGGCAATAAGGGCCCACTGTTGGCTCATATCCGATTTCTGGTCCACTGTAACCCCCAGGTTTTTTTCCACCAAACTGCTGCCCAGCCAGTCAGTCCCCAGTCTGTAGCAGTGCATGGGATTCTTCCATCCTAAGACCAAGACACTCTACTTGCCCTTGTTGAACCTCATGAGATTTTTTGGCTCAATCCTCCAATTTGTCTCGGTCACTCTATAGCTTTGTCCATCCTCCAGCATGTCTACAGCTCTCCCCCCCAGCTTAATATCATCAGCAAAGTTACTGAGGGAGCAATCCACCCCATCCTCCAGATCATTAACAAAGATGTTGAACAAAACCAGCCCCAATCCTGTCTAGTTACTCCACAGATGACTGTCTTACTATGCCACTTTACCCACCCACCATTTTGCAAATCAATGCAAATTAGAGATTTTGTGTCAATCATTCCTATCTCCAGTATCCTGAGCTTGGAACAGGAGGGAGTGAAATGATGAAGACCCACCATGCTCAGGATTCTCCTTGGCATGGAGTTCGGCCCTTGCAGTAGACATTTTCTTTGAAAAGAAGGAACTCTGAAACTTAGCCTAGGGGAAATGATCCACTTGTCTGGATCAAAATTTTACTTCTGCAAAATTCTAAATGACCCACCACGAGTTAACGAGAATGTCTGTGCAGTACACTATACAACCAGCTCCTTGAACTCATCAGTTTCAACTTAAATAAAAGGTGCATCCTCAGGTGAAGGAAGAGGAAAGACAGGAATAAATGGTGTCACAGAAAGTAGCTTGGTCCTTTATGCATCTGCTGCTCTGTGCAGAATAGGGGTGATGGCCCAATTCTTAAAATCAGGAGAGCAGGGAGGAAAATTCGACAAGGAAAATAAAATAGTTGCCATTCAAAAACACTCACAGTTAATCTGCCATTAGGCAGCAGTGCACATGAAGAGTGTGCTTTCCTAACCGCAGGTCACAAGACGAGCCTACAGGGGGGAAAAAGACAAGCTGTCCTCAGATCATGCTGATACCAAATCATCTCTCTCTGTTCTCATCTATGAATGACAAAACCCAGATCTAGTCAACATCTTTACAGAATGAAAGTGTGGGGACAGCTCCTCAATGGCTGAAGTCCCAGCCCATCCCACAGGAGGCACAGCGGGGAACACCCAGACTGGTAGAGGAATTTCTGGCTACCCCAAAACTATAACATAGCCCCACAGAAGTTGCCATAGAGATTACCATGTACTACTTTTCTGATCTCTGAAAGCCCCTCCTGCTTTGCTAATACACACCTTTCACTGGGACACACAGCGCATATAGCACAACCTTTTTTCTGTGTGACCCAGGTAAGCTCATGAGACTTGGCGAGTGCAATAATGCAGTGTGTGGTGTGCAAAACAACAGCTACAACACAATGTACAAAAAAGAGTGTGGGTCTGGGACTGCCACTATGTCACTGCAAGTGGGTTGGACAGGAAGGGTGGGCCTGAGGGCCACATCTGCTGTATGGCAGACCGCATGTGGCAGGAGAGGGGTGAGGCTTATAAAACGAATAAATAAAAAAAAAAGAGAAATAATACAATAAAATATCATTTATAAAAATAAAGAAAATAAAACAAAATTCCAACACCCCTGGGCCCTGGAACAGTGGCTGCCCTGCCCTACCCTACCCTACCCAGGGAGCAATGGGAGAAAGGGGGGAGCCTGGATGAAGGAGTGGCTGCTATGCTCTGGCCAGGGTGCTCCTGGGGCTGGACCTGCAGGAGGAAAGGGTGGACATAAACCTGCACTGGGCCACCAGCCAGACCTAGCTGGTGGGCCAGATGAAAGGCTCAGGCAGGCCATATCAGACCCGCAGGCCATAGTTTGCCCACCTCTGAGTTACAGAGTACAGGCAAAGACCTGAAATGGCTGTTCATAACTCTAAGGTCCTAAGCCCTCGTTAACATGCAGAGTCAGGAACAAGCCAACACTTTACACGCACAGGCACAGCCATCTTTTTAACATAAAAAACACAGGGTTAGTTCCTTCCACCGCCACTTTTGATCACATTGATTCTGTCAGTAGCCACATTCCCCCCAGCCCACCCCTCCCAGCTGCAGGCCCCCAGGATGCTCCACCAGTGGTGGGGGTGAGACACACAAGGCAAAACATTTTCAACCCACCTTCAGTCCTCAAAGCCGGGGGGGGGGGCAAACTGTTGCCATGGAAACAGGACAAAAATTCTGTCAGCAGATCAAGCATAAAGCAACCATGGGAGGGAAGACCCTGTGATTACACTGCAGAGCAGTTATTAGAATTTAGTTGCTATATGTGAGAGGACTTAGGTTATTCAGAAGTCCCATCAGAGAACACTGTCTCCACCCCTTCCCAGACTTTCCTAGGCCCAAGCCAGCTTTTCAGCACTGACTTCCTCCCTGTGCAATGTGCACTTGGTGAAAGTGGCATCTTGTTAAGGAAACCACACATGAGCTATGGAAGAGGGATAAATTACACAAATTGGCTCAAATTACTTCTGCATTTGTTCTTTATATAGAATCCTGGTGGACATTGTGCTTTATGGACAGCAAAACCATACAGGTTCTGCAGCCAAAGGAGTTTTCGGTTTGTTGCTGCTACAGAAAAAATTCCTGCGTCCTGGTGAAGTGCAGAGCTTCAGCCTCCTTAGTCCATGAGGGAGGGCATGGAAGAAGTAGGATGGATCATGATCATGTAATTCAAAATAGCATTCTAATGGATGTTTACAGTGGGGCCAAACAACATTAATCCTGGCCTTTCCCAACTTCTGAGTGCTTGACTCGAAATCTCAATAACTTTCTTCGAATGTGTATGGAATGGCAGCTATAAGTTTTGCTTTTTGCTTCTCTTTCCCATGCCTGGAAGAACATATACCCAGCACAACCCATTGGAAAGAGAATACTAGGGCTGGGAATGGGACATAGTTGAAAAATGACAGTTAACGACAAGTTCCAAAGGAACAGCCATGTTAGTCTAATTCCACACAACCGAAATTTGTCAGAGATGAAGGAAGAAATTGCCAAGTGCAAGCACTATATACTACAGACCCCCTTTTGTTTATTAAACGTTAGCTGACATCAGCAATCAGTAAGCATTCAGTGCTCTGAAGCACAGATTTCGACAGTCATCTCAAGCATTCCCGTTAAATTCCAAGGCTAGCAAAGGGCTATCAATGCAATAGCTCCAGCAGGGTGTTTGCTCCTCTCTAAGGCCAAATTCTGCAACCTCATATTAAAAGAGAAACAAACAAGGAGTCCTGTGGCACTTCTAAAGACTAACAAATCTATTTATCAAATGAGCTTTCATGGGAGAAAATCCAACTTCGTCAGACACTTGAAGATGGGGAACTTATGAAGTGGGATTTTCTCCCATGAAGACCCGTGATAAATAAATTTATTAGTCTTTAAAAGTGCCACAGGACTCGTTGGTTGTTTTGCTGAACTAGACTAACACTGCTACCCCTTTGAAAGGTGATATTTATTCACCTGTCATGCTCAGTGGTTAAAAGTATAATTTGATGGGCCCTGGAACCCTCCTAATCTCTGGGCCCCCTTCCCATATTGTCCTGGCCCCCTTCATGCATGTACAGGCCCCATCCCATGCATGCATTTTTGAGCCCCAACAGCTCTTTCCTCACAAATGAAGCACAGTTCAAATCCACATCACCCCAACCTTGTCCACTAGTGCCCACATCGGACCCCTCTTTTCCCATGTCCTCCTCAGCCCTGATCTCCATTCCCTAAGCTCTCTGCCCCTATGTCCCCACACCAGCCCTCCTAACTCCCATCTCCCACGCCTTCACTCCACCCCTTCAGCCCCCTAACTCCCTCCCCACACCTCGAGCCCCCTCAGTCCTTAGCCTCCACTCCAGCACCACAACTTCCTTCATACCTCCCCACCCCCACCCAGTCCCCACTCCAGCCATCCATACTTCCCTCCACCACTACCCAGCCCCCACCAGACCCTACCCAGGCTCCTTGTCCCCAGCTCCCCCGTCCCAACCTCTTGTTTCAGTGACTCCTGCTGCTCTGGACTTCTCTGTTCCAAACCCCCCACCACCACCACCCAATCTCTAGCTCACCATATCCACCACCTCCTCCCACTGGCACAGTGCCTTCTGCTTCACCTTCAGGCTCTCCAAACAGTGAGGCAAGCAGCAGCAGCACAGCGACTTCAAGGCGGCAGTGGGCAGAGTGCATGGCATCGGGACAGGACTACTGGGCTCGCTGGGTGTGGACTGAGTGGGGGGAAGTGTCCATGCACAGGTAGTAAGGGGGAACACAACAGAATGCTACAGGGCTGCGTTCTGCCCCATTATTCTATTTTGAGGAGTCCTGGAACACTGATCCCTAAAAATTGTGGGCCCCAGAACAGCGTTCCAGTGCATTCCCCCTTACTTTAACCCCTGAACATGCTACAGTTTCCAGTCCAGTTTGCATCTGACGAAGTGCGTTGGAGCCCACGGAAGCTTACTCCCAAAGAAATGTTAGTCTTTAAGATATCACAGCACTCTTTTTAGTTTCCATTTAATGCATCTAATGAAGTTAGAATACACCCATGAAAGACAATGTGATAAATATGTTGGTTTCTAAAAATGCCACAGGCCTCGTTTGTTTTGCTGAACTAAACTATCATGGCTACCTCTCTGGAACATATTAAAAGAGACACCAGCAGCATGACTTATTTCACAGGTGTGTTGTGATGCTTAATTTATATTTGTAAAACCATTTTTGTTGAGCTTCTCTAGTGTAAGACCTGCTCAATATCATCAATCAAGCCTTGTCTACACTAGAAAGAGTTAGCCAATATAGCTCTATTGGTAAACCCTCCTAGTGAGAAGACAATCAGCAAAACTACATCTACACTAGGGATGTCTAGTCCCCCTGAAGATAAGGCTGACTCCCGCCTCTTCAACTCTTTCCTAGCAGCTCAGGCACCATTAGTCAACATGCAGCTTAAGTCATGTAGGCAGAGAGCACTTTAAATCCCTCTGCAGGCAGATGCTGGAGATTTTTGCACTTTGGAAAAAAAAGGACAGTTACTTACCTGTAACTTCTGTTCTTCGAAATGCGCTGCTCACCTCCATTCCGCTTAGCTGTGTGAGCACTGACGTGCTCAACTGCCGGAAGCTTTCTGCCCTTAGCCTGATCCATAGGGCAGTGGTGGCCCTCCCCCAGAGAGGAGTGCGCAGACCTCCCCATCTTATCAGGCGCCGCTGTCCCGGCCCCTCTCAGTCCCTTCTTTCTGCTAACTCCCAGAGGGGCTGGAGGGCAGGTGCGGAATGGATGTAAGCAGTGCACCTCGAAGAACAGAAGTTACAGGTAACTGTCCTTTTTCTTCTTCAAGCAGCTGCTCACATGCATTCTGCTTAGGTGAATAGCAAGCCTTACCTTTGGATGGCAGGAGGAGTTAATGCGCGTGGGAGTGGAGGAGGACCACCTCACCGAAGACTGCGTTGCCCCGGCCTGCTGGACTAATGCACAGTGGGTGGTAAATGTGTGTACAGATGACCACGTGGCTGCGCGGCAAATATCCTGGACAGAAACTTTTGTCAGAAAGGCCGCGGACGAAGCTTGTGCCTTCACCAAGCCCAGAAGCGGGACCCCCGCCATCTGGTAACACAGTCTTATGCAGGACGTGATCCATGATGAAATCATCTTTGATGATATGGGATTGCCCCTCACCCTCTCCGTGAAAGCCACGAAGAGCTGCGTTGATTTACGGAAGCTCCCTGTCCTATCAGTATAGTGCTTGTCGGACATCTAGTGAGTGCCAGCGCCTCTGCTCCTCCGAGGTATGAGGTTTCGGGAAGAACACCGGGAGGAATATATCCTGATTTACGTGGAAGTTCGATATCACTTTCGGGAGGAAAGCTGCATGCGGCCGCAGCCGGACCTTGTCCTTGAAGGATACAGTGTAGGAAGGTTCGAATGACAGGGCCTTGAGCTCCGACACTCTCCTCGCGGAGGTGATGGCGACCAGGAATACAACCTTCTGAGAAAGGCCTTGCAGTGAGCAGGTGGCATGGGGTTCGAAGGGTGGGCCCGAGAGAGCCCAGAGGACTAAGTTCAGGTCCCACAGCGGAGTGTGTGGGCTTTCACGGCAGGGAACGCCCGGTCCAGGCCTCTCAGAAACCTAGCAGCTAGCAGGTGGGAGAAGACTGGGCACCCAGCCAGCGGGGCGTGGAAAGCCAAAATGGCCGCCAAATGAACTTTCAGCGAAGCTGACAACAACCGTTGTCTGTTTAGGCTCCAGAGATACTCCAGGATCAGGCAGGCCCATGAGGAGAAACGCTTCCACTTTGACTTGTACATCGACCAGGTACAGGGCTTCCTGCTGCCTATTAGGATGTGCTGCACGTCTGACGAGCAGGCCAGCTCCTCTTGGTTCAGCCATGGAGCCTCCACGCCATCAGATGGAGGGAGTGTAGGCTTGAGTGGAGAAGGCAACTGCTTGTCCTGCAAGAGCAGGTCGTGTCTGAGTGGGAGCTCGCATGATTGAGCTATTGATAGTTCGAGCAGAAGGTGAAACCAATGCTGGCAGGGCCAGGCTGGGGCAATCAGGATGATGTTGGCCCTGTCCCTCCGTATCTTTAGCAGAACCTTGTGTATGAGGGGGAAAGTGGGAAAAGCATACACAGAAGAGATCCTGACCAGTCCAGGAGCAACGCATCCAGGAGTGAGCCCTGCTCCAGCCCCTTTCTGGAGCAGAAGCTCTAGCATTTCCTGTTTTCCCTTGTGGTGAACAGGCCCACCTGGGGATAGCCCCACTCACGGAAGACAGAGTCCAGGACCCCTGGATGGAGAGCCCATTCGTGTCGCGAGCAAAAGTGTCTGCTCAGGTGATCGGCCTTGTTGTTCCTCACTCCCGGTTGGTGAGAGGCAGTCATATGGAAATCAAAGTCCACTGCCAACTGCCAGAGGTCTGCAGCCCCATCAGTCACCCTGATCTCAGATGCCTCCTGACATAGGACTAATGAACGGGCCCCCCTCCGGTGGTTCACATAATGCATGGCTGTGGTATTGTCTGTCAAACTGTGTACAAAGTGGCCCCGCAACTGCTTGTGGAAGACCCTGCATGCCAACCGGATGGCTCTTAGCTCCTTGACATTTATCTGCAAGGGGACCTCCTATGGCAACCACTTCCCCTGGGTGCTGCAACTGATACTCAGGTGCGCCCCCCAACCATAGTAGGAGGCATCTGAGATCAGGGTGACTGATGGGGCCACAGACCTAAAGGGGATCCCTTCCACAACCGAGCGCGGGGATTTCCACCAAGCCAAGTCCCTGAGCACCCCGCAAGGGACCAAGACTACCTTGTCTATACAATGTCTGTTTGGGTGGAAGACTGTCCGTAGCCACATCTGGAATGGCCTGAGGCGCAGGCAGGCAAGGCGGACCACCAATGTGACCACGGCCACGTGGCCCAGGAGCCTTAGGCAGTTCCGGGACGTCGTGGTCAGAACTTCCTTAAGGGCCGAAATGGCATCGGAGATGGTGGCGTACCTGGCTGGTGGAAGGTAGGCGGTGATCCATGGGGAGTCCAGAATCACCCCGATAAATTCTATTGACTGCACTGGTGAGAGGACGGACTTTTGTTCATTGATCAGCAGACTGAGTCGACGGCACAGGGCTCACGTAGTGTCGATCTCAGCTCTGAGCTGGGCGCGTGAGCGGCACCTGAGCAGCCAGTTGTCCAAGTATGGGAAGACATGCACCCCACTCTTTCGTAGGGCAGCCGCCACCACTGCCATACATTTTGTAAACACCCTCGGAGCCAGCGCCAGGTCGAAGGGGAGGATGGTGAACTGGAAGTGGCGAGGACCCCTTGTGAAATGGAGGAACTTTCTGTGCCGGGACGTGATCGATACATGGAAGTAGGTGTCCCACAGGTCGAGGGTGGCAAACCAGTCCCCGGGGTCCAGGGAGGGAATGATGTGACTGAGAGTGACCATGCGAAACTTGAGTTTCCTGAGGTACTTGTTCAAGCCACGCAGGTCTAAGATGGGCCTGAGACCCCCTTTCGACTTGGGGATTAAAAAATAGTGGGAGTAGAACCCCTGTCCTTCCTCGCCTCTTGGTACCGGCTCTATGGCCCCGAGCATGAGCAGTTTCCCCACTTGCTGTTCTAACAACTGTTCGTGAGTAGTGTCCCTGAAGAGGGACCCGGGGGGGGGGGGGTGTCTGGGAGGCTTTGCTCGAAACCGCAGGGAATAACCCTGAAGGACGGTCTTCAGTACCCACTGGTCTGTGGTAACAGAGGCCCACTCATGGTAAAAAGAGGCAAGCCAGTTGGAGAACGGAGGCTGGGGGGTTATGGTGCCAACCCTGGGTATACCGTCAAAATCGCCTCCTCTGGTTGGAGGCGCAACGGTGACTGGAGCACAGGTTGACCGGGGATGCAGTGAGTGCCACCCTTGGGGCTCTGGACCTTTCCCTATCTCTCTACCTTACTCGGGAGCCGAAGGCCTGTCTGGGCTGGAACGGTTGCCCCCACAGTTGCTTGGAAAGCCTTCATGGCTCCTGGGGGGAACAGAGTCCCAGGGAGCGGAGTGTTGCCCGCGAGTCCTTTAGTCCGTGCAACTTGCTGTCCGTTAATTCGGAAAAGAGCGCCGTATCCTCGAAAGTCAAGTCCTGAACTGAGTGCTGGACTAAGGGCGGAAGGCCAGAGACCTGAAGCCAGTCTGCTCTGTGCAGGCAAATGGCTGAGGCAATAGCATGGCCTGCCGAGTCAGCCGCATACCATGGGGCTTGTAAAATGGCTCTCGCCACCATAGAGCCCTCTTCCAGAATAGTGTTGAAATCCAGGTGCCGGTCCGAGGGCAGTGACTCCGAGAAGCGTGCCAGGGAGAGCCAAAGATTAAAGTTATAGCGGCCCAAGAGGGCCTGATGGTTCAATATTCTAAATTGCGTGGTAGCTGTCAAATAAATCTTTCTACCAAAGGTATCTAAAGTCTTAGCGTCCTTATTTTTCGGCGCCGAAGCTGGCTGGCCCTGGCACTCCCACTGATTAGCCACCTCCACAACCGAGGACTAGGGAACCAGGTGTGTATACAGGTAGTGGAAGGGGACTGCCGGGACACAGTACTTCTTCTCCGCTGCCTTACAAGTAGGTGTGGCTGATGCGGGCATCTGCCAGATCGAACTCACAATCTTTAGGACACCCTCATGGACTGGCAGGGCTAGCTTAGGGGCTATCAAAGTTGACAACGCATTAAACAGTGAGTCTGAGTTATTTCTCATTTCCTCCACTTCCAGGCCGAGGTTAGACGCCAGCCTGCTCAATAAATCCTGATGCGCTCTAAAGTCATCCAGGGGCGAGGCAGTGTCCTGCACTACGGCCTCATCAGGCGAGGGAGAGTGCCAACCCTCTAGCTGGAAAGGGGCTGAAGGGGCCTCATGCTCAGCCAGTCTAGCCACCCTCTGGACTACGTCTTTTCGCAATAGAGACGATTGGGAGGAGGTTGCACCCCGGACATAAGACCATAGACCTCCCTGGGGCCAGTCTGCCTGCCCGCACCTCAGGAGCTGAGTAGAGGAGAGTGGGTAGCCCTCAGAAAACCCAGTCTGAGTGGAAAATGAGCTGCACTCCTTCACTGATGGAGAGAGAGAATACGAGGAGGGCAAGGAGCCATGGGCACGATGCCGGGGTCTGCCCCGCCTCCGGCATTTGGAAACACGGTGCCTGGGGGCCAATGAGGACTCAGAGCATGAGGGGGAGGCGCTGGGCCTCCCTTCCCCAAGCCGACATTCCACGGTGCCATTTGCGTGCTCTACCCCTCTGCGGAGAGCCTGCTGGCTGGATTGACAAGTCCTGCTGGGAAGACGGAGAGCCGCCCCGCGCTGCCTGCCCGGCTCTTCCTCTGTGCCGGGTCCGACCCGGCGGTACTGCCGGGGGGGAGGGAGGGGCGATCACCTGCCCCTTGAAAGGGGGAGTGGTCTGGTGCCACTCAGGAGAGTGGAGAGGAGGATTGCCTCTGGATGGTGGGCGGGGGCGCGGTTCCAGGATGGGAGGAGGCACCAGCAAGGCGGACAGAGCCCTTGCCACCTCATACGCCTCAGGCGTCAAACAAGTGGGCATAATCTCCGCTCTCGCTTGGCCCGGGGTCAAGGGAGAGCCTGCCCAGTCAGGGTTACTGTGGTCCCAACCCACTCGGGCTTCCATGCACGGCATCAGAGCTAGTGCCGGCAGCACGGTCTGGTCTGGAGGAGCCTGCAGGTCATGCAGCGCAGCGCGGCACCTGGCTGATGTGCATGCGTGCTAGATGTCCCCGGGTGCGCCGTAGAGGCTCCCACTGCCTCCAATGCTGGAGCCAGCGCTGACTCCAGAAGCAGGGCTTTTAGCCTGAAGTCCCTGTCCTTCTTAGTGTGCGGCTTGAATGTCCTGCACAGCTTGCATTTGTCCATACAGTGCGCCTCACCAAGGCATTTTAAGCACTGGTCGTGCGGGTCACTGGCAGAAAAAGCTTTGCCGCAAGCAGCACAAGGTTTAAACCCCGGGGAATGGGTCATGATTAGTAACTTGGATCGCAACAAACTTTCCTTTTTTTTTTTTTTTTTTTTTTTTTTTTAAGAGGGAAAACAACAGTAACACTAACTACAACTAAGAACTACTACGACAACTCCTAACTAATTACAAGGCTTAGGCAACACATGTTGTTGAAGACACACGCTGTTCTGGCAACTGACCACTATGGAGGAAAGAAGGAACTGAGAGGGGGCAGGACAGCGGCGCCTGATAAGGAGGGGAGGTCTGCGCACTGCTCTCTGGGGGAGGGCTGCCACTGCTCTACAGATCAGGCTAAGGGCAAAAAGCTTCTGGCAGCTGAGCACGTCGGCGGTCACACACCTAAGCGGAATGCACGTGAGCAGCTGCTCGAACCACCATTTTTAACCTCCATGAATGAGATGGTGGGGACAGTAAATCAAAATTTGGCTTGGGGCGCCACTACCCTTTGAGCCAGCCCTGCTCTTAACGGACATAGCTATAGCTAGGTGTAGATCGAGACAAAGTGCAGTGTAGCTTGCAAGCACATGATTAGGTTTGGAAGGATTAGATTTTTATCAGTAAATGCTGATAAATGTAGATTTCACTTTTCATATACACACAAACTGACAAAACCTATTTCCACTGATGATAATCAAAATGTACAGACAGTCATCTAACGAAAATGATTCCTGAGAACATTAGTTTGATTTCAAGCTATTTGCTTTATATATTTTGACATCAGATGTTGACTGACTGTTTTAATGTTACGAAACTAACTCTCACCATCAACCACATTAAATTATTAGTCTGGGACCACCCCCTCCACATAACTGTGAAAACGTAAATTGATAAAAATCGAAAAATACATAAACACTGATATCAGTCAAATTAATAAATCAAATGAGAATCAAATTCTGCCCAACCTATGTTTGGTAATATGCAGTACTTCCACACCCCAGCCCTCTGCACATTTGTTCGCTTTACATAAATCAAGCGAGAGCCCTGACAGAGGAAGTCAAGCTCTGGGGTTGTTTAAAGGAGGGACTCTCTAATAGCAAAGACAGATCCTACTTGTTTTGGGCAGTGAAATCAGAAGATTGTAAAAATCATAGATCGTAAGACTCAGGATAATGTATTAAGCAGGTAAGCACTGCCAACATCTTTGGTAACACCACACAATACTGACAGTAGTTCAATGACGGATAATTAGATGATTTATACAGATATGAGGGACATTAAATTCTTGTACAAGGATCTAGTTTTTTTCCTGGTATAATGCAAGAGTCGTATTTAAATTTGCACTGGTCCCATCTATGCCCTCCAAAGCAGCTAACTATTTGCTTCTGCCCCAACTTGCCCTCCACACTTCTCCCAAATAATTTAAAACACTAGACAAGATCCAGTTGTGTTTGTTTCCCAGAGAAAGGCAGAGAGGCCAGGCTCTGCAGCGTCTTGCACTGTCATTTCTAGCATTATCCTGGGCTTCTTTGGCAGACTTACAGCCATAACCAATAGAGCATATACCAGGGGTCTGGAACATGTGGCTCTTTGGCTGGCCCCTTGCAGCCCCAGGCTCTGGGACACACCACCACAGGAGAACCCTGCAGGAGGCCCAAGTTCCCAGCTCCCTCCACCCTCCCACCCAGAGGCTATACCCACTGCAGTTCTGAAAACACTTGGTTAGTGAAGGAATTTTTAAAAATGGCTCGTCTTATCTTTTGGTTGCTGACCCCGGCATATACGTTATGCATTTTCCCATGATCACATTTAACAACATAAACCGTATCAGGCCAGCTGAGAGCTTGTTAACAGAAGGAAAGGAAGCAAGATAAAAAGAGAGAAAAGGTGAAACCAACCGATTAAAACCTTCCAGCTCTTGCCTGCAACCAAAGGGCCACCTCTGCATATGGAAAGGATACAGTCAAAGCCCTTCCCAGGGTAAAGTAACAAAGATGCTTGAGAACTAATGCAGCTTCAGCCTCTAACTATGGTCCCATATCTACCCTGGGATCCCATAAGTCTTTGCTGCAGCTGCAGCACGGCAGAAACAAGTCCTAGTGCTCCAGTTGCAAACAGCCACTTGTTTGCCAATACTCCCCACCTCTCCCCTGCTAGGGAGTCTTTTCTCCAACAGAAAGGACCCTCTCCACATCTGCCAGCAGGAGCATGGGATATTCTAATACCCACAACACCAGAGTTACACACCACAGCTTAGCACTGGGGGCTGCGATGTCTTTCACAGCTCTGGCAGATTACAAATTAGCCAGGTATTTTCCGCTTGCACCCAGTCAGCTCAGGCCCCAGAATAAGGCAATTTTGAATCTGGAATCTCAGATTGCAAAAAGACTTGACTGCAAAAAGACTGAAGCTGCTAGAGTTCAAGGACTTAAATGATTTGCCAATAAGGGAAAATTAATTATTTGCCACGTGAAGGAAGGCTCCAGCATTATGGAAGCTTGGACAAATGTATCCTGTTGTCTTCACTGAAAAAATCAAGCTAACTCTTTCCTAAAACAAAACTAAACACGTGAAGCAAAGATAAGTTAACATACTGATGAGGCAGCTTTTCCCATTAGAATTCTGTACAATCCACAGCACGAGTAGCAAAGCTGCTCAGTGTGACACCATCACCCCTGAAGTACTCACTAGGTGAGGCTCATCTCAGACTGCAGGTATGGCAGTGCAGGTTAATTCACAGTTGCTACTCTGTCTGTAACCTCAGTGCAGGGAGCAGCCAGGATAGTTAAAAAGAGAATAATTGTGTGAAGCAGCAGGGCCAGAGACAAACACTGTATCCCACTGAACAGATGAATATTCCCACATTCCATAAGGAAACATTTCCTTGCCTTGGCAGAATATTGGAATTAAAAGCCACCTGGTTCTGATTACCATCTTGTTTTACCTCTCCTCTCAACCCAACCTTGAGATGGCCACTGTCTTCCCAAGGCCAGATAAGGGGCATTGGGACCCCTGCACTGTAGGGCCCCAGCCTCCCACCATGATGATCTGTGGGTGGTCTGGTGCTGGGAGAGCCCTGGGGCCACAGACTGCTCTCCATGGCACTCTCACCCCAGCTCCAGTCTAGCCAATCTGCCCCAGAAGCAGGCCCAGTTGGCATGCAGTGAGACCTCCAGTGTGGACCTCCAGGACTATGGCCCTAGAAGGCTGCAATAGTGGCCATACCAGGGGCAGACCAGCTGGCTCACACGGACTCTGGCGCAGGGCCCCATCCCCCTCCAGCATGGGGAGCCCTCCTAGCACCCTCAAGCCCCAATGGCGGTGGGCAGGGCAGCAGATCTTGCAGGAACCTTAAGGGCTAGAGCCCAGGGCCCCCCTTCACGCTGGGACCTATGGCTTCAACCCCTTTAGCCCTTCTGTTAATGTGTTTACTAGGAGAACATTTGTAATTTCGGGTTGCTTTCCAAAGACACTGTGAAGCAGGGTGAGTGACGCATTTAATGTTTCTCCAAAGCAAGGCCATGCACTGCCCTCAATCCCCAGACCACTCCTACTGACCTCAAAGAAGCATTGCACAATGAGCAAGAACAGCACTTGGACGCTTGGTAGAACCTCTTTTAAGCACTGCCTTCTGCTCCCCGAGTGGGCAAACAAGATACCGTACCCTTGCAACACCATAGCTGTCTTTCCCTGTGTTTCTGCAGGTCTCTCTCTGTCTTCTCTCTGCACTTGTCCCTGTTTTGGTCTCTCTTCATTATCACTGCTCACTCTGTTTCTTTCCAGGGATGGAGCTGATTCAGATGCTGTGGGGTGGGGTTCAATTTGAGTCCTCCAGGCTGTCCTGAGCTCCATTTTGGGCCCCTGGCCTTTCTGCAGACATCGAACGGCAAGTGTATCCTCCTGTCTTCCCTCCCCAGTCCTGAACTAGAACAACATTTCTCTTCCCCCTTTCTAGGCCTTTTTCAGAGCAGCCATCCGCTTCTACTGCTGTTCTGTGTCTCCCACTCACTCCTGCTCCTTTGCACTAAATAAGAAAACAGCTGGCTGAGGAGCAAGCAGAGGAAAGGGAGTTACTGGAGGTTGAGGAGGAACAAAAATGCTGGTTCCTGTCCTCCCCATACCTCTGGAGAAGGATGTAAATGTGCACAAGAATAATTTGAAGTTCTGACTGCCACTGCCACCAGAACTCAACTGCCCAAAGTACCAGCCTGGCATGAGGTAAAGAAAGGATCCTGACAGGATGCGGGGAGCACCCACTGCCCCAATCATCCCTTCCCAGAATACACTGGAAAGCCTGGAAGCTGCTACCAAATGACACCTACTGCAGGGCTCACCTCTGCCTTCCTAGCAGCCCTGGCAAAAAAGGGGCTCACAGCACTGGTTTTGACCTGAAACATCCTTCATTTGTGTTCTGGCTGCCTTTAAGACCACATATCCCTTCCGTTACAATCAGTGAGGTAGCTGAAGTGGACAGCACCCAGATTTACAGAACTAGTAGGAGGAATTTCTCAGTGAGGGAGCCTGGCTCTAGAACACAGTCCCTCTTTTCCAATAGAGGCCAGGTTCACTGGTCTGTCAAGCACATTACAGCTCATCAATTTATACACAGAGATCATTCTAGGAATATATTTTACACTTTTGTTTTACAAGTACCTATATATATTTATGACAAAGGAATCATGTATCCCCCCACCCCAATTCTACAACAGTAAAGATATACTAAACATGTACAAGAGAGCTATCACAATCATAATGCAGAATTTCCTGAATTTTAAACAGTGTTTAAAAACTCAACCTTAAGACATTCACAATTTTTTGCATTCAAAAATAAAAAACAAAGACAAGAAACAAAACTCTATAGGCAGGTGATCAACCAGTTTGTCTCGGAGTGTGTTTGTGCGATCAAAGCCATTTGTTTAAACGTATACAGGAGAATTTAAATGAAGCTGTATCTGTTTCAATGTGCAGATCATCAGATACACACAACTGCTGCATGGAGGTCTTTCCTGCTACATATGGCCTTTATGATAAAACAATTAGGACAAAATGCACTACAAATCTGAAAATAAGCCTCTTTCGGTCACAAAATGCAACATGAGAAAACCAGAACAAAGCCATTAGTTCTTGCTAGTTCTTGATGAAACCAAACTGCTCAAAAGCAATTTTATCATTTTTTCCACCATGGAGGAGGGGGAAAAAACACCTTTTAGATTGGAAATGAGGCTGAGAAATACCACCTGGAGATTAAATTTCTAAGCTGTGTTGTTTTTAGGGGAGTTAAATGAAAACACTACCTCAATCAACATTTTAACACCTCTAGTGCAACACTGTCGTAAAAGAATTGTTTCTAAACAAAATACTTTTAAAAGCTTTTCATGAAGCATCTACAGGTCTTTGGAAACAGCTTGCTGAGCATCACATCCGCATCATGGGAGGTACAATATCTCCCCCCGCCCCACTCCCTCCCCAGCAGCGTTTGCCAGACACCAGGTCTCTCACATGGAAGTACAGAAGCAAGTGGTAGCCGGGCACGTCCACCGCCTGATATCTACAGCATGAACTTGCAGTGTCTGACCCAGAACTAAATTCCATAGCTCTGGAATTTGAAATGTGAAAAAAAGATGAAATACACCATGTTGGTTGGTTTGGCTTTTTTTTTTTCTCCCCCCTTTTTTTTTTTTTTCTTTTTTAAGTGATACTGAACATAAAGTTTCTTTTATTGTTTTCATTACCCCTTTTAAAAACGGTCTCCTACTGCTTCAAGATAAAGATCTTCCTGGAGATTCCAAGTGACAGCCACAGCATCTCAGCCATCTGTTTAATTTCGATTTGCTAATGCAGCTCCTGCTGTTTTGAACTGACAGGTTTCTCTCTCCTATTCCCCACACAAGGGAAGCTGCTGCACTCACCAAAGTTCTTCTTTAGTCTTAGCTGTCAAATCCCGTCCAGTAACAGAAGTGCACAACAAGGCCTCTTTCCAACTCACTTTTGCTTTATTAAAGATAAGATTTGAAAGGGCTTTTTGTTTCTTTACTGTTTCAGATAGAATAAGGAGGGCACATCATGAAGAGTGAGGGAAAGGGAAAGAGCAACACAACAAGGAGGGACAAGGAAGAAGAGGATCATATACCCTTTCCTTAATGCCCACCGTACTACAGCACTGCTGTAGGAAAAATGGGCTGGTGTCTTCACAACTAGTATATCTTCCATACTCCATTACCTAATGCCATAGTTCAACCTTTTCAGGCCTCTAGACCCATTTACCCAATTACAGAACCGGCTGTACTGGCTGACCGCTGCCTTACCATCTCTTCTCCAGTACAGTGACAACCTCCTTCCTCTCCTGGACAACAGCAGGGGCCAGTATACTTTACAGACAGCAGAAGGGTGTAGAAAATGTGTTGTGGCACAATACCAGGGCCAGAATTTTAAGTGCCAGCTGTTTGGAACCACTGCCCTCCTGCAGGGACATGATGAGATTGTAGCTTTCCCATACTGTAACTTGTGGGGCAGAGGCGCTGTTCAGGCATTCTGGGTAAAGGCAAAGACACCAGTCAGTTCCTGGACTAGTGGTTAGCCAGCATGAAATGCAATCAAATGGTAGCACAGGGAAATTTGTCCAGCAATGTTTGAGATGGCATTAGTTAGCACAGGTTCTAATATGGCTTCATTTCCCAGTGTTGATTAGCCCTAGCTTTGAAACAGGTGTGGACATTTGTCACAGGATGCACACCTGTGCACCCCGGGTTACGATCTTTCTGTTCACTTATGCACTGGGATTGCACATTTTTATGCCAATTACGCCATGTAAGGTTTCTTTAGGGATGCTCATAACCTATTCTACATGATTACTATGATGAGATGTTTCCTACAGGCTCATGGATGTGCACAGATGTGTAGCATGGCTCAGGGGAGCGGAGACAGACAGAACTCTCTTCCAGCAACATATAAACAACCAAAGCTGTGAGCAAGCAAGTACCTGGAGAAGGCAACAAAGATATACTAACTGAGGTGGCCCAGATAGGACAAAGGGATCACATTGGACCAGAAGGGGAGTGGTGAGGGGGAACAGAAACAAAAGACACTTGGAAGGATTTGGGGCTTTTTTCATAGGACTCTCCAACTTGAAACAGCTTCAAACAAGATCTGGGCCCTGCCTGGTCTCAGGAAGAGACTGGCTGTATAAACATCTGACAGCTGAACACCTTGACCATAAACTTGGACTATGAGGTAGTTTGGGTAGAGATATTAGGTTAGTACGTGTGTTTTACCTTTTATTTTCTTGTGGTCTCTCCTGACATTTATATTGTGATCCTGCCACGATTGGCCATATTCTCACTTAGAATTATAATCTAATCAATAAACTAGTAGTTGTTTTATTTAAAGCTGTGTGATCTTTAGAGGATGTGAGTAGAGAAGGCTAGGCACAATCCAAGTCTTTGTTAAATGGACGGACTTGAGTGTATGGTGATTGGATGTGGGTCCCAATCTTGGTAGACAGTGGCTCCCATGGTGGTATCTGGGGCATGGTGTGCTCACTGTGGGACCGTCCCTAGAGTAGCCAGAAGGCATATACACACCCAGACTGGAGTGGACTGACTCAGAAGTGAGTGGTCACTTGGCAAAGCAGGTTGAATTGGGAGGACATGGCAGCACACCGGACCAGATCTGGGGAACAGCTTGTCAGAACATTAAAGACAAAAAGGACTGCCCTCTTTGTGTCCCTGTCAGAGTGGTGGTATTAATCAAGGTAGCACATGATGCAGCAGCGGCAGGCCAAAGGGCTGGGAACACACTTTGCAGGTCACATGCAGCCCTGCGGCCTCTGAGGGAGTGCTTGAGAGAGTTCAGTCAATCTCTTATCTTTGCTCTTCCCAGAAGACAACCTGAAATTACCCCTCAGTCTGTTGTTCCAGCAGTCACATGGGGCTTGTTAGGTCACTCAGCCCTCAGTCTGTCTCTCCTATTGCAACATCTTCCTATCAGTCCCTGTATGCTACCTAGTGAAGGATGGACAGACAACACAGGCAGGACCAGGAGAGCTGTGAAGGAGGAGAGAAGGGAAGGAAAGGTTTGGAGAGTGAGAGAGAAATAAGCCTGAGAAGAGGCTCCCACTGCTCTGGCAATGAGGCACAACTCTCTCCCACCAAACACCTTGCCTGAGGAATTGGTGCTGTGTCTGGATCAGTCTATCCTTCCCTGGGTATACACAGCACAACTTCTGACTTCCTCCCCAGCATCTGTTCAACATCATATGTTTGTGCACGAACTGCACACTGCCTTCAAACAACAGGATTCACCTGCACACGGCAAGAGCTTAATATGCAGACCACTCTCTCCATCAAACCGTGGTTGGGTGTAAATTACTACACATGCAATGAACAGGTTTGCTTTTGAATTTACAGCTAACTGGCACTAACCATATTAATAAAAATACACGTGTGCTCTGGAAAGGCCGATGTCCTTTCAATGTCCCCTGGAAGCATCCCAATTTTCAAGTTCATATGGGATAGGACCGCAATGGTTACTTATTGACATCTACATCACACCCCATGACTATATGTTTTCCAAGAAGGATGCACTATCCAGCGAATCTCAGCTCTAGTCTCAAGCACCATCTCTGACTTGCTTGCCAAGCCTCAGTTTACCCATCTGAAAAATGGGGTAAACATTTATTTGCCTCACAGACCTATTACTGCATGTATTGTGGTAGAATCTTGACCTCAGTCTTGGACCAGGACTCCATCCTACCACCGGCTATACAAAGAAACAACAAAAGGGCACTCCCTGTCCCAGATTTTGGCCTAATGCTTGAGAAGCTGCTAAAGAACCACAAAAAAAATGACTTGTACTCCAAGGCACCCACAAACAGCAATAGACATGGAAAAGTCAAGTGTATTATTACCCATGGAGGGAGAGGGGAATTCAGCACCATCTCCTAGACAGAGAAAATGACCATTTTCCATAGTGGTTTGCAACATGACAAGCCAGACACCCCAGGAACAGGATTTGTCCCCTCCATCCCTTCACACACTATCCAATCCAAAATGATCAAAGTTATACCCATTTTTCTTAACAAAATGAGTAGCTATGTGCAGCATCGAAGGAAGAGGTTGGGCAAAACTTACTGTACACTTGTGGGGAGGAAGAACAGCTTAGTTTGACATTCTAATAGAAGGTATAGTGAGGCAGTGATGTTTTCCAGAACAAGCACATCCTGTGGTCCGCTTCTCTGTCGGAGCAGAGGGAGCTAGTCTCTAAGGAAATCACCTGTGAACATCAGTGGGCATAAAGGAAGCTGCTTTTCCAGCTTCCATGTGATTTTGAAACTGTGTTCATGGAAAATGAGGGAGCTATTATGATTATTTTTTGTGACTATTCTCTGCATTCATTTAGCAATTTGATATTATTCTACCTGCCTGTCTACAAAGAATTAAACAAAAGGAATCTATTAAGGGGAAACAAATATGAACCAAAACTGTTAGAGCTACATGATACTTAGGAAACAATGGGGAGCTGTTAATTGGAAACACCCACTTACCCAGCCCCAGGTAGGCTAGCCAGGTTTAATCCAGTGGTTCCCAACCTGGGATCCGCAGACACCTTGGGGGGGGCCACAGATTGGCTCCAGGGGGAGCGTGGACAGGCTGGGAGCTGGGCTCGGACACTGCTGGGGTCTCTGGTTGCCTTAGAGACCCAGGCCTCTGGCCAACAGAGAGCTTCTCTCAGGCAGGGAGTTTTTAAAACTCCCGCCCTGAGCATGCAGAGCATGGTCAGGGAGAATAGCCTGGGGGTGGCCAGCTGGCAGGACCTCTAGGGGCCAGGTAAGGTGGGAAGAGCTGGAAAACTGGAGGGATGGAGAAGACTGGGGAGGGAGGGGCAGGGGGTCATGGCTGCGGTGCTACCACCATGGCGCCATATGCCTGCCAGGAAGCAGGGGCTGCCACAGCTATGGCTCCCTCCCCAGGAGCTGCCTGCGGCCCAATCCTTCTGCCAGGGAGCACGGGCTGCTGCGGCTATGGCCCTCTATCAAGGGACCCCACTCCCTGGCAGGAAAGCAGCACAGGCCACATTCTGACCTCACGCAGGCTAAATTTTGCCTGAAGCGGCGCTGCCATCCACCAAGTGTTTTTTCCCTTAGTGAGTGGTCCCCAGCCTTAAAAAGGTTGGGATCCCTGGTTTAATCTGATCCTAGGTTCTGGCCTGGGAAGAGGGGCACTGAACCATTAAAGAATTGACCTAGAACAGTGGTTTTCAAACTTAGGGTTGGGACCCAGCACTGGGTCGCAGACCCTCAGGTATGGGTCATGGTGCCCCCTGCCATCACCACCAAAAGACTGGGATGCACTGCTCAAAGATGTAACTGCTGGGTCACAGGCATAAATGATTTTTTTCAACTAGGTCCTGAGGAAAAAAATTGAAAACCACTGGCATAGAGATGAAGGTGGGTGAGTGGATCGCCACAGAATCAGCAGCTAGAAATGAGCCTCTGACAGAAAGCAAGAAAGAGAATGCCCTATTGTGCATCTGCCTGCATCTGTCTGTCTCCTCGAGGAGCAGGCAATGGGGCTGATAGGGAAGAACGAAGTTCAGGTCTTATTCAGGCCTTTGGTGTCATATACCATCCATTTTTTCTGCTTGCTACTTTCACTTTGGCTGAGCAAATAATATTGTGTTTGAAGAGGCTGGTTTTGAGGTTACTTCAATCAGCCACTGGGCTAGCAGGCGGTGATCACAGGTGGTCCGTCACTTTACTATTCTTGGAAACCAGTGGGGGAGGTGCAGCCCAGAGATCCAATCTGAGAGTGGTACGGATCATGGGGTTCCACCCAGAGAGGGGTGAACTTGTACTCCAGAAACTATATTTCAAAGAGGTCTAAAGCGCAGCTTGCCCTGTATCTGCAACAGAAGGGTTTTACTACAAAAATCCTCATGATTGGCAGCATCAGTGACATGGCAAAAAGACACACAGGAAACAAACCGTGCAAGGCAAGAGAAAAATGAACTATTTACCACTGACGGACTCCACTTCCTCTGCATAATCATGGGCTCAGTGCTATTCTGGCAGACTTAAATCAATAGCCCTACACTGCTCTCTGTCCTGTCTCCCTTTGCTAGGGGCAGGCACACTTGTGAGAAGCCCAGCCTCTATATGCACCTCTTCATGCACAATTTCCTCTTCTTGCAACAGCTAAAGCCTTTCAAAATCAGTTTCAAATGGGAAAGAAGGAAAATAAAACTTAAAAATTCTGGTTGGGAGATTCCTCACTTTTAGCACCATATCTCTCTCTCCCCCAAATACCCCTTTCAGCTTACTCATCAGTACATGCAAACTGCAGGCTGATTGAGCTCAGAAGTGGAGAATAAAGAAGAGCTCTGGTTCATAGATACAGCTGTATACAGGCATTAAAGGGGGCCAAAACGCACCAGAAAGGTGCTCCAGAGCCTACTATTTTTAGGGGGCCAGCATTCCGGGGCCCCTAAAAATAGAAAATGAAGGTGTGGAGTTTTAAGGGAAATTATAATCCAATAAGGAGGACAGCATATTCAGAGCTGTATAAGCAGTCTTTATTGAAAGAGAACTGAGAGAGAGAGAGGAGACAGACAGGTTTTCCTAGCACCTAAACAACTCTCCCATTTATCACTATGACAACCCCAATAACCCTAGGTAGTCCAAAACACCACATATTCCTCCCCCTCTAATGAACACCCCCTCCCAGAATAAAGCCCTCCCCCCCCCCGAAAGGATAAGAACTAAACTAGGAGATGACGATAGACTGCCCCATCTCCGGCGAACCCCCGGGGAATTATTCTGCCCCATGAAGAGGGGGTCACCACTAGCTAAAGATCCAGCCGATTAGGAGGCCTTCTGTCGCGAGGTGGATTACAACGAACTTCTGGTGTGCCCACACCACAAGATGGTATTAGTGGTGGTAGGATCACAGGTACTGGGGAAGTAGCCAGAACCGGAGAGGATGTTGTGTCCGGTTGGTCCAGGAAGGCTGAAGGCGTTGAAGGGGTGGCTGGAGCAGGAGAGACAGAAATAGTAGTTTCATGCTCTGATGTTGTACCACCAGTAAGGGTGAAGTCAGATATGTCTGCTGGAGGTGCATCTTCTGGATGGATATGATGGGGAAGCAGCTGATCTACATGCCGTTACCAAACTAGGCCACTCGCTGTCTGGACAGAGTAAGAAACGGGTCCTGTTTGGGCAATGACCGTTGCTAGGACCCATTTAGCTCCTGAAGCATAATTTCGAGCAAGAACTGGCTGTCCAATACTGAAGGTGTGGCCCTTTGTTCTTGGTGAATGTCTGCTGACCTGGGCCCTGCTGTTGGCGTTGAACCACTTGCCATGTGTCTCGTGGTTTCAACAAATCAAAGCAAGAGCACAACTGCCGTCCCATCATAAGAAAAGCTGGAGATGCCTTCGTTGTAGCCTGTGGAGTGTTTCTGTAGGACAAGAAGTTGTCCAGACGCTTTTGAAGAGGTGAACGTCCCTTTGCAGATTTTAGAGCTTGCTCCATAGTCTGTACAAACCTTTCAGCAAGTCCATTGGTGGAAGGATGATACGGTGCTTACCTGATGTGATGTATTCCATTGGCCTTCATAAAAGTTTCAAAATCCTGAGAAACGAATTGTGGTCCATTGTCACTCACCAGCTGTTCTGGAAGACCGTAGCGACTAAAAAAGCCACGCAGGGTCTGAATAGTGGCTTCCGTAGTAGTGGACTGCATTACCGAGACTTCTGGCCATTCTGAATGGGCATCCACAGCAATTAAAAACATACATCCTTCAAATGGGCCAGTAAAATCAACATGGATACGTTGCCATGGCCTTTCGGGCCAATCCCATGGGTGAAGAGGTGCCAACTGAGCTGCGTTCCGGACGCTCTGGCATGAGGTACAAGCTCTAGGCGTTTCTTCAATGGCCCTGTCTAAGCCCGGCCACCAGAAATAGCTCCATGCAATTTCTTTCATGCACACTATGCCGCAGTGACTTGAATGGAGCTGTTCCAACAAACATGGTCTTAATGAAGGTGGGATAATGACACGCATACCCCACAACAAACACCCAGATTGGGTCGATAACTCTGTCCTCCTAGACACATAGGGGTGGAGGTCAAGAGAGACCTGAGAGTCAGGTAAGAACGTTCCATGCATCACGAAATCCATAACTCGTGAGAGTACTAGGTCAACCCGTGTTGCTTTCTTCACTTGAGAAGCCGTGACAGGTGTGTTTTCCACCTGTTCAAAGTAAAAGATTCCTTCCTGGCCCAAATCCTGACAGTGTGCCGGTAAGGGTAGCCTTGAAAGGCCATCAGCATTGCAATGCAAAGAGGATTGCCTGTACTTGATTTCATATGTGTATCCAGAAAGTATCAATGCCCATCGTTGTATCCGACTAGCAGCCAAATGTGGGGAAGAGGATATTGTTCTGCACATAACACTGGGTTGACAGTGACCTTGAAATCTCCACAAATCCGAATGGAGCCATCCTTCTTCACTATTGGGACAATGGGTGTCGCCCACTGGCTGTGAGTAACTGGCACCAAGACTCCCTCTTTGACTAATCGCTCCAAGTGTTCTTCCACCTTGGGTCTGATGGCAAATGGCACCATCCTGGCCTTCAAACATTTTGGTTGGCAATCAGGCTTTATATTTAATTTCACAGTGATTCCCTTCATGCTGCCTAAGTCTTCCCCGAAAAGAGCAGCATGTTTTGTTAGTACCGCTGCTAGATTCATTTCTTCTTTAGTCAATTGATGCATTTGTGACCAATCGAGTTGGATTTCCCTATCCAAGATCTTCCCATTAGGGCTGGGTAATTCCCCATCACCACAAACAGTGGTAGCTTTATGGTCTGTCCATTGAGTTCTACTTTCACATCAATAGTACCCAACAGGGGAACAGTCTCTCCAGTATGTGTCTTCAAAACGACTACTGTCAGCTTAAGTGGCAGATGTCTAAAGTCCTTCTCATACACAAGGTTAGAAACTAATGAAACTGCTGCACCAGTGTCCAGTTCCATGCATATAGGTTTGCCTTCCAACACAGGTGTTACCCAGAACTTACGTGGGCCAGCTGTTATAAACAAAACATGGAGGGAATCTTCATCTTCCAACTGGGTGTCACTATGATCACCTGTATTCTGCTCTACTGCATGCAGAATTTCCCTCTTAGTCCGCCAAACCAACAGCCCATTTTTCTCAGGTCTGCCTCTTCTGTTTGGCTCACCCTTCCTTTGTTTGCCAGCACGTTCAATGTGCCCTCTCTTACCACATTGTCGACACAGTAGTTCTTTAAACCGGCACTCAGATGCAAGGTGGTCCTGCTTCCCACACCGGTAACATTCTTGTCTCCCCAGTGCCCTGGGGGCAGGTTGCAGGGATACTTTATGGACACTGACCCCGATGTGTTGCATGTCTTGGGTGACGCTTTCCACGGAGACTGCAATTTCCACAGCCTTCTGCAAGGTGAGTTGACCTTCAGTCAATAAGCGTTTTCGTGTTGATTCACTGTGCAGGCCACACACCAGCCTGTCACGCAGCATTTCCTCTAACATGTTCTTGAAGTCACAGTGTGCTGCCAGCTTCTGCAGAGCTGCTACAAATTGTACAACTGATTCACCTTCCTCTTGGTTCCTTTCGTAGAACCTGTACCTCTCTGCAATTACTAGTGGCTTTGGGGAAAAATGTGCTCCCAGAACTTCCACTAGGTCCCCGTAAGGTTTCTGCTCTGGCTTCTCCGGATAAAGCAAATCACATAGCAAATTATAAGTCTTAACTCCAATGACCGTTGAGAAGAAGGTACCAGTTTTCCTATCAGTTATGTCGTTTGCTATTACAAAATTTTGAAATCAGGCTGTATATGTCTGCCAGGAATCTGCCAAATAATCATATGCTTCAAAGGTTGTAGTAAGTAAAGCCATGATGCCCTCTTGTGATTATTGTTTGTCTCTTCTCTTAACAGCAGGCAGATCAGCTTTCAGAATAGCCAGCCAGCCTTATCTCTTCCTTGTGCTTAACAACAGGCAGAGCAGCTTTCAGAATAGCCAGCTAGCCCTTAGGCAAACAGATCAGCTTTCACAACCCCCATGCAAGCAGTAAAATAAAGTTTTACTTCTTACATTGTATTCTGGTTTTCCAAAGTTGCCAGGGTTGTTGGGGATAGCCACTCCATCACAAATCCCATCCTCTGTCGCCAGATGTGGAGTTTTAAGGGAAATTATAATCCAATAAGGAGGACAGCATATTCAGAGCTGTATAAGCAGTCTTTATTGAAAGAGAACTGAGAGAGAGAGAGAGGAGACAGACAGGTTTTCCTAGCACCTAAACGACTCTCCCATTTATCACTATGACAACCCCAGTGCCCCTAGGTCGTCCAAAACACCACAGGAGGCAGAACGCTGTGTTCCAGGGCCCACCATTTAAAATAGTTGGCCCTGGAATCCAGCATTCTGGCTCCATTTTCTATTTTTAGGGGCCCCAGAAGGCTGGGTCTATTTTTAGGGGGCCCAGCATTCCAGGACCCCTAAAAATAGAAAATTGAGCTGGCGCATTACAGCAGGGAAGGTGCCACTGCGGGGGGGGGGGGCTGCCTGCTCTGCTATGACATGCTGGCCAGCCCCCCCACCCCCCGCGCATGTGGAGGCTGCACAGCCCGGGGGGGTGGGAGGAAAGGTGACACTCCCTCACCCCCACCCTGGCTGGCCCTCCAGCCAGGGGTTAGGAGGGCTGGAGTGGGAACATGGGGACTGGGGCTGAGGAGGACATGGGGAAAGAGGGGTCTGGCATAGGGCAGGCATTTTGGGGGCAGTAGCTGGAGTTGGGGGGGGCAGTAGCTGGAGTGGGTAAAGGGGGCCCGGACATGCTTGAAGGGGGCCTGAAAATTTAGGAGGGTTCCAGGACCCGCCAAATTATACTTTAACTCCCAGCTGCACACAAAGGACAGAGACATCAAATGGAACGGCTCTGTCCCAAAAAAGCACTTACTCAAGGATAGGTGAAGTCTGAAGCAGGAGCCAGTATGAGATTAATCTGCCGTCTTTCAGTCTTCTCTAACAAACATTCTGAGGACTGTCCAGAAAAACTGGATCCAAGTACTCCATTCTGAGCTTGGCCAGACTGCACATCATGCAGCCTGAGCCTGCCTTCAGGCTAGGTAAGAGGTCCAAGAAGAGGATCTTGATTTCAAACAGCGTCTCCCACGTCCTCTTTGCAGCCCTTGGGTTCCCCTCTTCTGATGTTTTAATCACATGTAAGGAACCAAACTCCGCTTCATTGCCTGGCATCCCCAGCCAGACTCTCAGCAACAGAGAGTTTGAAAACCATGCTCGGGGATCTATTTCTGTAGAATTTTATTCGGCTCTGACTCTCTAGTCTAGACCCCAAAACAGACCCCAAAAGTAAGATACTCAAGTTAAGCATGGTGCAACACAGATCACTACAGTACTCGATATTTACTGTCCTGGATTTCAGCCCTCAGTTCCCATAAGCTAGTAACCAGGTTTCCCAAAAACAGTGATCGTATTTCATTTTGATTCTATGAGGCTATATTTTTTGGCTGACACCAGACCCCACTTACATCCAGTAGTTTCACTTACTAACTTGACCCATTACAAGCCAAAGTCTGTTAGACATTTACACGTTTCAAATGCACCAATTGCTCAAGGTGCACAGATTTTGAATTAAAGGCAGGTATTGCCGCTTGCTGATAATAAGACCTGCTCTTAATTGTATCTGGCAAATGTTGGCAACATGAATCCTGGAGTGGCAAATCCACTGTTACTAGGCAAAGTGTGTAAAACTGCGGAGAGGGGATCAGAGGGCATGTCCTGTTGTCTCCAAACTGCCCCACATGCCCTGAGCTAACAGAAAACTCCTTTCAGCAGCAGAAATAACTGGACCCACGCTCTCTAGAGAGGAGCAACCACCAGAGAACTGTGCCATTCACACCAGCCAGCAGGGGAAGGAGGAGAGTCTTGGCATGGCCTTCCTTTGTAGACTCTGTGCTTGTCCAAGCATCACAAAGCATTTTACAAAAGTCGGTCAATACCCTCATACTACAGATGGAGGCAGAAAATTAAGTGACTTGCTCACATTTGCACAGCAATCAGAGATCAGCCTGGGGATGAAATTTCAGGCCTAGTCTACATTCCTGGTGGCAGAAGTAGCCTGCGTCTCACTCATCGACTTACTAACTATCACTTAACGCATCATCTGCACTGCGGTGATTGCACCAGTCAACAGCCTTATGCTTTTTGCTGGAGTGGATGTGTAGCGTCAACTAGAGAGCATTTCCAGGATTGAATGAGTGGGTCTCCACAGTCCCCTCAATCAATGCTGTGGAATCAATCTGGCTAGCCATGACAGCGAAGACATACCCTCAATCCACTAGTGTCATGGGCTCTCAACCTTTCCAGACTACTGGACCTCTTTCAGGAGCCTCATTTGTCTTGCATATACCAAGGTTCCCCTCATTTAAAATCAATTTTCTTACAAAATCAGCTCTACAAGTACAACAGCATCATAGCACACACTGAAAAGTGCTGACTTTCTTGCTTTTATTAAAACAATTCTAAAATCAATTGACTGGAATAAAAACATTGTACTTACATTACAGTGCATTGCATATAGAGGAGCATAAACCAGTCATTGTTGGTATGAAACTGTAGTTTGTACCAATCTTGGCAGTGCTTTATATGTAGCCGATTGTAAAATTAGAAAAATATCTCAATGAGCTGACATACGTATGGGAGACCTGTGTAGGCCCCCAGGAGTATGCACACCTTGGGTGAAAAGCACTGCTCTAGATCACATACCTTTTTGGGTCTTGTTGGGCAGAATTCTGCTCTCAGATCCACACACACACAACCCTCACTGCAGTCAATACGAGTTTGGCTGAATTGGGGTTGGTCCTGCTCTGATCAGGGGGTTGAACTAGATGACTTCCGAGGCCCCTTTCAACCCTTATCTCCTCTGAGTTGAATATGGGTATCTGAGAGCCAAATCTGGTCTTAAATCTAAAGAAATACTGTGCAGTCTCACTGTTAGCTTTAGGCAGATGTCCTTGTAGGCTTGACTAGAGCACATCATGTCAACAAAACAAAGACATTTTCAAAGCAAAAACTGATCAAGAATGACACAAGACAGACCTTTTCAGCAGCTTTGTTCTGAACCCTCTGATCTGCACTATAATCCCCCTCTGCAAGCAAATATGGGCAGATACTGTTTGGGATGGATGCAAAACTGAGTTTAATTTGAGTACCCCCTCCTGTCTCCCTTACCCACCACCCCCAAACAGAACAAAAAGACAATACCACAGCTGGGGGCAATCAGTATGCAGCCAGCCAGAGATGAGCACGTTTCTGAGGGAGGGTGTCAAGTACCCTGTCTTTGGAACAAGACTAAAGGACCAGATTTCACAGTGACAACACTGAAGCAGCCAGCAGCTGGCCTTGAGGTGTATACTCCTCAGCTGCATCCGATTACGATGCGTGTCCCTGATGCCACCCCCAAATCTGACTCCATCTCATACCAGCCTGCTGTTCTCAGTCTTCATGGTAAATTGACATCAAAACACTGACTCAGGAACCTGAGGTTAGAGGGAAGGGTATTTTTGCTAAATGGATTAATCGCACATCTTGTCACGCATATAGTGCCTCACTTTAATGTTGTGTTCCAAATCCAGGCTATGGCAGGCTGAGAGCAATACAGGCTGCAGGCATACAGCTCTGCAGAGTGTACAATAAATTACAGGCAAAGAGCCACTAGCACTAAGTTCCACAGAAACATTTTAAACACTCCCTCTCTCTGCGAGAGCCCTGGATTTTAGCACCAAAAAGGCACAGAGAGTATGTCAACATTTTGTATCATGTGCACACTGCCATCCTTGGGTTGGTGAAGTGCATCCTCACCAGGACCACTTCCACTGAGCTGTGAGGCATTGTGTGTGGAGCTCAGCTCCTGTACAGAACCCACTGGCCCCCTGCTGCCCCCACCAACACGTGATCCCAGCCAGGGCATGGGGACTTCCCCACTCCCAGGAGGGAGCCACCTGCAATCCCTGGTCACTTCCCTGGTTCTAGACAGCCACCCAAACCCCAGTTACCAGCAGGGCTGCAATCGCTCAGCCACAAGTCTGGGTAAGGGTGGCTGCAGCCCCTGGATACCAGCAAGCCTCAGAGCAGCTGCAGCCCTGATATTGGCCCAGGATGCCAGCAAGCCCGGAAGCAGCTGCAGCCACTGGTGCCTGCAAGCCCCAGGCAGCTGCAGCTCTGAGATGCCAGGAAACCCCCAAGCGGCTGGAGCCCTGGGACACCAACAAGCCTGGTCAGTTGCTGCCCGGTTACAAGCAACCCCCCCACCCCGATGCTTGCCAGCATCCCAGGAGCTCCAGCTTCCCCCCGCCTTGTCAATTTCACTACCCTAGCAAAGCAGCGAAATTGACAAGAATGACAGCACCTCCATGATTTAAGAGGACAGTGTCTACACTGACACTGTGTCGCCTGACCTCTGCCAACAAAGGCCCTACTCCTTTTGTCAGGCTGGCTTTATTTTGCTGACGATACAGGGCAGTTTTTCAACAGAAGGATGGCTGCAGTCAGAGTGTACACTAGAAAGCTTTGTCAACATAAGACATCATATGTTGCCAAAACTGTCTATCATAGACCAGGCCCCCTAGACACTGAACTAGCTGAGTGAAACTCTGAAGTGAGCAAGGTGAGGAATCAGGGTGACAGATACATTAGAATGACTGGAGTAACACTGATGGACAAAGGCAGATTCAAAACTTCTAACTGCTGAGCAAATCGACCTGGCTCTGTTGCAGGCATTCACATGGCTTAACCGATTTGTTGAATCTTCTCCATCCTGTGAGAGCTGTAACTCATACATCTGAGCTTTGAACGAGGAACTACCTGGTTTGCAGGGCTGCGCTCTAAGGGGTGAAGTGAATTGAGCCCCTGCTGTGTGGAGCTACAGGAGAAACATCTCCTCTCAGCTGGAAATTGCTCTTACAGGCCTCTCAACACACTAGAAAAATAATCCAAACCATTGTTTTGAATCATAGCTTTCACTGTTCTGCATATTGAAAA
This sequence comes from Podocnemis expansa, assembly GCA_007922195.1. Lineage (NCBI taxonomy): Eukaryota > Metazoa > Chordata > Testudines > Podocnemididae > Podocnemis > Podocnemis expansa. Next base: position 774,125 of record ML682070.1, on the reverse strand, counting down.
CCATCATCTTCCCCAGATATGCTGGTTTAATGATACACCTGTAATTCAGTTTACATTGTGCAGGAGACAAAAGGTGAAGAGATTCTAGACAATGACACCTGAAATAAGGGAATGAGCAGATGAAGAAATGAGTACCAGGTATTTACAGTGAGAACAGATGATAATACCAGATACACATAGGGCTTAAAAAGAATCCATCGGACCAGGGCCAGTAGGAGGCTTCAGCAGACACGAAGCTAAAACAAATGAAATTTCTAGGCCATACGGTCATAAAGACAACCTGCTGGATGTAAACCAAGCATATGCCAATGCAGACAGTGTCTTTCTACTTCTGCAGACAGGACCATTCCAGTGGCCTGTACACTCAAGAGCTTTTCGAAGCTGCAGCTGTGGAAACTGAACTTATCGAGTCCCTGCTCACTGCTACTATCAAGAACTTGAGGGCAAAAGTAAAACTGAGGCAAGTCGAGTCAGTTTCATTTTCCAAGAAAACTCTGATCAGCAGCAGAGGTATTGGAGCAATTCACTCTGGGAAAAGAACAGAAATGGAGGCAGAAGGAAAGGTAGAATACCAGCAGACAGAAAAAGTAGAGAAAGTAGGAGGAGGCCCATGCCACCCCTCCCACCCATCTAAAAGTCAAGAGGCTCAGAAGTGAGAAAATATAGAATGCTCCCTTTCTTGGGAATGGGACAGGAAGAAGGCTCTGCTTACATTTATTACAGAGTCAAAAACATGTAGGACTAGAAGAGACCTCGAGAGGTCATCTAGTCCAGTCCCCTGCACTTCAGACAGGATTATGCATTACCTAGACCAGGCGTGGCCAAACTGCAGCTCGGGAGCCGCATGTGGTTCTTTAATGAAAAAGTGTGGCTCACGGAAGAACGTCAGCAAATCAATTTGGTAGGTAAACATATATGGCTATATGCCTCAGTGTGACTCTTGAAGGTTTAATAATCTACTCATGTGACTCTTGAGTTCCGTAAGTTTGGCCACCCCTGAACTAGACCATCCCCGACAGGTGTTTGTCTAACTTGATCTTAAACCTCTCCAGTGATTGAGAGTCCACATCCCCCCTAGGCAATTTGTCTCACTCAACCACCCTGACGGTGAGAAAGGTTTTTCTTACTGTCCAGTCTAAACCACCTTCATTGCAATTTAAGCCTGTTGCTTCTTGACATATCCTCAGAGGTTAAGAAGAAAAAAATTTCACCCTCTTTGTAAGCACCTTTTATATGCTTGAACCCTGTTATCATGTCCTTCCTCAGTCTTCTCTGCAGACTGAACAAACCCAGTTTTTTCACTCTTCCATCACAGATCATATCTTCTAGAACTTCAATCATTTTTGCTTGTCTTCTCTGAACTTTGTCCAGTTTACCCACATCTCTCCTGCTATATGGTGCCCAGAACTGGACATACTACTATAGCTGACGTCTGACCAGTGTGGAGCAAACTGGATGGTTAGGCTATTGTAACATCTAAACTTAACCAGTATCAGAACCCCACTGTGCCAGGCACTGAACAAAACACAGATTAGAACAGTCTCTGCCCCCAAAAGCTTACACACTATGTAGATAGCACAAAGAGGTGGGGAAAGGGGCTGTTACTGGTACTTTAAAAGGTAAAAGGCCAATGTGACTGTGACTGGTCAGCTGACCCCACCTGGGGTCAAGAGAAGACACTTGAGCCACATAAAGGTTATTCAGAAAAGGGTCAGAAGATTGCTACCTGAGGGCACAGGTTGAAAGAGCATGAGAAGGGGCTGGTGACAGCTGTCTGATACTGAGGAAAGGGGCTAACAAGCCTGTAGACCTTCTTGAGCAGGAGAGTGACAAGGGCTTAATTGATGGCCTAGGTTTTGAGTAGAAGAGTCATAAGACTGGTCATTCCGGTGGATGGCCGACAGTGAGAGCCCCTCACACAAGAACCTGTGTGCTGGTGGGCTCACAGAAGGGTGAGCTGAAAGAGACGCCCTTGGCTCAGGGAAAAGGAAAATCACGGTACCTTAAGAAATGAGTCTGGTGGTACTTTTAGAGACCAGCAAATTTATTTATATAAATAAATTTGTTAGTCTTTAAAAGTGCTTATTTTGCTGAACGAGACTAACACGGCGCTCCTTTTTGGAACTTGTCATTGTACTTTAATGATTCTACTGGGGCACACTTTTACCATGACGCTTCTCTGGTCTAAATTATGGCTCGAAGTGAGACCTTGGACTGAGCACTGAGAGAGACAGTACTCTTTCTATGGTTGGACTGTAGAGAAACTGAGTCAAACATGTCTGTTGTACACCAGTCTGACACAGAAACTCCAAGTGGGTGTTGCCTTTTCACGGGAGTCTAAAAGACAGGCAATATGAACAATGCGAGGAAAGAACAACCTCATGTTACTTCTACAGGAGATGATAACTAGCTAGCAAATGCCTCCCAGCCAGAGGTGGATACGAAGGATGAAGGACTTGAGTGGGATGGAGACTCAGCACTCTGACAGCAATCCCATCACGCTGATTTTTACACAGAGGGTGCACAAGGGGTGAAAATGAAGTTGCCTTCTCATCTGGGCATCAATCCTAGATTGTAATGCCCCTTCCCATCTTTCACATCAGTTTGATGTAAAGTTCTCCCTTCTGGCTACTGTGTGAATTTGAAACAAGGAGAGAAAAGACTGAAAAGAATCAGATACAAAGGAAGAGTATGGCACAGAGAGACTGGGTGGGGAGAAGACAGATATGGGAGGAACTAGAGAATACAACATAGGGAAAGAGGAAAAAATAAAGGATGCAAAATGGGGAAAAGAGAAAACATAATGAAAAGATACTTCATGAACTTTTATACAGAAAAAGAAAAATGGAGTGAAGTCAGAACTGAAAAGAACAAAAGAAGCCAGAGATACAGTAAGAAGACACAGTGGAATAGCATCTGCCAAATTTATTGTTCAGTAAACTTCACCAGTTTTAGAAGAATAATTCATTTGGCCAGCACTCTTTGCAGGATTCATTCATTCCTGTAGTTAGTCAAGAACTACTTGTCAAAAATATTATTGACAGACAGATACCAGGGAAGCTAGAATAACATATCTTGACAAATTAATTTTACCACTACTCAACCAGCCTTAATAGTAAGTGACATTTTATACAAAAGGATTAAGCAGAGAGTTGATGGACTAGCTGTTCTGGGTGTACAATCAGCAGTACACAATTATTTTGTTCCTGTCAATTCCAGGGCCAAGGCATTCTGCACCCAGCCTTCATCTGACAAAGCAGGTTAGAGCCCATGAAAGCTGTTCACCCATCTTCGAAGCATCTGAGGAAGTGGGATCTTCTCCCACGAAAGCTCATGCAAAAAATAAATCTGTTAGTCTTAAAGTGCCACACAACTGCTTGTTGATTTTTAACTGAAGAAATCTATTAGCCTATAAGATGCTACAGGATTCTCCTCGGTTTTGCTGCTAGGGCTGGGCACATTTTTTTGAGCCCTGCTTAGTATATCACTGTCTGTCTGCTGATGTCTTCAAACTGCACCACCCTCCTCCAAAAACAGCATTTATTTCTGAACAGCGTGTCCTGATCCAGGTCCAACGCATCTTAAGAGGGGTGTGACAGGAAGGATTCCATTCATACAGGGATCCTTGAGAGGGGCAGCAACTTCAAGGTCCCGCTGATGCCCCAGTGCAGCAGACACAGCAGAGATTTGACAGCAGCTTCAGAAAAATGCAAAGATGAAATGTTTGTTTGATCTTCAAATGCAACTTATTTGACATGACTCTCAGATACCCAGTGTGCTGTAGATGTTTGTACTAGCCGGTCATAAATACACTGTAGAACAGTGGTTCTCAACATTTTGTCTTCTGTGGCACACCTTGCTACCTTTAATTAATTTGAGGCACACCATCATATAGTTTCCAAATGAACTCACTAACATTCATGAGCCAATCCAGAGCTCTTTGAGTAGTTTTTCAAAAACTTTCATGGCAGACCTGCTCAGGCCTGATGGCCAACTGGTTGGGAAACACTGCTGTAGAAGCTATGGGGGGGAGGTACCGGAAGGGTTAGAAGGTCTAGGCAACTTCAGGGGGATGGCTGCAGTTTCTGGAACCCCAGAAGACACAAGAAGTAACAAGGACATGGTCAGGCAGTTACAGCAGTAAAGGAGTTCCAAAAGGGTAGTCTAATTCAGCAAAACAAACGAGGAGTCCTGTGGCACTTTTAAAGACTAGCAAAAGTGTTCATCGCAAGAGCTTCACAGGAGAAAATCCCACTTCATCAGACCCTTTGAAAATGGGGGAGCATCTGATGCAGTGCATCTGACGAAGTGGGATTTTCTCCCATGAAAGCTCACGCGATACATAAATTTGTTACTCTTTATTGCCATAGCAATAAATGAAGAGGTGCATCTCCTATTTCCTTCTCTGAAGCGGAGCGGGTGGAGCTGTTGACCTGAAATACCCCTAGTGGTCTTGAGCTCCTAATAAACACAACTCAAACAACCTTGATTAAAATAAAACACATAGAATTTTCCATCTGGGAAGAGTGTGAGGGAAAGAAAGAGTCACCTGCAACAGATATTAGCCACATGGCTAAATGAATTTCTGGCAGGGGCTCAGATCCTGTTCTGGTGAGGGCAGAGTAAAAATCTCTACAGAACAAGACCAGTTTCTTACCCCAGCATCTCTTGATAGCAATTAGCTTTCCCATTACCACTACCACACCCCACAATGATGAATGCACACTTCAACAAACATCTCCATTAGCTGACAGCAACAAACCAGTTAAAATTGACATTGAATCATCATTCGGTCTCAGAATTAACACTTCAGTTAAGCTACATGGGGGGAGTCTGCACCCCAGCTGTGTCAGGCTACTTGCAGACTCAGGAAGACAACACTGCAAACACAAAATTCACTTACAGAGAGGTTCCCCCCCCCCCCCAACCAGAAGGACTAGAAATGTAACCGTTCAAAAGAAAAGTGGAAAGGCTAGGTTGTGGAGCATAATTTTAAGGCAAAACGTGAATTCTGCAGGAAATTCCACAGCTACAGAATACATGAGAGCTGCAGAACTCATGGGTAGTACCATCATTATAGCAGAACTAGAGTCAGCACACAAAACAGCACCAGAGCACTGATAGCAGGAACTGGAGTAAACGGGTAAGGAAGGCATCAACTGCAGGGTAGCAGCCATGACTTCAGTGTGAGTTTCTGAAGACACGAGTTATTCTTGGGAGCAATGGAAAAGTGCCACCTATAAAGATTAATAGCACTAAGCAAAATACATACAGAAAAAGGCCTTTAGTCCTGAAACCTATATAAAAGCCTGAGTGACAGCGTGTAGAGACCCAGGGATGCCAGAATTGACAAGAAGCTTAAAGTAGGAAGCAGTTAACATTTTTATCTGTGACTAACTTAATCGAAGGCTGCATGGTAGGGAGCCGACAGGCATAGGTAGAAGAGCAGAACCGGAGAAGTACTGGCCACAAGGGAAAGTCAGCCTGAGTCCCAGCCAGAAAAGGGCAGTTCCTTGTGGGGGAAGAGGGAGAAACCACAGGGACTGAACTTGAAAGCACATATGCTTGTCAAGAGCAGTGGTTCCCAGCCTCCTGTGGGTCATGACACACTTAGCAGCATGTTGTGACTCTACAAGGCACACTAACCCACTCCTACCAGGCCAAATCCAGCCACCTCCCCAGCTCTCCACAACACATTTACTGCCGTGTGGTGACACAGTCATGTGTCCTGATGCAGTGGTTGAGAACTGCTACTCTAGAGAATAATGAAGAGACAACACTTTTAAGTGCATTCAGAGGCTGAAATCCAAGTCAAGGATGCCCAGGAAAACTTTTAACAGCACCCAAGATTATTAGTAATCTCAAAGAAAGAAAAAAAACATGCAGAGGATGAGAGAAGAAAACGTGTTGGGGATTGAATCTCATAAAAGCTCAGAAACAGATCAGAGCTCATCCTCTCACATACAGAAAGAAATACCCAAATCAGAGAATTAAACAAGCAAAGCCTATAGAAGAGATTCGAATGCACAGTCCAAGCTTCAGGTCTGTCTTAGTGTCATTCAACCACCAAGTCGAAACAGATGCCTTCCCCTCCCCCACCTCTTCTAAATGGAAACATAGGGCTAAAAATCTGTTCAGAAGCTACTCCTTGTCTCCAATATCATGCTGTGTCCCACTGGACCTCTAGCCCTCTTGTTTTGCTCTGTCATTTCTCTTTCAACTCTATCTGACATGGCTGGTGAATTTAGGGAAGCTGCTCCAGCTGTCTAATTTTGAAAACTATTTCTTATCTAAGGCCCCAGCCTTCCAGTTTCAACCATGAAACCTACGAAATCTGACATACAGCACTATATCATCTTCAGATGATAGAGGGGTCACACAGTGTGAGGGTGCATAATGTCTGTGTAGGTCTGGGGGATCCCTGAGGAGCTGAGAGAGAAGGGAGAATGTTATGGTTATACAAGGGCAAACTCGGTAAAGAATTAAGAGCACTATAACTATACACTTATTTCACTCACACACATTCTCTCCCACTGAGGTACTCTTTAAAAATTCCTCTTCTGCATTCAGACAGACTGAACTTTTACCACATTAACACTTTGGAAAACACTGCCCAACAGGAAAAGCAGCCTCACAACAGGAAATCTCCAGCAGGGAGACAACAGTCCAACAACAAACAGGACATGCAGGATCAACGGAAAGTGAACTCTGTCTGAGCTGTTAGGACACATGGAAAAGCCCTCAGTGCTGTGTCTAATGACAAGCACAGGCTCAGGGTTCAAAACGGCTAATGACAGCTCATGCTAAATGATCAAGGTGAGTCATTTGTCCACCTAAGTCAGGAGTTCTCAGACTGGAGGCTGGGACCCCTCAGAGAGTTGTGAAGTTATGGGGGTTAGATGGGTCATGGCAAGCTGTCGGTCCCAGCACAAGCCAGGAGAGCGGGCATGGCATGGGTCATCACATTTGCAGGAGTGGTCACAGCCTGAAACAGTTTCAAAGGGATCACAGCAAAAAAGAGAAAAAAAATTGAGAGCCCCGGAAATGTTTCAGGAAAGGGGGAAGGTGATATTGGCCTGGGTCTCCACCAAGAATACAGAGCAGATGACAAGCACTCTAAAGGCTTTTCACCTTTGACCTCAGCTTGACTTTAAATTCTAATTCCAGAGGTATATAAAGCTAGCAACAGAATTAACACCCAAATACTCAACATATCACCTCCAGCTACAGCAGAGCCATTCAGTGAACTATCCTGTGAATTTTGGTTCCTCATATTTGCAAACTCACTTGGTTTGCTCACAAACAAGGCGGTTAAACAAGATTTTGCCCATATAAATGATTATGAACAAAATGCATCTGTAAGAATCTTAATTTCCCATTGGCATGAAGCAGAAATACCATGTGACAAATGAGTGGCTGATTACAAGTTACTCACTCAAATAGCAGGTTAAAAAGAGAGAGAGAAAGAGCGAGCGAGCTCATGGAAAAATATTCCATACAATGCAATCTGTCAACCCACCAAGAGGCTGAAGTGTTTCTTATCAAAGTTTCAGCAAAAATCTCACAGAAGGAGACATTTTGCCAAACAAGCACCTGTTTAGGAAACATTTCTAGCTGCAAAAGTGTCTGCTTTTCATTTAAAAAACTCCCGATCTTTTACATACCTGACTGCAGCAAACAACATACACAACTCAATCACGTTGGGGCACACTCCCAGCACTCAACTGCAGAGTGTACTTTGCAACACTAACAGGAATGTCATTCCAGTTTACACCCTTGGTCACTGACAGATCTGCCTGTTAGCTCACTACAGAAGCAACAGATCACCCCTAGGAAATATACGACGTAGAATCTGCATGTTGCTAGAATGCTGTCACTTTCAGTTTCCTGCCCTATCATTCTGCACTGTGTGGGGGCATTTGGCCCCCACACCAGGTCTCAGATCTTGGCCTCAGGAACTGGAGGGATGTACAGGAAGGTCTGCTCCATAATCAAACACTGTTTTGTTGTCAGGGACTGTACACACTTGATATTGAACAGCATCTGCTAAGGATCCAGTCAGCTGACTGTGAGGAGCTGATCAACATAAATAGTGGCAGCTATCATAAGAGTAAGCCCCACACTCCTGCAAACTTTACCACTGCAGCCAGAGAGCATGGCAAGTCAGCCAGCAAAGCAATTCCAGTTTCCGCTGAGGCAACCTAAATGAAATAGCTAAGGAGGAGGAAATCTGGACCACAGTAATCGCTTACCTTTTCCTTCAATTCACAGGGGTTACACATCACCCCTTCAAAAATAGTCACAAGTAAACACAAGACCAACTTACGAATCCTCCATCGCTGGGGGGAGAAAGTGGGTGGGGAGGGGCAGATAATTCAAGTGAGCATTCATGCTTCAGCCAGCAGAGGAGGCGGCTCTGCAGTAAAGTCCTTAAGACCTTCTCATGGCTGCAGATCTCATACAAGCAACAGAAAGAGCCTCACAGCAGGACACTACCAGCCTCCCTTTCAGATCCCGCTCCCTAACGGCCATTCTCCAGCAAGCGAAATGTCAAGAACCAGGCGGGGGCAGTGTTTAGAGAAGGAGGGAGGTGGAGGGATGAGAGATTCTCACCATCCATCAACCTCAAAACCTATTCAGCCAACAACTTGAATGGAGCCAGCATTTCACTCACCATGGTAACAGGCGATGGAAAGAAGACGGAAAAAGAGAAAGACAGACACAGGAGGCAAATTAAGAGCAGGCTGGGAGAGAAGCTGGGGAAGTTCTAAACCTTGCAATTTCTCTTTGCCAGCAAGTTGCATATGAAAGAAGGAAAAGCCCTTTTCTTGCCCTCTCTCAGCCTTCTTTATGTGGTAAGTTGCCTTGAGGTCAGGCTGAGATGCCTCTTTTGGGCCCACAGTGAAGGGCTGTGGGTGACGGAAACCACTCACTCTTGTATATCCGGCCTAAGGAGAGGCAAGGCCTTCTAGATACCACAGTAAGTAGAGTGGACAGATGCAGAGGGAGAAGGAATGATTATTTCCCAGCCAACACTTTATTCATAATGAACCCGCTAACACAATTATATTTTGTGTGCTAAACTGCCCCTCTGCATGCCCAAATGGGAGCAGGGCAGAGTCACTCTAATTGTCCAGCTCCTGCACCTCATACCTGGATTCAGAATTATAATTTTACAGCTAAAAACTGAATACTTGGGAAACACAGGAGCCTGGTCCCCCACCCTTTCCGCAGGCTCACTGAAACCAAGGCAGCCAGCACATATTTAAAATCCAGGCACTGCCTTTACCAACCTCTGGAGCCTTGGGTAGCATTTAACAACACTTCAGGCCCAACCCTTCTTCCAAACTTCCTTTCCTATTTTACATTCATAACTCGAACTGTCACAGAGCAGAACACACACAACAGGGAAATTCCATTTGGATTCGAGCAGGTTTGTGATGCAAGCTGGCCCCATGCCGCTATTAAAAGAGCCTCAGCTAGAGCACTTAGAAAAGATAACCAAACAAAGGAATGAAAAGCCCTGTAAGTCCTGGCTACTGCAGTCCGCCTTATTTCTTTTTGAATTCCTGACACAGACTTTTCTCTTGAAGCATACATTTAAAAAACTCCCTCCCACTTTGTGGTGCTCTGACTCCTCCATTCCAGGCTTGTTCTTGCCTATAGTACTGTACACGGGAGAGACTACTGCATAATGCTTCTCAACGGCCTCAGCTTTATCCTCAATATTTTGTTGAAGATAACCGCAAAGTGGCCCTGTCTTCTCCCAATTCCCCTTGCTGCAAAGATGTTTTAAAATCTTCTTAAACTGTAACGAAAAAAAAAAATCAATAAATAGTCAATACAACTTCTTTCTGGCTTCTGTTCCTCCTGGAAGTTTGCTTTTTGAAAACCCCTTTTCCTCCTCAGCTCCCAACGCACCTGTAACTTTGTTTTCACAAAATGATGACCTCACAACTCCTGTGGACATGTTAGCACCCATCTTTCCCACCCAAACAAGGCCTTATTCACTCCACACTTTGAAAACAGCCATATTACTCTGCCATATGTTTTGTGGGGCATGCATCTGCCACTGAAAGGAGGTGCCAACCTAAAGGAAAACACGCTTCATTTTCACTGTCACCTGCCAAGTTTCAGAAAACAGTCTGAAGCGCAAACAACAACATGGCAACCTGTGACTCTTAGGGGACATGCCAGGGTCACTCCTCTTTTCCTTCCTGAGGCAGCCAGCTACAATACCCTTTAATTCATCCTCCTGGCAGGCAGCTATCCCCCTTGCTCCTCAGCCAGGGGGAAACTGCACCTTTCAGAGTGTGTGTGTGTGTGCGCGCGCGCGCACCTGCCCACTGGCCTCCTTTTGCTAAGCCTATGAAAGGGAGAGAAATAGGACTGGGAACTTAGTCGCTGGAGTCACATCTGTCTGAACAGCGACTGACACAGAACCATTAAAAAGATCCTAATCTCCGAAAAAAGCAGACATGTAAGGAATAGCTCTCAACTGCAACCAGACAGCCACCTTGAACTTCAGAGCCCCTAGGAGACCTCTCCCCGTCTTCTCTCGCTGATGCCAACCCACCTCCACCACAGTGATTGTTCTTCCATCTGAAAAGAACAATTGGTTTGGCAAAATAAAATGACAAACAACAGCAATCAAGGAACAGTCAAGAGCTTTGTTACTGGAGCACAAAAGGGAAGAAGATATTTTCACCAAATGTGACAAAGCAGGATGAAGGGCATGGCGTAAGTCAGCAAACTCCATCTTGGGCCTTAAGACAACATTTCAGGGATACAGGGTGGTCACATCTCACCTGTCTCCCTCCCTGAGGTCAGTCACATGGGCCATGGATCAGCAGATGAGGTAATGCCTCTTATAAGGAAACAGCCCACACTTAGACCAGGTGGAGTGACAAGCCATGTAAGGTAAACAACCCGAAATCCAGGTTTGCAATTGGCTCGGTGCCAGCATCCCTCAGACCTGACCCTTTTCCTCTAAACTATACTATATAACCCATGTTATTGTTACCCTCGGGGACCCAGCTTCCTTAGGGAACTGCTCCACCAGATCTGGTAGGTAAATAAAAGCATATGCTTGTGAGACCTCCTCTGCCTCTGTGTGTCTTGGGACCACTCGGGCCAACTCGGGTAGCGCAAGGGCTTTGGGCTCTTACAACTGGGGGCTCGTCCGGGATCCCAAGGCGAGAGCCACAAGAAGCCAAACGCCCACTGCCGCAAATGGTCCCACTTCGAACCATCGGGTCTTTTGCTTCTCCTGGCCACTAGCTAAGGGTCCCAGCTGGAAAAATCGGATTCCCGAGCAGAGGATGTCACAGGAACAGGTAAGATAAGAGTGAGCCTGCGGGCAAGATCTCTTGAACTCCTGAATTTGTACTACGGTCTAACCATGGGTCAGGGGGGAACTAAGGTGGTTCCAGGCAGTCCACTGGACTGGGTGTTGCAACACTGGGAAGAATGGGGGGGGGGATAAGCAGACGGAGAGCTGCTCAGCTGTGTATTGTTAACTGGACAGGCTGTACTTATAAAAAATCAAGCTTTGCAGTGGCTCCCTATGGGCACTTTCAATCTAAATAAGGTGGTTTATCTTAGGAAAATCCTGGAAAGTTTGTTCCTGGGGCACCTGGACTATTATTATATTTGGTATGAGGCTATGTCTAAGCATTTGCCCCCTAAAAGTGCCCCACCAAGCCTCTGTGCCCTGAGCGCCTCTGCACCGCCAACATATGACGACGAACTTTGGGTGACGGGACAGTCTGATTGGGCCCCAGGGAGGAGGGAGCCCCCAACTCATGATCAGGCAGTGGGAGGGGAAGAGCAAGTCTCCGAGGAGGAGACATCAGAACGCATCACTCAGAGTAAAGCTAAGAAGGCAGCTACCTCTGATGCCTCTGCTCCAGATTCCACTAATGTTATGGCTCCTCTCAGAGCTTACGCTGTCGTCCGGCACAATGACACTACCACCACAACTCGGGTTCACCAACCCTGGGCTGCCTCTGATCTAGTTCAGTGGCAGCAGCAAATGCCGCACCTGCGTGATAATGCCGAAAAAGTGCGGCATATGATTGAGGGAATTTTTGCGGCTTATAATCCGATTTGGTCCGACGGCAATCAGCTCTTTGAGGTTCTCTTTACTGAGGCAGAAAGAGCCAAGATTAAGGAATAGGTGACCCAAACTGGTACTGAGGAAGGGCAGGCCAAATGGCCATCAGCCGCCCCTAACTGGGACCCCCAGAAAAATTATCGTCTCGCACAACTGGCGCGAGCTAGGGGTACTCTGATAAAGGCCCTCCACAGGAGTGGCCAACAAACTATTAATTGGAGTAAATTAGAGGCTACTGTTCAAAAACCTGGCGAACATCACAAGGATTACATGCAGCGGTTAAAGGAGGCATTTCAAAGGTGGGGTGGGGTGGACCCAGAGCAACCACAGCAGGCTTCCCTCTTGGTGAGTTACTTTGTCAGGGGCAGTACCATGGATATCCAGGAATATTTCGAAAAGAACGTTCCTGGTTGGTCGGCAGAATCCATCACCAAAGTGCTGGCTGTTGCAGTCCATCTCCACAATAGGCATCAGGAAAAGAAGGAAAAATCAGAGGAAAGAACTGCACGAGCTCTACTGGCTCTGGCGGTGGTCGGTAAGCAAAACATACCTGCCCCTGCAGGTAACCCCCATGCTCTTTTTCCCCCAGCCCCTGCTCCTGCTTTTACTTATGGCCCCCCTAGGGACCCCGGCCACCTGATGGTGGTATGTTTCGGATGTGGTGTGCGGGGCCATTTCAGACGGGACTGTCCTAGTCTCCCGAACCCGCAAGCATACCCTTCCAGGGGCCGGGAGGCACGATCAGACCCTAGACCCAGGAGGGCCTACCCGAGCCCAGTCCCACAAACTTCCAGCTGGCACAGGGACCCTGCCTTGTCCGGGGACTACTAGGAATTCGCGGGGGTCCCAGCCAAACTTTTAGCCCTCCTGCAGACCCTGTCTCCCACCGACCCAAAAGTTACCCTCAAAGTGGGTGGCTAGCCTGTTGACTTCCTTCTTGACACTGGAGTGGCAGTTTCCACCCTCTGTACACCTGTGGCCCCCATCTCCGCGGAGAAATTCTCTTTCCAGGGAGTGGAGGCGTTACAGCATTCAGCCCCTTTTCTACAACCCACCCAGGTTCAGTGTGGGCTGCTGGGGGATGAGCATGCATTCCTCCTTCTGCCAAGTGCGCCCATGCCCCTCCTGGGCCGAGACCTCCTCTATAAGTGAAGGGCCACCATCCCTCTATCCCCTGAGGGTATTACTCTCAGTGTTCCCAATTTAATAGCCACCTTGCAGAAGGTGCCAGAAGGGTCCCCCACCATTCCACCGGAGCTTCAGGAAGCTCCTCACAACGTTTGGGCAGAGTGCCAGGAGGGAGTTGGGCATTTCCGCTCCTGTGCCCCGGTCAGGATCACACTTCATAGCTCCCAGACCCCATGCATGCGGCAAAACCCTATCCTTCGCAACCGAGCGGTGGGGGCCACACCACAAATAATAAATCTCATCCAAGAGGGTATCCTGGTAGAATGCCATTCTCCCTACAGCACCCCCTTGCTGCCCATCCCTAAACCTGCAAAACCTGGTCAGCCTGTACAGTATCGCCTGGTACAGGATCTCTGGGCCATCAATGAAATTGTGGTCTCCCTCACTCCCATTGTCCCCTATCCTGTAACCATCTGGACTCTGATTCCTCCCTCCGCTATCCATTTCTCTGTCCTTGACCTAGTTTCTACCTTCTCTACTATTCCTTTACACCCTGACTCTCAACCCCTTTTTGCCTTCACATGGACATTCCCGGAGGGCAGTACCATCCAGCTGTGCTGGACAAGATTGCCCCAGGGCCTAACCACCAGCCCGGCAATCTTCACCTCTGCCCTCACTGAGGCTCTGGAGGGCTGGCACCCCAAAGAGGGAAGCGCCCTTATTCAGTATGCAGACAGCCTCCTACTAGCCCTCCCCCTCACAGGGAGCCTGTCGCCATGACACTCTCTCCCTCCTTGCCTTTCTTGCAGATTTGGGGTTCCGGGTGTCTCTCAAGAAACTCCAATTCGCCTTTCCTGAGGTCCTGTACCTTGGTCGGCTGCTATCCTTTCAGACGGTCTGCCTGTCTCTGGATCGCATTGCGGCTATCAGCCGGTTCCCGGCCCTCGGCTCTGAAAAGGACCTACGTATGTTTCTGGGTCTCATTACTTTTTGCCGTCCCTCTTTTAAACCCACTGCACTCGCTTCTCCAAAAGGAAAACCTCCCACTCCGGTGGTCGCCTGAGGCTGAAAAGACCTTAAACTTGCTCAAACAGGCACTGTGTTCTGCACCCGCCCTCAGTCTGCCAGACTATGGTAAACCTTTTTTCTTGTATGCGGATACGGGCCCCTCCCTCCATTAAGGCTGTCCTTGCTCAACCCTATGGAGACCAGCCCTGGCCAGTCGACTACTACTCCAGCCCTTTCGATCCTGTCATTTTAGGCTTGCCTCCCTGTCTCCGGGCACTGGCTGGCCTACCTGCAGTCCTCCCTGGCATCCGTTCCCTTACTCTAGGGAGCCCCATTGTGGTCCAGCTTCCACATCACATCTACTCCCTTGTCACCACTCAGGTCCTACCCCACCTCTCAGCGGCCAGGATCACCCGCATGGAATTCGAAGTGCTCCATGCCCCTGACATAACCCTCGAGTCCTGCTCAACCCTAAACCCTGCGACCCTCCTGCCTGACTCCCTGGAGTCTCCTGGCTCCCCATCCCACTCATGTTCCGCCGATCTACAGACTCACTTTTCTGCCCCCCATGTGGCCACAGATGTCCCCCTTTCTAAGCCTGGCTTAACCTTATTCACTGATGGCTCCACGTCCATCATTCATGGACGCCAGTGCGCTGGATTTCCTGTCTGTACGCTCCAGTCCTGCCTCCTCTCCAGATACCTCCCAACTGACTGGTCCGGTCAAAAGACAGAGCTCCACGCCCGCTCCCACGAGCTCGCTAAGGGTCAGATGGTCAATATCTACACTGATTCTAGTTATGCTCATGGCATTAACCATGACACCGGAGCCTTATGGGCCGCCCGAGGTTTCCTTACCAGTTCTGGCCGCCCTATTGCTAACTCGGCCCAGGTACAGGACCTTTTACACGCCCTCACTTTACCCTCCCAGGTAGCCGTTCTCCACTTCGCGCCCACACTCGTGGGACGGATGAGATCGCTCGTGGCAATGCTGCTACTGACACAGTGGCCAAAGCGGCAGCTGAAGGCAACTTTTCCACTGTTCCCCTTGCTCCCCTGTCCCTGGGCCCGCCGAACACTGAATTCTTTACTGCGCTATACTCTGAGGTCCCTGACACAGAACTTCAGCATTGGCAATCTATGGGAGCCTATTGCTCTCCAGAGGGGGTTTGGCACTCAAAGGATGGCTGCCCAATGGCCCCCAAAGCCTTTCTCCCAGCACTTGCCCGAATGACCCATCAGCTGGGCCATCCGGGCTCGAGGGGGGTGGTTGAGAGAATCAATAAGCATTGGTGTGCGCCAGGCATTACGGCTATTGCAGCCAGCATTATTCGGCAGTATGCCACCTGTGCACAGCACAACCTATGATGTGCAGCGATACGAGAGGAGGGGAGGGACAAAGGGGGGCGCCCTTGGGCAATAGCCCTTTTTCAGTTCTTGCAAATTGATTTCGCAGACATGCCCCCCCCAGAAGGAAAGAAAACACTTGCTGGTAATGGTTGACCAACTCTCGGGGTGGGTGGAGGCTGAAGCAACAGGGCAAGCCAACTTAGCTGCAGTAGTTAAATTCCTGCTCAGAGACCTTATCCCTAGGTTCGGGATCCCCTTGGGAATCGATAGCAATCAGGGCCCCCACTTTACCAGCAGGATTATTCAGGAATTGGGAAAAACCCTGGGTTACCAATGGAAAGTGCACACCCTCTACCACCCTGCGTCAGCAGGACGGCTGGAAAGAATGAATAAAACCCTGAAAACCATGTTAGCTAAAATATGTACTGAAACCGGCCTTAAATGGACCGAGGTCTTGCCGCTAGCCCTTATGTATATCCGGACCCAGCCCAGGGCCTCCACGAGACTTTCTCCTTACAAAATAGTTTTTGGATTTCCCTTTCCTAGCCCGCATTTGCAGCCAGCACACGCTTCCCGCTTGGGAGGAGATGAGCACCTGGTGCAGTACGTCTTGCAGGCGCAAAAGGTGATCCACCGCACAAGAGACAAGGCAATCCATCAACAAACTCTGCGAGTGTACGTTCCACTCCACAAGGTACAACCAGGGGACTGGGTCCTGATCAGATCTCATCGGAGAAAGCAATGCCTACAGCCGTGGTGTGAAGGCCCCTTCCGGATTCTACTCGTTACCCATTCAGCTGTTAAGGTACACGGGCAGCCCCACTGGATCCACGCCAGCCACCTCAAACTTGTCCCTGCGATTCCAGGATGAGAAGCAGATGAGAGGCACACCTCCACTAAGGGAGGGGAATAACTACTGCTCCTCCAATACCGGAGTGAAGAAGGACCTGCAAAGATTGGCAGGCTAACCAACACAATGGAACCCTTAATACTCATCATGCTCCTTCTGCCACTCGGAGCCACACCAAGGGGGGTGCAGGGGAAATGGACCAGACCAATGCCAAGTTGGGGAGAGAACACTTTTGTTAACCTAATGAAAGCTGTGGTTAACTCCACTACTTTTTGTGTTGCCAACCGACTAACTCTGGCAAACCTGGTGCAGACTTGCTTTATAGGCGTTCCTGTTCCATTCGGCGAAGTTGTTGGTACAACCAGGCTTCGGGCGTTCAATATCACCAACAAACTCGCCCAGGTCGGTGCCATCATTATGGAGGCATCAACCACACCTTCCGCTTGGACTAACCAAAAGCAATATCAGCTTAGACTTTTGGGAAGCTTGTCTGCTATGGAATGTGTTAAATAGGTCGGTTGTTCGAGACATGAGTGTTCCCCTTCCTTCCCTCTGGGCTTAACTGTTCCCTTGTAGTAGAATATTCCTTTGTGTATGCCCCCCCTCTATTACCCCGGGGTTGGTTTATGATTTGTGGGAATGTCTCATTCTCTTATTTCCCCACCAACTCCACTGGAGAGCCTTTGGGAAACTAACCTCCCTCTATGCCCTGTCCCAACTGGAGCACCGCTCTGCCCCAGAGAGAGACAGGCGGTTGCTTCCTCACGATTGTGACAGTCAGGTTAATCTCCTTGCTCGTGCTGAGGTAATTGCTCTGGCAGTCTATCTAGTAGGGGACCCTGCCTTAACTGAAACCGCCTATTTAGACCTGTGCAAAATTGCTTGTGCCCTGGATAAATCTATTAACCTTACCTCTAGCATGATTGCTGTGTTAAATGATGAGCAAATCCTGCTCCGCGAGGCGGTACTGCAAAACCGCCTCGCTCTTGATTATTTACTCCTTAAAACTGGACATGGATGCCACAAATTCGAGGGGCTGTGTTGCTTCAACCTTTCCGATAATTCCCAGGCTATCAAGGCAAGCCTCAGGGACCTCCGCAGGTTGGACCAGGACTTAACCCAGCGAATAGAAGAACACTGGTGGGACTGGCTTGCGTCTTGGTTGACGTCCACCACTTGGCTCAGAACCCCGCTCCTTTCCTTACTGGGCATAGGAATCTCCCTGGTGGGTGGGTTATGTCTCCTCCAGTGCGGCTGTGGTCTCCTTTGGTAGATAGTCGGCACATTAGGGAGGGGCACTAGCCCCCATTCCTCTCATCACCGAAGACTCAAATATCTCACCCTCGTCAAGGAGCAACAGGAGGCCCCCTTCCTCGCATTGACCTCTTTGGGTCATGGGACCTCCCATATGGAGGCCCCGTGAAAGGGGGGATTGAAGGGGATGGCATAAGTCAGCAAACTCCATCTTGGGCCTTAAGACACCATTTCAGGGATCCAGGGTGGTCACGTCTCACCTGTCTCCCTCCCTGAGGTCAGTCACATGGGCCATGGATCAGCAGATGAGGTAATGCCTCTTATAAGGAAACAGCCCACACTTAGACCAGGTGGAGTGACAAGCCATGTAAGGTAAACAACCCGAAATCCAGGTTTGTAATTGGCTTGGTGCCAGCATCCCTCAGACCTGACCCCTTTCCTCTAAACTGTACTATATAACCCATGTTATTGTTACCCTCGGGGAGCCAGCTTCCTTAGGGAACTGCTCCACCCGATCTGGTAGGTAAATAAAAGCATATGCTTGTGTGACCTCCCTCTGCCTCTGTGTGTCTTGGGGCCACTCGGGCCGACTCAGGAAGCGCAAGGACTTTGGGCTCTTACAGGGATCCCTCCCCACACTAGCTACTCTCTGTGCTTCACCTCGATCCTCTTGAAGAGGCTTTCAAACCCCATTGTTTCTCTTGAGTTTGGAGAGAGGATTTTCTTTCTCCATGAAGTGGACTCTAATGTACTTCAAAGACTTGCCACCCACACATATGATCCTTTTCTCTCCCTGCGATCAGAAAACAATGCCCAGGGCAAACAGAAAGCCTTCCCACGCCCCTCCAGCTGCACCTTTAAGAGCGTCAACACTAACCATGTCACAAACCTACAGAAATGTGCCATGAAAAAGCATTCAGAGGGTAAATGGCTCCACTAAATAGGTCTGACCCTCTCTCCCTCCATGATTCTTCTTACCCTGCAACTGGTGAGTGCAGCCACAGGAGGTGGCTGTGGACTTTTCTAAGATCCATATCCTATTTGTCAGAGAGGATCTATTGTTACCAGATTGAATAAATTAAGGAATATTTATTAAGGAATAGAGCGTCCTCCAAAAAGGAGGCTCTCGCAAAACTGACGTGGGTGGGAGAAGCCAAACAAAGTCAAGGCCTCATTCAACAGCAAGTATGACACAACTAAAATTCACAGGGTCCATGACGTGTGTGATGGGTACAACATGTCTATCTCAATAAAACATCACAGAAGAAGCCAAAATACAGCACAGCTATACCTAACTCAGGAAGCAGCTGAGACTTTGATGGTAGGGCAATTTTCAAATTACAAAACCACACGTACAACAGTCACTTATGGGCAGAATAGAGGCAGGGCGAGCAATATGAGCAAGACAATATGGAAAAGCTCTCCCCTTCCTCCTGTTCTGTGAATAAACACAACCGTTTCTAGAGCACTCCCCAGCACGAATTACACTGACAATGAAAAAGGCAAATTTCCACTGTGACCAAAAGACCTTTCGCTTCCACTGAAAAAGTCAACAGTCGGTAGCTGCACTAAGGCAGCACAGCCATGCTGTATCATTAGTACACCAAGGGTGTTACAAAGCTCCAGGATCCAAACAAAAGCATTCACAGCCTTGGCCTTGCTTCCACTTGCCAACATCAGCATAGATCCTTTCAGTGCAGCCAGAAGGCGGCTATGCTCCCTGGTGCAGTAAAGGCAGAAATCAATGTGCTTCAGAACTGACCTCACCAAGGAGGGAAAAATATGTAGGAAAATTATGACCTATCAGTAGTCTGCTCGGTGAACTGTGCACAGAGGCTTCACATAGAGCAAGCAGCAAAACTCAGGGTTCAAACTGCTCCCTCTTCAGAAGGGACTCTGCAAATGCACCAAAAGGTGCCTGGGACTTAACTATGACTTACATTTGTCTTGCATTAATTTTCCTCCCATTTTGTAAGTTCCCCATCTTCAAGCATTTGATGAAGTGGGATTTTCTCTCACAAAAGCTAATGCAATAAATAAATTTATTAATCTTTAAAAATGCCACAAGACTCCTTTGTTTGTTTCACTGAAGTAGACTAACATGGCTGCCCCTCCAGAATTTCTCAGAAAATGAGACACTGCAAACCTATAGAGGGGAAGGGAAAACCAACCCCGGCCCAAGGGCATCGCTGGCGCTGGGCACACGGGGCACATGCCCTGAATCCCGGCACCAGTGCCCCGGGTCTGGCGGGGCCGCCTCTCCCGGTCTCTGGCCCAATCAAGCCGGAGATCCGGGGCCCAGCTGCCTGCGGTCACAGAGGCCACTCTTGGCCCCGTCCCTGGCCGGGGATCTGGGGCCCAGCTGCCCATGGCCAGGGCAGCCCCGGCCCTGAATCCAGGGCTCAGCTGCCCGTGGCCGCGGAGGCTGCTCCTGGCCCCATCCCAGCCGGGGATCCAGGACCCAGCCGCCCGAAGGGGGATCCAGGACCTAGCCACCTGCAGCGGCGGCAGCCCCGCCCCCAGCTGGGGATCCAGGGCTTAGCCACCCGCGGCCATAGAGGCCACTCCTGGCCCTGTCCCCAACCAGGGATCTGGGGCTCAGCCACTCCCGGCCCCATCCTGGCAGGGGCTGGCCTGGGTTCTTCCTTGGGGGAGCGACGCCCCTGCCCTAACCCTCATGAGTCAATGTCATATGATAAACCTCTCAGCTGGTATGAAGAGGTAAAAACTCTGCACCTCTACTTCTGCTGTCCATCTCTTGGACACATGAAGACTTTACAACTCTGAGTGTTATGCCTCTTTTCCACACTTAGGTCATTTTAATGGTAGTACCTAGCTCAAAGCTCACAGGAAAAGGTCTAACTTTATACCACACTGGTGTGCAAGGGTATTTGGGGGGTGTTATCACAGTGGTGCCTTCACAGATCAAGCCACAATGTCACCTGGCAAGAAAGTTTGAGGAGTCAGCCCTCAGTTATTTGCTTCAAAGCAATGTTCTCTCTGTCTGAAACTGTTCAATGAGTCACATGATCATTTCCCCCCTTTTCCGCTGCATTCCACTTTCAATGACTTACCAAAATCAAATAAATGCTCTGCATTACCCTCTACCTCTGCATCAGGCACCCTTGCCTGGACAAGCAGAATAAGCAAAGTGACTACAAACTTTCAAGATGACCCAACCACACTAACCAGCATGGGAAGAAATTGGAAAATCATCAGAGGGGGCAGCAGTAAGTGACTGGGAAGCAGGGATCTGAAGATGGGAAGTCAAAAGAGAAGACAATTAATGTAGGGCTTCTTAGGCACGGAAGAGTGGTTCTTGTAAGGGTCAGCAGCTATAGCACTATGAAGGAGGGGATATGAGGAGGAGAAATTCACCATTTTGGATGGCCTAGGACAGAGAAACCTGGTAAAGAAATCAAGATCAGAGCAAATGTGATGACGACCCTGTTTACGAATGTACCATCGAGGGTGAGTGGGTAGGCGATGCCTTCGATGTGAAAACAGAAGGGAAAAGCACTTGTGGTCAATGACCAAGTGCCAGACCGCTTAATGCTGTTATAATCCCAAAGCAGAGGAATTAGAAACTAAAGATTTGTTACTGTACTGAAACTGGGAAAAATCCTTGTGATGCTGTCTGGATTTAGGTGGCCATTTATGATACTGCTTAATATCAATAGTTCATAATTCCAGTAATCCATATGATATATGCCACATCGTGCTCCAAAAGATTTGCCAAGAATGATTATATTGTTTATGCATTCTAGGTGTCTATCCGTACTGGAAGTTATGAATATATTTGTTATATTTGTATTTCAATTTGCACTGTGATTCTGGGAAACACCCTACATAGGATGTCTACAGTGATTGTCTTTTTAATGGCCCATTAAGGAACCACAGATACAACGGGCCCACAGAGAGACCTGACGAATCACCAGGACTTGCCCATGTGACTCTGGACACTTGTTTCTGTAAAACTCCACACACATAAAAAAACAGCTGTGCACACTTCCATGTTGGCTTCAGTTTTCTTTAGTCTATATAGACTTCAGCCAACATCTACCTCTGGCTCTATTCACCAGCAATTGAAGCTGTGAAACAAGTTCTGAGACTCATCCAGGTACTGGATCACACCAGAGGGACGACACAAGCCTTCATACTCCAAATTCTACCAAGGACTTGATTTACATGGACTTTAAACCACTGTATGCATGTGATTTGCTTTAATATCTCTCATAGTTTGTTTCTTTCCCTTTTATAATAAACCTTCAGTTGTAGTATGGTATTTTGGGTAAGATCCAAAGCTATATTATTCTGGGTAAGATGGCTAGCCCTTTGAGGTCAGAAGCACCTTTCTGGTAAAGAACTTGGAGTTTTAAAAAATTTAAGTCATTACCTGACTCAGTGGCCATTTGGGAACCTGTCTGTGAAATGTGGTAATGGGGGCTGAATATACTTTGTTGTGGCTTCTTAATAACCAGTGTGGGGAATCAGCAGCATTGTTTGTGACTGATTGGGAGACTGACTTCATTGTCATCCACCAGTACTGAGAGAATTTGCTCTCCTTTTTGCAGCCTGCCCTGATTTTGGCATTTTTAGGTAGTTAACCCAAGACAGCCAGGTCACAATCATCATAGCAACTAAGCACATGATTGATGTCCCCAGATTCCATCAACTCACAAAGCACCCAGAGTGCAAACTGCAGCACAGTAGACAGAAGGAGTTTGTGGTAGCTATGTGCAAAGAGAGGCATTAGAATGGTGGATCTATTTACAAAGGCAAAAGAAAACAAATCAAACTCCCTCTCAAAAATTCAAGAGGCCAGATTTAATGAAGGCGTCACCCCAAAGGCATATAAATATTCTGAATTTCCTGCTGGATGCAAAAAATGTCTGGTGGAAAATCAAATCTATACTTGGTGAAAAAATGCACACAGAACTCTCTATAGGGAGAAAAGGACACAGACTAGCCATTGGTTAGATGCTGTCCCCAGCAGGCTGCGGACAGCACATACGTCTCTCCTTAAACCTAATTCTTTAATTCAAAGCTGAACGTTAAACATCACAAGGTACCACAGGTGACCATGCAGCAAGCTAGCTTCCTGCATTGCTTCTCTACCTCTCAAGTCTCCAGTTTTGTCTCCCCCTCCAGAAAAATAGTTGGCTCACAAAAAGTCAGAGCGTAGAGAGGATAGAAGTTCCGTAAATCAAACCTCTCTTTCTGGGACTGGTGTAGAAATGAGGATGGAAAACTCAGCATCTTTCAGGAAAACAATAGTGTGGTGGGGGAGGAGAAAGAGACAAAGATGGACTGATCCATAATGGAGGCCTGTTTTAATCTTAGTTCCTTTCAATGCTTCCCTCAGCTCAGCAGCTAAATGACTGGCTCTAGAAAGTTCAACAGCTTGCTCCTGTGAAGACAGCAAAACTGCAAATTCATCTTTGGAACTAAAAGAATTTTAATAAACCAAGCAAAACCGAGCAGCCCGTTCTTCACCAGCTCCCATGATGCAGTAAGGAGGCTGACAGACCTCTCATCAATAAAACACTCCTATGCCAAGGCTCTCAGCTTCTCTCCACTTAACATTAACGAGATGATCTCTAGCCAGCCAAAAATCAGGATACCAGCCAGGATTTACAGCTCCTCCTCCTACTCCCACAGGACTCACCCTTATCTCATACCTGTTCCTTTCCCTCCCATGGTAGGTCTGTTTATGCTGCAGTGAGACACCCATGGCTGCCCCAGGCCAGCTGGGTCAAGCTAAGGATCTGTTTAACTGCACCACAGAGGTTTGGGTTTGGACTTGAACTGGAACCCAAGGTCTGGGACCCTCCTCCCGTGGAGGGTCCAGCCTGAGCCAGGACATCTGTATCGCAATTAAACAGCTCAAGCCCAAGGCATCTGGCACAGGTGTCTCACTGCAGCATAGATATGCCCTTTATTCCATGCACACCCACACAGGGAGGCACTCTGGGCTCATACAAACCAGCATATTTCTCTTCCCACTGAAAACAGGCCTCAGCAGGCTGCACCCAAGGACCAGTAGTTCTGAGGAAGAAAGGAAGCTACTCCTCTGGCCCCTGGAGAACTCCAGCATTTTGCTGAGTGGCTCTGATTGTTGGGAGAAAGGAGGGGAAGCAGCCCAGCGACCAACTGTTGCAGATTCTCCAGTTACTGGGACAGAGGAGTGTCAGCCCAAAGTCTTAGCAGCAGATCTACTAAGCAGTATCATGTGGGTCACCACTCACCAGGGTGATTTTTGCCCTCCAAATCTCTTCTTTTACTTTCCTCTCTTCAGTATCAGCACGCTGATGGCAGGAAGGAAAAAGGATAAATAGTCTGTGGAGTTGATAAGGCAACAAACCGGGCGTCATGGGATTTGCCCGCTGACTCACTGTACCAGATTGGCAAGACGACAAACCTCTGTGTTTGAACGTCAGCCTCTACAAAGTGGAGAGAACGCTGCTCACTTCTATCAATGGGTCTGCAGCTCTAGGGTTGGAAGGCCACTTGAACATTATCTAAGAGACTTCACACTGGTTTGGATGCCAGTTTAGAATACAGAACAAACTCAGTCAATTGTTAGGTTAAAGACTTTCCAAGTTTTCTTTGAAGAGAGAGTTGAAAATTCATCATCTCTCTAAAGAAAAACATTATTTTCTATTCTGAAATTCATAACTTCATCCAGACCACAGAGGATGTTTAAAAAAATAGGTCAGAGAACTGTATTTAGACAAAAATCATGCCTACCGATGATCTCTCTGCCCATGTAACAGATTTTACCTGGTTGAAATGCCAAAGTCAGGAAGAATACAGAAGGAAAAGACAGACGCTCCAACAACTATATGCTTAAGGGCAAAGATTCAAACCACAAGCCAATGAAAATGATATGTAAACCCTCTAATTGCATGTGAGGCTTTCAAAGCATATGTTAAAGTACACCCACGGATAAGAAAAATGGCCAACAAACATACTTCAAAAACAAATCAGAAGACCTTCAACCTACTATATATCCTGAAGAATTCTGTGGCCAAGAAGCTCAAATCTCAAAGCAACTTGATTTAGTCCTGACAACATGGACACAAATATCTCTAAGCTATGGACAATCAAATTTGTTTGAACGTGGGAATAAATCTAGCTGAATATTAGAGAAAGTGAGTTAACCTGATTAAACAACTCATGTGGCATCCATAAAAGAAAACATACATCACTGAATTCCTCCAAAGATGATCCAGATGCTACCAAAAATAACTTCCTGAATTTATTGGATATAATGCAAATTTCACCAGAGAAAAAAAGGACAATTTGACACAAGTATCTTTGAAGAAATCAATGCAGATATATTTGATCTTCTGCAACCCAGAAATCCTCTGAATTCAACAGTAGTTGATACAAATTCCATAAACAGTTTGGGAGAAAAAGTTTTTTAAATTATTCAGAATATTTCAAAACTTTCTTGAATGAGGAATTTTTTACTTTACTTCACTCAAGAAGAATAAGTGTAATTATTCTGAAAAGAGGAATGCATGCAGAAGACTGTAAATCTTACTGAGGCTTCCACAAGAAATGTGGAGACAAAAAATCTTGGTGCATGTAACAACAATCTGTTCCTCACTAATCTCACCTGAAATACGTTCAGATCAATCTGGATTTAACCAGAGGATCAACAAGTAACCATCCAAGAACTCTAAATAGTACCAATGCTATTAAGACAAAAAAGACTTCTGATAGTGTGTTTGGGGCTTATGTTGTAAATTCTGGAAAATAATTAAAGTATTATTTTTGCAATAAAGATTTTCCGTAGGTCATTTAAAAAGCAGACATTTTCCTGCTGAAACAGAAGATGACAAGAGTACCCCAGTCTCTTTTATCATCTGTCATCTAAATAGAATTATGAATGACTACTATCAGGGGCATCGCTAGCACTGGGCACACAGGGCTCATGCCCTGAGCCTCAGTAACAGTGCCTCGGGTCTCCTGGAGACCAGAGACCTGGCCGCCACCAACCTAACGCAGCCTCCCTCTGGCGGCAGCCCACCCAGGGCTGTCCCTTGGGGGGGGGGGGGGGCCCAGTGCCAATCAGCCTATGTGGACCTCCCTCCTGGCTAATCCATCCCGGGGGTGGGGTGGGGCAGGCTGGCATGTCGCTGGGGTCCTGCAAAGCTCCAGCTATACGCCCACCCTGCCCACTGGGCCAGAAGGCACCTGAGCCCAGCAAACAGTGGGGCCTGGGGTGATAGCCCCGCCCCTGGGGACAGCCCTGGCTCCACCCCCTCTGGCCCTGCTCCCAGCCCAGCCCAGAACCTATTTTGGGGGCAGCAACGCCCCCAGCTACTATAGCTGGAATCAAAGATTAATAAGCTGGAGCAACAGATAACCCTCTTATTTTATTTTAAAAATGTGATTCTACCCTGAGACTTGTTACTACCGGGTTTCACACTGGTAGCTTCCACTTCAAATCTTCTCAGCATGCAAGTCAAAGGAGGTTTTTCCTCCTTGCAATTTCTACCCGGGTTCTTTCCTTTTCTTACATTGTTGCCAATACTGAAAAAGTTCTTCTGGCCAAATTAAGCCGTCTAACATACCGGCCAAAACACCCTCTCCACATGTTACACCGGAGCAGTATCTTTATCACAGACGTGTAGTCTCTAAGGTCAGAAGTGACCAATATGATCATCTAGTCCAACCTCCCGCCCACTCCTTCAATAAACCTCTGAGTTATTAAAGTCCTCAAATCAGGATTCAAGGACTTCAAAGTACAGAGAATCTACCAGCAACAGAGACAAGGGCTGCACAGGTATCAGTGTGAGTGCAGTCTGGCTATCCAACCTGGTATTATTAGCAATAGTCCACAAAGATGGAAAGACAGACACATCATGACTTTCAGATGTCTGACAGAGTTTTCAGAGCTGACAGCAAGAAAACATCTTGTGACTTGTAAACTGAGGAAATTTAATATGGAAGCCATAAACACAGAGGTCTCACGTTCAGTGTATAACTGAAATTTAAGTGGTGTTGGACACAAACACAAATCTCTAGACATTTCTTACAGCATGGGACTATTTCAGGATTTCATATCAGCGTAAGTAAATAAATCAGAGACGACAGCATTTCCTGAGAGTCACCTTCCCGCCAACCCCAAAAAAACCCAAAAAAGACAAAACAAATCCAACACATTCCTGATTTGTTAACTGATTTCCCAGCCAAATGGTCATCTCAAGGATTTAAATATCTGGAACTCAGCTGTCTCTGAAGATGAATAAAGTGATTTCGTTTAAATGTTATACGCCTCTGCAGATAAGAAAGATAGGACTTAAAACAGATGGCACAATTTACCTCTCTTCCTTTATGTAAGAGCTAAAAATAAAAGTGAGCATTCTCTCATACATTCTAGAGACCATTACAAGTTTTACCTGCAATGATTCATACTGGCACAGGAAAGACCTAGACAAAATATGCAAAAACTCTCTCTGCCAAGGAACAAACAGATCATATAAAAAAATCAGTTATAAATTAAACCGGGCAGGATAAGTTCTTTGTGCAGGGACAGCATCCACCTTCACGTTTCTAACATGTTTAGCACAAGAGGGCCACAATTTGAGCCTCCCAGAGGATCCATATGGCTCTACCCTGAGACCAACATCCATTACATTGCCTGTCTTCTCTTTCAGGGCCCTCTGGGACCTGAGATTACAATGATCCCTTCTGGCCCTAGAGTCAATGAAAAAGCTGCTGCCTGGCCAGGTCGCTGGAAGGGCTTGTTTTGTGCAGCCTCCTGGAACTTTACATACCACTTTCTGCTGCAACATTCAAATGACTCTCTAGTCATAAGTTGTCAGAACTAATGTCAATGGTTCCTTCCCAGGTGCCTTCACTGGAGGATGACCCTATTCTGACCTGGGACTCCTCACCCAGCTTTAACACCAAAGAAGGCTTTGGGACCACACCATTCATGGTGAGAAAGGCCTTCTTCACAGAAGGTCTCCCAGACTCACGTGGCCAGGACCCTTGCAGCAGTAGGTTCTGGAGAGTTTTACAGAAGGCCTTGTCCAAATGCCCTTCCCAACGCCCACGCCATTGACTTTCCATATCCATCTGATGCAGGAAGTGATTAGGTTCAAGAACTTTTTAAAATCCCATTATTTCAGCTAGATATGTTGTGCGGCGTACTCCCTGTGGCAACCCTAACACAAACATCAACAAAAAAGCCAAAATAACCACCACAACAACCAGAGATTCATGAAACATCTGTTTTAGTAAAAGCCACTTTTATCTACAGACAAAAACTCTTGAAGTTTCCGCACAACACGGAAAAGGGAGAGGTAAGGCAGCAAGGCACTGCTTGGCAGACAAAGGACCTGAGCAATGGTTAGAACAGTGCTCAACAAAATCTGGGCACCAGGTTGCCGTGACAACCAGGGTTGGTAGCCTGGCTCCTAGCTCCATGGCGGACATGCAGCAGAGGAGCGCCCTCCAGCAACCAAAAATAGAACTGTTGGCACCTGGCTGACAGCCAATTTTGTCAAGCCCTGGGTTAAAAGAGATGGGCCGTAGACTGTCACACACACATCCCCTAAACACTACATCCCCAAATGTTGACTGGGCCTATAACTCCTACAACAAGGGGCCAATAAGATCAAGGAGATCTACGAATTATATATGATTTCTCACACAAAAAAAGACTAAAAAGGAAGAACTGGTTGATGCACTCAAGCAAGTGGGACCTAACAGGCTTCTGCCATCAACAGGCTGACAGTCTCCAAAACATTTAAGCCAACCTATGTTTTTAACCTGGCTGCATTCCTTCATCGGGCATCTTGAAGAAGTTAGTAAATAATGTGAACTGGGCTGCAGATTAGAATACACAGGAGATGAGAATTCACCTGCCAAGCTTTGATTAGAATACACAGGAGATGAGAATTCACCTGCAGCCAGAGATATGGTGGACTGAAGAACAGCACATGTGGATCACTGCTGGCCTGTCTCACCTCCTCTGCAGTGAAGAGGCACCCCCTGGCTCTGAAATGGCGCTATCTACCCTACTCTTCCCAGTGCAGAGCTACTGGGGCACCAGGGGACCCTGATCAAGGTGGCACAAACAAACAAGGTCCTGGGCTTTACCAACTGCTTCAGCACGAGGGCTGGAGCATGTGGGGAAACACTTGAGAATGCAATCAGCCAATACAGGAAAGTCTACTGTCCCCAGCTGGAGTGAGGGAATGAATCAATGAGAGCTAATTCTACTAAAGGAAGAGTGACATCATGCCCTTCTACCAGCAGGAACAGACAGGGCCAGAGGGATGTGCCATGTGGAGATGAGTTTATAATTCAATCACCTCTAGAACTTGACACCGATTTCAAACAAAGCACGCTTCCACCATACTGTACATGGATGAGGGATGTTTACGGCGATGGGCAAGAGTCTCGCATTTCAATAAACAAAACTTACATGGAGGTAGAAAAGGGAATGAGAGGAAACTGGAGCTGTCCACAGAGAATATTTGAAGAGTCTAATTTCTAAGACTAAATATGGCTTGCCTTGGGGGTTGGAAGAGGGAAACCATGAAACAACGATTCACTTCATGTCACTTCCCTCCAAAAGACTTAGCATCTGCCTCTCCCACAGATCTGTGTGTCAGGATCCAGGTGGTTTTGTACTGAACTTTCTGGGTATCACAGCAACCCAAAAGAACAGACCGCTGTGCTACCCCCCTGTATCAGGCTTGCTGCTGAAGCATGCTCACAGCTAGAGAACTGGGCCAAGTAGGGTCCACAGCTATTTCCCATCTCTCCGCAGAGCCCAGCCTTGCCAAAGTTTCAAATCATCCAGTAATAAGTGTTGGTGGCATGTTGAGTGGAATGGCCACCTCTACCTCCTACATCCTCCTAGTCAGGTCTCGAGTCCATGGGCGTAGCCAGCCCCCGTTTCCCCACCCCTCCCAAGAGGAGAGCCACCACACCTGGGCTAGCAGTGATGCAAGCTTGGCCACTGCAGCCGTGGGGCCAAAGTTTTTACTTCTGCTGTGTATTAAGGTGGGCAGGCCTCAGGATAGGCCCTAGTCCACCCATGACTATGCTCCTGCTTGTGCCTCATCCACACACAGATGACTTGAAAAACCCCTCACTGCTGCAAATAGGTGTTTGCTTCTTGGTCAAAATATATAATGCTTGAAGATATAACAAGAGAGGACATCATCTTCCCCCCTTCTGCAGATGTCTAACGTTGCTATCATTATGGTAACTGCCACAACATCAAATACACAACGAAGAGTGCTTTGCAAAAATACCAAAGCGGCAGAGACAAAGAAATTTAAAATAAAATAAAGACCAAACTAGCTTGTTAGCATGGCAAGAGCTAGATTTAGCAGGCTTTTGGGTCAAACAAGTTCCAACACCAAACTGGACACAGGTTAGGGCCAAGATTGAAGCCAGGCAGCCAACAGCTGCAATTCTCTTCAGCCAAAGGGCTGAAATCATTTGCTCTTTTCCAGTGGGATTTCTACTGCAGAACTGAAAAGTCAACAGAGAAAAGCAATTCAGTGTGCCGCAGACCCCCAAGTGTACCAGCAGCTCTAGAGAGCCTGCAAGACAGAGAAATGGTGGGTTACTTACTAGTGACTGTCCTTTTTTGAGATGGCCTGCTCAGATTCATTCAGAAATAGGTGTCTCCATGCCAGAGCAGAGGATTAGTTGGAACTTTTTCCCCTAGCCCGTCAAAAAAGAGCAGGCGGCCACCACCCCCCGCGGCTATATATGTGGCTGCCGCCTTACCCCTCCCCAGTTCCTAAGAGTCGCCAACTCCAAAAGCAGGGACAGGGAGAGGGCTCTGAATGAATCCAAGCAGCCCATCTCAAGGAAGGACAGTTATTGGTAGGTAAGCCACCGTTCTTCTTCAAGCTCTGCTTGTGTACATTCAGAAATAGGTGACTGCTAGCCATGCTGATGGATGGCAGGTAGAGCTGGCTCTTCCACCTTCAACACAGCAAGACTCCAACATGGGTATTTGTCCAACAAGCAGGGTCCTGGAGGGGTCTAGGAGATCAGCCCAAGGACCGTCTCCCCAGCAAGGATAAGCAGGGATTGCAGGACTTCACCCAGTGGAGAAAATAGGTTCAGTCTGTCCGAGCATTTAGTGTGGCATGTAAGCAGGAGGGCCAGAAGTCACTTTACGCATAAATGAGATATGGATGCATCGTGGTTAAAGTAGGGGAATGCGACTCTAACCGCTCTGCCTAAAGGCATATTGGCAGAGGTGGGATAAAAATCAGAAGATTAGAGTTCTGGCAGTAACACGTGTTAACGCATCTCCTATAAGGGAACCCGGGAGGCAGTAGGCTTGTCGGGATGGCATTGGTGGATACTGACACTGCCATAACCGGTGGAAGGAAGGTAGACAGTGTTTCCCCTCAGTCCGGCAGTATGGGATACTTCCGTGCCATAAGGCCGACAGTTACAGAAATCTGAGGTGCTTGACCTCCCGTAGAAGAAATGTGCTACCAGCAGGTAGGGTAAGGAGTAGGATGGCTACTTTGTCCTAAGTTGAGGGAAGAAGGACGAACAACCAGAGGTGGAAGCCGATGACCTTGGAGAACACACTACAAATGAAGCACTGGGTCCACCATGAGGAAAGGCAGGTATCTGGCCACCAGATGGCCCCATACAGGGCAGGTCAGGAGAAGAATTTCCTGTGAGCCTGATGAGTGTATCCCAGGCCTACAAGAGCCTATTGATGGCACTGTGGCGGTCCCCGTTGAATAGGACTGCATGTATCGATAACATTGTGTTGACACAAGGAATTGGTATTATCAGCATTTCTCTTATCTTTTCCTTTTTGGCTGACAATCGGCCGACTGAGTACAGGCAGCGAGGAGCTGATTTCGATAAGCGATGCCCAAGGAGGGCACATAAGTACGGTAGTCCCAAGTCTCGAGTCCCGTGGCCTATGGGACTAGGCTCACGTCAGCCTACATGACTTCGTAGCACCGGAAGAGCCCAACCAGTGTGGACACTGTTTTAAGCTCGGCAACGTACAGATGCATGTGTTAGGATTGGAGCACCCGAAAGAAGGGCCCCTAGGGGCAACAAGGACATACAGGGGGGAAGGAACAGCGTCTACCAAGGGAGTGGAGAAGGTTCACCACCCTGAAGGTGCACATGCAGCGGCCTCCTTTAAGACACTTCTGGTTATCTGAAGCACCTTCTATGCACATGCTATTGCAATTAGAACTCATCCTGAGAGTGGGCTCCGTCGGGGACGACTAGCTGCCGAATTCCCAGTTGATGGTTGGGGTGTCGGCTGGTGTAATAAGAGATCTGTCAATGAGAAAGACCCCGAGTGGTCAATTAGGCCTGAGCATAATGCCCAATTGTGACTGCGGTGGTTAGAAAACCCTCAGAGTGCGATGAGGAGAGGGAGTTGCACCCGCGGGATATCCAAGCGGGGTTGTCCCAGAACTAGACCAAGGTGAACTCGATGTTATGACCATCCTAGGGAGGAAGCTACAAAGGGGGCCCCACTGGGTAAACTCTAGAAGGCGGTTGATGACTGAGGTCAGACTCGTACCCCGCCTGACTCAGGGTACCCAGCCCAGGGCTTGGACCCCTTACTCTGAGGGTAAAGACTGCTCAGTGGCCTGTTCCAGTACCATCAACCGCGACTTTGATGGGGAAAGGCAGAGGAACGAGTGTCTTCACCTCTGGGCGAGTGGTAAAGAGGTGGAAGAAAACATCAGTATTATTATGTCATCTCCACTGAAGGCTGTGGCCTGATAGAGGTGACACCCATTCACTTCGTCAAAGGAAAGGAGATACTCGGCTTTGTACAGGGAAGGTATGCAGAAGGTGGGGCTAGCGTCTAATCAGAGAGACCCTTCACCAAGTCGTTCGGCAGGCTGTGAATCAGCTGGCAGTAATGAGCAGTAAGCTTTTACCTCCTGTATGGAGCCCATGAACGAGTTATCAAGGGCCTGGGTCGTTGGTCAGGCTCCAGCCTGCGAGTCCGGTACTTGACAGGAAGGAGCAATATGCCTGTTCTATGGGGTCAAAAGGAGTGTGGTATCTCGGGTTAGAGGCATATACCTTAAAGCGTTAGTCAGGGCGGCATATGCAAGGGAAGGGAAGGCTCCTTCCGCCCTTCGCCTTTCGGGGCGGGGGGGGCGGGGCGGAGGCCCTCTATGAGAGGGAAAGCAAGCAACAACAAGGGCTCTTCAACCATCTGATTGGAGAGTAGGACTGGGGGCCTTCTGCACGGGGACTAGCAGTGACACTCCCCAGTGTGGGGATGGGCACAGTAAGCAGAAAAGCCCCTCTGGTTCAGAACAGGGATTGGCAGGGGTAGCACGCTCTGATGATTAGAGCGTGTATCGTGAACCTTTGAGTGTCCCGAAGGGTGAGGAGGTGCCACCCAACGGGGGCATTATGTGGGGGGCGCAGTAGCGCCTTAGGAGTAAAAACTATTCTCTAAAGGATGATTAGAGGGTCGAGCCCCTTCGGGGGGCACATTAGGGTCAGCAGCTGGAGTATAGGCAGAAGTGGAATCTTCATCCTACTCGGAGAAGGAGGAGAGGCTACTTAACATCCGAGTCGTCTGCCCACACTTAAAGAGGGGGGTCTGCTCTCAGGTTGCACCCTTTGGGACCCGCAAAGCAGGAGGCTGCTAATTGGCTAGCTATTTGGCGGCAGGGAAATCAGACAGCCACCCTTCACTCAGGCCTCAATTTCTCAAGACACTGCACTCCACAGCAAGTTTTGGGTGGTTGACAGCAAAGCTGTGATCATCATCAAAGCTGCCGAATAACCGAACGGAATCTCTCCCTGGAATTGAACGGGGAGGGATCTTGGGGGAGTGGTCCCCTACATGAGTTTTGAACTGAAGTTGTGGTGGTGGGGATTGAGTCCTCACCAGTAACTACAGAGGAAGGGGGGGCAGGTTGTCATGGGCCCTATGGGGCAGGATGGCATGGGAGAGGCCCCTTTGGGAGAAGGCCAAGGTATTTTAGCTCCCCCCCTGGGGTCATGAGCAGTACCCCAGGCGGCCGAGGTTTCTGGGGGAAGGAGGGCGTCGCCCCCAAAGGGGACATGAAGGGCCACCTCTTGAGAGGCCGGGGGCACTCTAGCCTCCCATAGCCAGGCCGCACCGCACAGGGTTACAGCAGAAGCCATAATGCGGGCCGCCGTATCTACCACATCCCATGCTGACAGGAGGAGGTCCTGGGAGGCTATTTTACCCTCCTCCAAGAAGGCATCATACTCTTGGCCTCTGGTGGGAGTAAATGTCTAAATCTGTTTAATGCCTCCCACACATCCAACATGTACCTGCTGGTTAGGGCCTGGTTGTTCACGACTCACAACTGGAAGGCTGAGGAGGAATATACCTTCCTACCCAGTAGCTGCAACTCCCTTGCGTCCCTCGATGTCAGGAGGGGATCATGGGAGGTCTGTCCCAGCCCCAAGGCGTCTTCCACCTCTGTGCGAGGTGGGAGTGGGTGGTGGGTGAGTGAGGGAAACTCTGACCCTGGGACCCTGTACTTGAGGCCTGCTGTATCTGAGACCAGGGAGATGGAACCCAGGTTTTGCCAGCAGGAGGAGGCCAGTTCCCAGACACTAAGATGGAGGGGAACCATGACCAATTCCGCCAAGGAGACCACCGGGCCAAATAAAGCATCAGAGGATACCTTGGAGGATTGCACCTCCATACCCACGTGGGCTGAGACACAGCACAGGAGATCAAAATGTGCTGACAACTTGCCTTTGTAGGAAGACGGTTCAGGGTTTAAGACTCTCTCCAGTGCCAGGGGTAGTATTGGCACGGTCACAGAAGCCTCGTGCAGTGACCATTCTTGTGGGACGTACCGGAAGGGCGATGGCACTGAGACTCGGCACCGGGCCATTTAGAACCCTCTGAAGCACCTTCCCCCGGGCTGGAACAGGGGGAAGCATCTTGGGACCCACAAGATGGTACCGGAGATGGCAGGGCTCCACAGTACCAGGACCCAAGGGGATGACGTGTTCTGTAGCTTCAGAACCCAGGGCCTGTGGCGGAGGAAGGAGAGTGGTGCCACTTGTTTTGGGCCCAGGCCTTCAACATGAAGCCCAGTTTGCCCCTTCTAACTAGTGCTGGCAGGGGAGATGTAGGCAGCAGGAGGAGCGCCCTGGCAGCCTCCACTGCTTCCGGGGTCATCGGGATCGGCACCGACCCCGAACAGCCCCGGGGAGAGCACGGGGCTGTGTTGGCGCCGTGATACCGGGGTTGAGCCTGACCAGTCCTGTTGGGAGCTGAAGACGCAGGGCTATGATGGTGCCGAGGTGCCAGAGTTGAGCGTGACTGGTCCTGGGAAGAGCCCCGTCTCGAGACACTGGGCTGTATCGGCGCTGCAGTACCGAGGTCGGTACCGAGCTTGTTCTGCGGCCCCTGTCAGCGCAGTGCTGGGTGGGTTCTGGTGCCGAACTGACACGCAGTGTCACAGGAGGTCCTGAAGCCTCGGGAGAGGCGTGCCGAGCCTGCTCGGAGGCCAGGGCATGGCCCCTTTGCTCGCTGTCCTTGATTGTCCTTGGCTTGAAGGACAGACAGATGGAGCATGCGGTGACCAAGTGGCTTTCACCCAAGCACCAGAGGCACTTCTCGTGGGAGTTTGAACCCCAGCATGACAGATGGCAGAGTAACACGGTGTTCCGGCCCGAGAGGGGAGACTGTCTTCGGTGGACTAAGTCCACAAATAGGTGCTCCTAGTCGGGTGAAAAACTCATAAATCGAACGAAGGACAGGCTGCTTGTGAAGCGCAAGGAGCAGGCAGTTCCACAACGGACGTGAAGGCGGAAGAGATGAAACTGGGGAGGGACCAGGCGGCAGCCACATATATAGCAACGGGGTGGCAAGGGGGACCATGGCCACCTGCCCTCTTCTGACAGGCTAGGGCAAAAGTTCCGACCAATCCAGCACTCCGGCACAGACACACCTATTTCTGAATGTACCTGAGCAGTGCTTGAAGAAGAATCACAGCTTTTGTTTCCTTAAAATCTAAAAATACGTAGAAGGAGAAGCCCTTGCAAGCCACTCTGCCTAATGTTTGAGTGTGAAAACTCAGTAGCAGATTCCATCACATCCCCCTGCCTATCTGCCCTTCCTCTTCTTCCACACCACAAGCAAAGCCAAAGTCAATTATTCTCAGCTTCTCAAGCAAACGAAGATTAAAAATCCTAGGTAAACATCAGCCGTACAGCTCCGATGACCAGCTAACGAGTCATAGCTTCAGCAATGCAACAAGCAGAGTAGTTATTACTGCAAGATAGAGGACTCATCCGAGCTTTATATACATTAAGTAAGGAGCTCTCCCTCCCCCACCCAAGCTCTCCGCATG
The DNA here is from genome assembly GCA_007922195.1 of Podocnemis expansa. Classification (NCBI taxonomy): domain Eukaryota; kingdom Metazoa; phylum Chordata; order Testudines; family Podocnemididae; genus Podocnemis; species Podocnemis expansa. The sequence goes on along the minus strand of ML682070.1, from coordinate 738,065 downwards.
CCTCATTTTAACAGTTGACTCAGTTACAGAATATAGGCACCCCTAAGGGACAAACACAGCTTTTTGTTCCCTTCCCTGCAGGCAGATAACCCTCCTCACTTTGCGCTTTTCTAGAAAGGCCACATTTTCCCTCTCACCCTTCCCCTTATCCTGCCTCTCTCTCTCTCTGCCTTTCACAACCATCTGGTGTATGCCTTCTGCAAATCATATGCTTTTCTTCAACTGTAGTGGCCCAAGGTATTAGTCAGCACTGCACCTCGAACACCTTAGGCAAGGCACAGACGGTAGAAAAAGGTGTCTTGTGATGCCATGGAAGCAAGAAGATGATGAAACGTTCTCTAACAGGCCAAGACGACACTCTCATCCACACAGGCAAATATAAGGGGCAGGCAATTTAAGTAGAAGATGAGGCCATGAGTAAGGTTAATACTAGGAGTAAGCGAGGAGACATGTACATCCAGAGGGCATGTAATCCAAAAGATTCCTCCTTGAAAATTATAGCCCAAAAATAAAGTAATATTTTCCCCGATATGGACAATGAGAGTAGCAAATGATAAAATCCAAGGGCCATTTATCGAAAGGGAATCACACTAGAAACTGGGGAGACGACATGCCTCCACACACTGAACTGGCAAGCATTACTCCACTCTTTCAAGACTTAGTCAGAGGTCCTCTGCATTGCCACTCCTCCTCCCATTATCATCCTAGCCCAGCCAATGACTGACTCTGCAGTTGGACCCATCACCTGGGCTCAAAACAGGAGATATGTGGCAACATTCTTATTTTAGAACTGATTTTAAGCATGGATGATATTCTGTTAACAGTACAAAATCTGCCAGAATCACATCCTTCCTTGCACAGCTGGGTTGGCTGTTTTGGCAGCAGCTCAGGCTCACTAAGAGGGAGCTATTACACTCCAAACAGCTGTGCTTTGGATGTCGACTTCAGAAATCAGAGACAAGGTGCTTTGGCAGGGGTTCACTCTGGGGGCCTGCAGGAGATAGCCCGAAGGAATGTGAGAGGAGCAAATGATTGATTGAAAGATCTGCCGCTTTGCACTATCACCAAGGCAGGCAGCAACAGAGGCAGCCACTAATGCCAGAGGAAAGGAGGTGGTGGGGCTGGGCTCCATGAAGTCCAACCTTTAAGTGCCCCTTCCCAGCTGCTTCAATGGAATGTAAAAGAAAGCCCAAACTAAGCAATTATGAAATAATCTGCCTCGGCTAGCCATTACTTTCCAAATACCTCATAGTCAGATTCACAATCTGCTGCCTGGGTATCTACATCCATCCTGATATTCACAGTAATGTATTTATTTTTCTTAATCCTTTCTACTGTAAATGGGGATTCATATCAAATGTCCAGGTCTCTCCTAAATCCCTCCAAGATCTCAGCTTCAGTGGTATCTTCTGGCAATCAATAAGTTAGCTGTAGAGTGTAAAAGAGCATTCAGAGATAGATTGAAAGGAAGGAAATTTAAACCTAAGTGAACAAAGTCCCTTCATTCTTGCACCAAGAGAGAATGGAAACGAGTCTGATTTACCTCCATTATATCTGAGATGAAGTGGAAATATTCTTGGGGTTTTCCCTGAGTGCTGTCTGTGTGGGTCAGTTTCCCCATATGTTACCCATGTATTTTGGTGACAGGACCCAGGTCTGTGATCACTGTAGAGGCCACTGGAAGGTCACTGGGCCTCCCCAGCCACAGGTAGCGAAGACTGGCCAGGACCCCCGCCCCAGGTCAGCCAACTGCAACAGGCTACAACAGGAGAAGACAGAAGGGGGTAGCCACCTGGACCAGGAAAAAGACAAAGGACTGGGAAAGGATGGCTGCATGGGAAGGAGGGGGAAACTGGCTGGAAGAGGTCCCCTGTAAAGAAGGCTTGGGAGCAAGGCCTGAGAATGGGCTCTGCGGCTCCCTATTTGCTTGCTGCTGTAACTTCTAATTAATCTGCTAACAAAGTCTTCTCCTTCGAGCGCTGCTCACATCATTCAGTTACAGATATCTATGTGCCGCAACGCACGGTAGCTCAGAAAATGTTCAGCCTTAGCCTGTCAGGCCAGGGCATGCAGCCAATGCCCCCTCTGTGCCACGACCACAGCTGTATAGGTGACCATGACCCTCCCAGTTCCTTTTTCTGCCCTCAGCGATGGTTTTGGATCAGCCAAGAAACTTGCGGAAGCACCTACCATGCAAAATTTAAGATGCCTGGTTTTAAACCGTGCTTGGGATGCTGCAAAGATGGACGATTCACTGGACGATCCTCACAATAAATGCCTTGCATGCCTAGGTGAGTCGCACCTTGCTGTGAGCTGCCTTATCTGCCAGTCCCTCAAACGGAGGACTTGCAAAGATAGAGAGCTGTATCTCTGCTCTCTTGCTGGGAGCAGCGTGCATGCCTCTGATGCCACCCAAGCCGTGAGTGCTCCTCCGGCACCCTGATCGGTCCGGGCAGCGCAGCACCAGCACCACCCTTCGGCTCTAAGTTCAAAGTCTTGGTCAGTGCCCTCGGCAGCACCGCCAAGGCGCCTGACGCCTCGGTCACTGAACTGACCCGTCGACAACGTGAGAGCAGGACTGTCCCTGGTACCGTTGACACACAGGCCCCCATGAAGGTGCAGGCGCAATCCTGAGACCCAGTTCTGGTACCATGGAAGAAACCCAAGTCAATGCTGACCCTGGTACCGCAACCCAGTCGGAGCAGGAATCGGTACTCCCCAGCAGCCTGGTACTGCTCAGTCTGCTGCCAAGGACTGCTCCATGGCCTACTCTCCATGCTGCTCCTGGGACCCGTCGGTACCATGCTCACAAGGTTCGAGAGCCCGATCATCCAGCTCGGCGTCAGCTTTACCCCCGGCCTCTGTTCACTCCTCTCCCTCACCCAAGATGGTATCAGGGGCAGGCAAACATTTGGGAAAACAGCGCCGCAAATGTTCCCCCTCGCCCAAACCACAGAGCAAGAAGGGGTCGCCAGCAAGGTCTGGACCAACAGAGCCTTCCCTCCCCCATACCGTAAAGACCACACAACCTGGTTGGGGTCACTCTCCTCCACACCGTGTTGAGGCTGGAGCATTTTTCAATGACTAGTCGCATAACTGCCTGGACATGATGGCAGACGATACCTCAACTTCTCAGCACCGTTCCGTCCAGTCTCTCCCTTACAGACCCTAGATTCTTCGGATTTCTCAGACAACGAGCCCAACCCAGACTCTTCCTCTTTACCAGCTGAGCACACCCTCAAGTGACCGATTGACTGCAACAAGGACTCTCACACCCAACAGGATCTGTTCCACAGCATGGCAGCACACCTGAAGCTGGAGGTAGGGGTTGTCCAAGAGGAAACCAACCCACTCTTTGACATCGGATGTAGGGCCCCACCCACCAAGGTGTCTGTCCCCCTCAATGAGGGGATGTACAACATTGTTAAGGCCTGCTGGCAAACCCCATCCTCGATTCCGCCTGTGTCAAGGGCGGTGGACCAGAAGTACTATGCCCCGCAGGACAAATTCTCCTTCCTCTTCTAGCACCCCACCCCGGGGTCACTGGTTGTCGACACTGTAAACCAGAAAGAAAGACAGGGCCAACCGAGTTCCACCCCTAAAAATAAGGAGGCAACGAAGCTCGACCTGTTGGGCAGGAAGGTCTATTCCACAGCAGCACTACAGCTGTGTATATCTAACCACTTGGCCCTCATGAGAAGATATACCACAGAGTACTGTTTCAGGACAGAGGATTGATAGGCAGAGATGGCCTTCACCTGTCCAGGAAGGGGAAGAGCTTATTTGGGCAAAGACTGGCTGACCTAGTGAGGAGGGCTTTAAACTAGGTTCAATGGGTGAAAGAGACCAAAGCACACAGGTAAGTGGCAATGTAGGAGATCTGGGAGAAGGGATGGAACTTGGGGGGTGTTGGGACTGTAGTACCAGGAATAAAAGAGAAGGGAGTTGGAACATGGAGGGGGGGAATCAAATAGTTGTCTTAAATGTTCCACTGAAGCCCCAATATGTGAGGAGACCAGGGGAGGAGAACTCCAAGAAAAAAAAAATGCAAGGAGGTATATGTAATAGAATTGAAAACCAAAATTACAAAGTAGGGCAATCGGCCGGGTATCTCAGGTGCCTATACACTAATGCGAGGAGCCTGGAAAATAAACAGGAAGAATTGGAAGTACTAGCACAGACAAGGAACTATGATATCATAGGAATAACGGAGACGTGTTGGGATAGTCTGCATGACTGGAGCTCTGCCATGGATGGGTATAAACTGTTCAGGAAAGACAGGCAGGGAAGAAGAGGGGGAGGAGTAGCACTATATGTAAAAGAGCTCTATGACTGCTCAGAGCTCCATTATGGAAGTAGAAGCGTGCCAATAGAAAGTCTGCGGGTTACATTGAGAGGGGAAAGCAACAAGGGGGATGTTGTGGTGGGGGTCTGCTATAGACCACCAGACCAGAAGCAGGAGGTGGATGAGGTGTTCTATGGACAACTAGCAGAAGCTTCTAGATCACAGGCCCTAGTGCTCATGGGGGACTTCAATTACCCTGACATCTGCTGAGAGACCAATACAACAGTGCATGGGCAATCCAGGAAGTTTTTAGAGAGAGTGTTGGGGACAAATTTATAGTACAAATGCTGAAGGAACCAACTAGGGGCCTTGAACCTCTCGACCTGCTGCTCACAAACAGGTGTGATAAGGTCAGCTCAGGGGGCTACAGAAGGGTGTGGCAGGGCAGATATGTAAGTCCCAGGCTGCTGAAGGCTCTTTACCCTGGCTACAGAGAAAAGGGCTCTGCAGGCCAATTGGAGACACCTGGGCTCAATCAAGGGCTGGCCCAGACCTATAAAGGCTGCTGCTGCTGCCAGAAGGGGTGGGGGAGAGACTGAAGCTGCCTCCAGGACTGGAGTCACTCCCAGGCTGAGGAAAAAGGCTATCATCCTAACCCCTTGCAGACAGACAGACAGACAGAGAGGAAAGAAGGAAGGATTGACAGGCACGCCCAGGGAAGTTCCCCAGAAGACCTACCTGGGCTGGGGCAGATTGGCCTCTGGCCCATACCGCCAGGGGAGAGTTTGGGGCTGGCAAGACAGGCCCTTCCCCTCTCCCCTACCGGGAGGACCAATCTCGGCCACACGTGGTGTCAGGGGAGGGATTAGCCCTTACAGGCAAGCACTGAGAACCACCAAGAGGCGAGGCAAATCTGCCCAAGATGGAGGATGTGGTGAAGGCCCTGATACAGGCCACAGCGGCCCAGCAGGAGGCCACACGGGTGCAGATGGTGGCGCAGCAAGAATCAGCAAGGCTGCAGCAAGAAACCAATCAGCTATTGATAAGCCAGGCTGCTCAGGACAGAGCCACCCTTCAAGAGATTATGGCACAGCTGAAAACCCTTACCACCCAGGTCCGTAGCCACGACAGTGGGCGCCCCTTGAGGGCTAGCAGCTACTTACAGAAGATGACAGTAGATGATGATGTGGAAGCTTATCTACTTGTGTTTGAGAGAACTGCTTTGTGAGAGGCTTGGCCACAGGACCAGTGGGCCAGCATTCTGGCCCCGTTTCTAGGTGGGGAAGCACAGAAGGCCTACTACGACTTGCCAGCAGAGGCTGCCTCGGACTATCCTCGGCTGAAAGCAGAGATCCTGGCAAGGTCTGGTGTAACAACAGCAACCCGAGCCCTGAGGTTCCATGAGTGGAGATACCAGGAGGGCCCAGCGCCGAGGTCTCAGCTCTATGACCTGATTCATCTAGCTCGGAGATGGCTGCGCCCTGATATCCATGATGCTGATCAAATCATTGAAGTCCTTGTCCTAGACAGATTCATGAGGGGGCTGCCCCCTGACTTGCGAGGGTGGGTAAGCCAGAACGACCCCTCCACATACGATGACCTGGTCGCCCTTGTTGAAAGACAGTTGGTGGCCAAAGAACTTTCCCAGACTGCCGGGGGAGAATGGCGCCGCAGTAGGAGACCAGTCCCCAACCCAAAAGGGTGGACTCCTGAGGGCCCACGCAGATCTGTGCTGGGAAAAAGGGAGATGGGAGAATGGCCTGAGTTAACAAAGGTGTTCGGGGAACCTAGGAGTGAGGGTCAGAAATCGGACATCCCCAAAGATAGGGGGGTATCCCGTCTAGGATACAGGTGCTATGCTTGTGGGGAGCTTGGGCACAGAGCCGCACGGTGCCCAAGGGCTGAAGAGCCCATGCAGTGTGGGCTGGGTGAGCCTGACCGGCCCTGCAGCTTAGTTTACCTGGTGGGAGTGGTAGAGACCCCACATAGGTACACCCGGTCAGTAAAAATGAATGGCATAGAAACCACAGCCCTGGTGGACTCCGGGAGTGCCATCACCTTAGTCTCGGGGAAGTTGGTGGGCCACGACCAGTTGTCTCGGGCGAAACACACGGGTGTGACTTGTGTGCATGGCACGGTTAACTACTACCCTACCACACCCATCTGTGTCGAGATAGAGGGCCACACTACAAAGGTAATGGCAGGGGTGGTCCCACAACTCCCCTACCCAGTGCTCATAGGCCGAGACTTCCCAGGATTTGGGTGCCTACTCCCTGTGGGAGAACCTCAAGTAGGTAGTGACCAGGGGCTCGGTACTGAGACCCAAGTAGGGGACAGCCCTCCCAAATTTGCTGAGTTTGCCCTGGATCTATTCCGCACCACAGAAAAGCAGCGGAAGTCACAACGAGAGAAGAGAGCGGACAAAAGGCTGGAAACCCGAATTCTGGCTCAGAGCCAGAAGGCCGCTCTAGTGGGACGCAGAGCTCGCCCTGCCAGCCAGGGAACCACCGCGGGGTTTGACGAACCGGAGGTGGAGCCCGGCTCTAGGGGGGCATTACCTGTTGAAGGGCCAGAAATTGGTCCCCTTGATATCGGGGATATTGGACCTGCCCTAGGAAATTTTGCTCAGGACCAGGCCAATGACCCCTTATTTGCCAACGTTAAGAGAGAGGTGGTAGAAGTTAACAGTGTCCCAGTAGAAGGAAGGACTAAGGGGCCTGGACCGTACTTTGTGGTCAAAAATGACTTGTTATACCGGGTAATCTGAATGCAGGAAGAAGAAGTGGAGCAGCTCCTAGTACCACGGCGGCACCAGAAGGCAATCCTCGCCTTAGCCCATAGCCATTTGTTTGGAGCGCACCTGGGGGTAGACAAGACACTAGACTGAATCCTGCGGAGATTCTTCTGGCTAGGAGTGTACATGGATGTTCGCCGGTACTGCGCACCCTGTCCAGAGTGCCGGCTCCACAGCCCTCGCCCACGCCTACGGGCCCCACTCGTGCCTTTACCAATCATTGAAGTCCCTTTCGAGAGGATCGCTATGGACCTCATAGGCCCACTAGAGAAGTCAGCTAGGGGTCATCAATATGTTCTCGTGGTGCTAGACTATGCCACCCGCTATCCAGAAGCCATTCCCCTCCGGAATATGCTGTCCAAGACAATAGCGAAGGAACTGATCCATATCTTCTCAAGAGTGGGGATACCTAGAGAGATCCTTACAGATCAGGGGACTCCCTTCATGTCCAAACTGATGAAGGACCTGTGCACATTGCTGCACATTCGGACCTTACGAACATCAGTCTACCACCCCCAGACGGATGGCCTCGTGGAACGTTTTAACCAAACACTGAAGAATATGGTAAGGAAGGTAGTGAGCCAGGATGGAAAGGACTGGGATACCCTACTACCGTATCTGATGTTTGCCATTAGGGAGGTTCCCCAGGCCTCCACAGGGTTCTCCCCTTTTGAGCTTTTATATGGTCGCCACCCCCGGGGCATATTGGACATCGCCAAGGAAGAGTGGGAAGAGCAAACCAGACAGGGACAAAATGTCATTGAGCATGTATTAAAGATGCGAAACAGGATTGCTAGAGCTACCCCTGTAGTACGGGAACATCTTGAGAGGGCCCAACGGACCTATTATAATCGCCAGGCAAGGGTCCGAAAGTTCCAGCCTGGGGATCGCGTGATGGTGTTGGTACCCACCCCAGAAAGCAAACTCCTAGCCCGATGGCAGGGACCATATGAAATCATAGAGACTGTGGGGGAAGTTAACTATAAAGTACGACAATCTGACCATCGAAAACAAGAACAAATCTACCATGTAAATTTGCTGAAGCCCTGGAAAGACAGGGACCCCTGTGCGGTTGCCCTAGAAACAACATCCCAGGAGGACAGGACCCAGGACCAGATAAGGATGTCCCCCAACCTGACTCCTACCCAACAGACTGAAGTCAAAGAAATGATTGAAAGAAACCGAGATGTATTCTCAGTGAATCCTAGTAGGACTACAGAGGCAGTTCATCATATTATCACCGAACCTGGGGTCAAGGTGAATATTAAACCCTATCGGATCCCAGAGGCGAAGAGAGAGGAGATCAGAGCCGAAGTGAGGAGGATGCTGGAACTAGGCGTCATTGAAGAGTCCCATAGCCAGTGGTCTAGCCCAATTGTACTAGTTCCCAAGCCGGATGGCACCCTGCGATTTTGTAATGACTTCCGGAGGCTAAATGAGGTGTCCAAGTTCGATGCCTATCCTATGCCCCGAATTGACGAGTTGATAGACCATCTGGGGAAAGCCAGATTTTTGTCTACGCTAGACCTAACCAAAGGTTATTGGCAGATTCCCCTGGCTTGGGATGCCAAGGAAAAGACGGCCTTCTCTACACCAGAAGGACTGTACCAATATACCGTCCTCCCTTTCGGGTTACATGGGGCCCCCGCCACCTTCCAGTGCCTCATGGATAAGCTGTTACGCCCACATGCAAAATATGCTGCGGCATACCTTGATGACGTAGTAATACATAGTCCAGATTGGGACTCCCACCTCGAGAAGGTGGAAGCCGTGTTAGCCACACTGAGGAAGGCCGGCCTCACTGCAAATCCGGCCAAGTGTGCAATTGGACTGACAGAGGCCAAGTATTTGGGGTATGTCGTGGGGAGAGGCTTAGTGAAGCCACAGCTAAGTAAGCTGAAAGCCATCCAGAACTGGCCTCGCCCCATTTGGAAGAAGCAGGTACGTGCCTTTCTGGGAATAGTTGGATATTATCGACGGTTCATTCCCCATTTTGCCACCCGGGCTCACCCATTGACACAGCTGATAAAAGCCCGTGGTCCTGACATAGTGAGATGGTCAAGCTCCGCAGAGGAGGCCTTCACCGACCTGAAGACAGCTCTCTGTCAGGACCCAGTGTTGATAGCCCCAGACTTCAAGAAGGAGTTCATTTTACAGACTGACGCTTCCGAGGCTGGACTGGGTGCGGTACTATCTCAGATGTTGGGGAATGAGGAGCACCCGATCCTGTACCTCAGCAGAAAACTCCTGCCTAGGGAACAAAGATATGCGGTGGTAGAGAAGGAATGCCTGGCAATAAAATGGGCCATGGAAACCCTCCAGTATTATTTATTAGGAAGGAAATTTACCCTGGTCAAGGACCATGCACCTCTAAAGTGGATGCACCGCAACAAAGATCGCAATGCAAGAGTGACTAGATGGTTCCTATCTTTACAGCCTTTCCACCTTAGCGTAGAGCACAGAGCTGGGGTCAAACATGGCAATGCTGACGGCCTCTCACGGGTACACTGCAATACGACCCAAGTAGCCCAACCCCATGGTGTTGAGCAGGGGGAGAGATGTGTGATAAGGTCAGCTCAGGGGGCTACAGAAGGGTGTGGCAGGGCAGATATGTAAGTCCCAGGCTGCTGAAGGCTCTTTACCCTGGCTACAGAGAAAAGGGCTCTGCAGGCCAATTGGAGACACCTGGGCTCAATCAAGGGCTGGCCCAGACCTATAAAGGCTGCTGCTGCTGCCAGAAGGGGTGGGGGAGAGACTGAAGCTGCCTCCAGGACTGGAGTCACTCCCAGGCTGAGGAAAAAGGCTATCATCCTAACCCCTTGCAGACAGACAGACAGACAGAGAGGAAAGAAGGAAGGATTGACAGGCACGCCCAGGGAAGTTCCCCAGAAGACCTACCTGGGCTGGGGCAGATTGGCCTCTGGCCCATACCGCCAGGGGAGAGTTTGGGGCTGGCAAGACAGGCCCTTCCCCTCTCCCCTACCGGGAGGACCAATCTCTGCCACACAGGGAAGAATTGATCAAGGATGTGGAGGTAAATGGCAAGCTAGGCAGTAGTGACCATGACATGGTTGAATTCAGGCTGCTGATTAAAGGAAGGAAGGAAAGAAGCAAAACACAAACCCTGGACTTCAAAAAAACAGATTTTGGCTCCCTCAGGGAACTGATGGGCAGGATCCCTTTGGGAAGCTAATCTGAAGGGGAAAGGCATCCAAGAGTGTTGGTTATATTTTAAAGAAACCCTACTAAGGGCACAGGAAGTTGCCATTCCAATTAGGAGAAAGAACAAACATGTGAGGCAGCCAGAATGGCTTAGCAGAGAACTCTGCTCTGAGCTTAAACATAAAAAGGAAGCTTACAGGAAGTGGAAGCTTGGTCAGATGACCAAGGAGGCATATAAAGGTATTGCTAGGGACTGGAGGGACAAAATCAGAAAGGCCAAAGGACAAATGGAGCTGCGGCTAGCGAGGGATGTAAAGGATAACAAGAAGGGGTTCTACAAGTATGTTAACAACAAGAAGAGGATCAGGGATGGTGTAGGTCCCTTGCTGAATGGGGCAAGCAGCCTTGTGACAGAGGATGAGGAAAGAGCTGAAGTGCTCAATGCTTTTTTTGCTTCAGTTTTCACAGGTAGGGTCAGCTCCCAGCCCACTACCATGGGTACGGCAGATTGGAGAGAAAAGAGGCCCTTGGTGATGGAAGGTCAGTGTAGGGACTGCTTAAGGAAGCTGGATGTGCACAAGTCCATGGGGCCGGATGAACTGTATCCAAGGGTGCTGAGGGAATTGGCTGATGAGATAGCAGCACCGCTGGCCGTTATCTTTCAAAACTCATGGAGAACGGGGGAGGTGCCAGAGGATTGGAAAAAAGCAAATGTAGTGCCTATTTTTAAGAAAGGAAAAAAGGAGGATCCGGGGAATTACAGACCTGTCAGCCTCACCTCAATCCCTGGAAAAATTATGGAGCAGGTTCTCAAAGAATCCATCCTCAAACATTTAGAGGAAAATAAAGTGATCAGGAACAGTCAGCATGGACTTACCAAGGGTAAATCATGCCTGACCAATCTCATTTCCTTCTATGATCAGATGACTGGTTTTCTAGATGCAGGAAGAACCGTTGATGTGATATACCTTGACTTTAGCAAGGCTTTTCATCCAGTTCCCCACAGCATTCTCACTGGCAAATTAAGGAAGTATGGGTTGGATAGGTGGACTGTAAGGTGGATAGAAGACTGGCTGGATCAACGGTTTCAGCATGTAGGAATTAATGGTTCCATGTCTAGTTGGCAACCAGTCACGAGTGGTGTGCCCCAGGGGTCGGTCCTGGGGCCGGTTCTGCTCAACATTTTCATCAATGATCTGGATGATGGAGTAGACTGCACTCTCAGTAAGTTTGCGAATGACACCAAGCTGGGAGGAACAGTAGACACGTTGGAGGGCAAGGACAGGATTCAGGGAGACCTAGATAAATTGGAACAGTGGGCCAATAGAAATCTTATGAGGTTCAATAAGGACAAGTGTAAAATCCTGCATGTGGGACGGAAAAACCCCATGCACTGCTACAGGCTGGGGAACATTCAGCTAAGTAGCAGCAGTGTAGAAAAGGACCAAAATGATTAAAGGGCTGGAGCACAAGCCCTATGAGGAGAGACTGAAAGCATTAGGCTTATTTAGTCTGCAGAAGAGAAGATTGAGGGGGGATTTGATAGCAACCTTCAGCTACTTGAAGGGATGCTCTAAGGAAGATGGAGCTCGACTGTTCTCGGTAGTAACAGAGGACAGAACGAGGAGCAATGGTCTCAAGTTGCAGTTAGGGAGGTCGAGGCTGGATATTAGAAAAAACTTTTTTAGTAGGCAATTGTTGAAGCATTGGAATGAGCTGCCGAGGGAGATGGTGGAGTCTCCATCTTTGGAGGTGTTTAAGGCCCGGCTGGACAAAACCATGACTGGGATGGTTTAGTGGGAGTGGTCCTGCCTCTGGCAGGGGGGTGGACTAGATGACCTATGAGGTTCCTTCCAACCCTATGATTCTATGATCTTTCACCTCCGGAGTGCCATGCAAGGCTTTCACGACATCATCCCCAAGGATCACCTTAGGCACTTTGACACAATGCTTGAGGAAGGGGAGATGCCATCCAGGGATGCTCCGCGTAGACACGGCCGCTCGCACTATGGCATTTCCTGTGGTAATGTGCCGCTCGGCCTGGCTCCAAGGCTCGACCCTGCCACCACAGCTACAACTTACCATTCAGGACCTGCCGTTTGAAGGCCCTGACCTCTTTGCTGAGTCCATGGATATGAAATTACATAGCATGAAGGACTCGAGAGCCATGTTCTGGTCACTGGGGATGTACACCTTACAATCAGGCAGACGGTCTCTGAAACCCATCAACTCCTACAGCAACAACTTCAGCAGCTCAAACAGCAGATTCAACTGCAGAGTCCATTCCCGAGGTCCCTCCATTTCCCCAGTGCCATCTTGGGGACTTCGACAAGGACAAAGTCCGTTCAAGCAAGAGTGAGAAGTCCCATGCCCCACAATCTGGCAAGCAAGGGCAGGCCTCCGAACGCTCATCGGGAAGGAAACAGAGCTTTTGAAGATTACCGCAAAGGCAGCAAACCCACGACCTGACCAGTCCCCAACCACTTACACCACTTCACACACCACTGGGCCAACATCACATTCGACCAGTGGTTCCTCGAGACAGTCGCAGAGGGGTATCGTATTCAGTCCCTTTTGATTCGTCCGGACAGAAAACCGCCCCTTCGTCCAAACCTCAGGAACTGGGAACTGCTCCATTTGCTTCAGATCGAATGCCAAGAACTCCTCTCCCTCGGAGCCATAGAACGGGTTCCCAGGCAGGAGCAGGGAAAAGGGTTTTACTCCCAATACTTCCTGGTCCCGAAACCCAATGGGGATCTCTGATCCATTCTAGATCTCAGAGCCTTAAACAAACACATAAAGAGAATAAAGTTCCATATGGCTTCCCTATCACAGATCCTCCCATCTCTGCCTCCCGGGGATTAGTTAGTGACCCTCAATCTGAAAGACACCTACTTCCACACAGCCATACGGCCCCACCAAAGGTGATTTATGGTGGCAAAAGACCACTTCCAGTTCACCTCTCTCCCTTGTGGGATCTCCCGGGCCCCCAGGGTGTACAAAGTGCATGGCTTCAGTCACAGTGTACCTGCGCAGACGGGGCATAAGAATCTACCCCTATCTAGACAACTGGGTAATAGTCACAAGATCGAGATCTCAGGTAGAGCTCCATGTCAGAGCAGTAGTGAGGCTCTGCGGGTATCTAGGCCCATGCATAAACCAAGAAAAGTCACAACTCCGCCCATACCAGGATGTAGAGTTCATAGGGGCACATCTGAACACTCGCAAAGGTCAGCATTCCTGCCCCTCTCAAGATTTCGGTCCATTTGCCTCATCATTACGGAACTGCAGACATCCCGCGTGACCACAGCCCACCAATGCCTGCAGCTCCTCAGTGACATGACAGCTTTCACCTCCATGATCCAGATGGCATGCCTGAGAATGAGGCATTTCCAGGTCTGGCTCTCCATGGTGTTCCACATATGGAGGGATTCCCTAAACAAGGTACTGTCTGTTCCCCAGGACACTCTGGGGACACTTCGGGTTTGGAGGAATCCCCGTTTTGCCATGGGGGGGCAACCCCTTCAAAGAGCTCAGGCCCTCAGTGACCTTAATAATGGATGCCTCAGGCTCAGGGTGGGGGGCCCATGTCTCTGGGGGACCCTCCGCGCAAGGGCTCCCACTCCTGCAGGACATGTCCATAGAGATCCCACTCCACCTCCCACCATGGACGGACCTCCTGACGCAGGACTCGGGGTGCCTTTGGCACCCAGGTCCGGGCCACCTATACCTGACGGCTTGGATGCTCTCTGGCTCAGCAAGCAGGAGAGGCTCTTCTCAGACAGGGTTAAGAAGGTCCTGGTTGGTAGCAGAAGACCGTCTAACGAGGTCCATGTACACAGCCAAATGGAAGCATTCAGGCCCCTTCCACCGTCCCCGCGAATGGAGTTGGTGAAGGTATATGGGACTAGGAGGGTCAGGGTCACGGTCACTTATATAGCTGCGGTCGTGGTACAGAGGGAGCATTGGCCGCGTGCCCTGACCTGACAGGCTAAGGCTGAACTCTTTCCAAGCTACCATGCACTGCGGCATGTAGACATTTGTAACTGAATGTATTTGAGCAGCCCATCTCAAAGAAGGATGGCTCCTGGTAAGTAATCCACTGTTTTAACACTTTCCAGAGGGGAGGCTGCATTAGTCTATTTCAGCAAAACAATCAAGTAGTCTTGTGGCACTTTTAAAGACCATCAGATGTACTTAACTCGTAAATTTTCACAGGCAGACTCTCATTTCATCAGATGCATGAGATGGAAACTACAGTATGTCATATGCAGAAAAGTCAGTTGTAGCAAATCAAACAAGTTGTTCTGATTCAAACAGTGCCCCTGTGGCCTTCAAAACCAGATGAACTGCAGAGCTGGAATTCACACACATATTTGACACCATTAGGATGGGTCTGAATAGAGACTTTGAAATGCTAACTTGTAATATCAAGGAATTTGCTCTTTTAACGTTAACACCTTCTCATCTGTTGCCCTTTAAAGGCCACATGGACACTGTCATATGTTTTTTTGCTTTCTCTTCTCTAAACAGTTTCCAACTTTTCAATCTCTCTTCATATTAAAGTCTCTCCAGATCTCTGTTAATTTTTGTCACCAACATACGAAACCCTCTGTTTTCGCAGAGGACGAGGGAGGGTTGGAATTAAACCAGATCAAAATTGAGTTCAGGACTCCAGGTGAGAGTACAGCTGATTTATATCATGGTATGAACAGTATTCTCCCAAACCGCCTCTCAATACGGTGAAGGGCAACAAAACCACACTACGATATTTCTACCAGAAATTCACCCCACACTGGCGTTTGCCACAATGGGAGCCCCCGGCAGACGGCTCTTTCACTCCAGCAGCCACTCACAGCACCGTCAAGTCAGCCTGCTCTAGGGAAGTCTAATCAACATGATGGTGTAAAGAACTGGAAGAACCAGAGAGCCATTTATTTTACTTGGTAGCTCTGTGTTCTTGGAGAATCAGAGCATAGTAACCAGCCACTGAGACTCACCCCCCACCCACATCACCTTCAGCCTCTGCTTAAACCAGAAACTAGAAACAAGGAAAGGCAGTGGGAGACACATCTAAAACCCCTTTGAACAATGGTGCTGGAATTAAGCCAACTCCTCTAGCCTCATCTGCATGGAAGCTGTGAACCATTAGCACATTGAATGGATAGCAGAAACTTCATTTGCATCAAGGATGGAACCAGAATTAACATACTGAATGGAGAACCAAGCTCCAAGGCAGGAGTTGCACTGAACTCTGGGATTGGCAAAGCAGAGAAGAACTGCATGATGGGGGATCCCTGCTCCTGAGACAAACAAACTCATGCCTGCACACACCCAGCCCAGCAGTTATCAGACCAATTCTAGTCAATAGATCTTCAACTGATATCCAACATACTGAATCTGCCTGATTGCATTGTAAGCTCCCTAAAAAGAATGCCACCCATCACCAGGAATGATCAGCTCCTATTGTCCACCTAAACAAAACACCTCTGGTATACTCCCTTAAGTCATTATCTACCCCAGAACAACCCAAGTGTTCTGCCTTGAACCGTTGTTTCTTCCTTACAAAAACCCCTACCCAAGTTCCACATGAGAGTTAGTGAGAGGGAGTCTGTTTTGAAGCCTGATCTGTTGCCTAGACCTACAAGCTGCATCAGGTCCACGGGGACTTCTCTCTCCCCTTGCTGATCGTGGTGGAGGTTCTGCCTGTCTCCAGCACTCCAGACCCTAAGGTGAACAGCTTGGTTCCTGGGTACCTTTGAGCTGCACTGAGTGGTGAGACATTCTCCCCCTTGCTTCTCTCTGTTTTTCCCCTAGTCCAACAATAACTCTCTAAACCTGATCTTTTGTAATCTACTTGGGCTAGCTCTCCCCAATACTATAATTGAAACTGAGTAATATTGTAACTGTTTGATCATTTTCCTCTTTTGTATGGTTATCAATATTGCAACTGTTTGGACATTTTTCTTTCCTTTTATAATTATTCATAAGCTTTATGTATCTGGCAATAAAGTAACTGATTGCCAGACTTCCTCTGTGTTCTTGGCTTCCCTATATCGCTCTTCAGTAACGCTCCTTTTACCTAGCCAAAGATCCCTGTGATGCCCAATTCCTTGCAAGGTTTGCTCATTAAGGGGTTACCAGCACGCTGAACTTGTGGCATATAACAGTGACAGCTGAAAGTGCTGCTTTGACCCAGCCAATGGAGTCCAGGGGCATATAAGGGTGACAGCTGAAAGTGCTGTTTTAACCCAGCCTGCTCAGATGCATGCTCCAGTCTAGTCCGGTGCGGTACAGGGGCACATAAGGATAGCAGCAGACCAGTGCTGTGTAACCCGGCCTGCTGAGTTCAGGGACACACAAGGGGTCAGCTGAGAGTGCTGATAGACCCAGTCTGCTCAGTCGCACTTAGAAACCTAGTCTTGTGAAATTTAGGTCCTGTAAGGGTGGTTCCATTGGGAGGGATTCACAGAAGGGAGAAATAAGCTGCACAGAGACACATGCAGTACGCTAATAGAATTGCACCCCCCCCCCCGAGGAAGTAACCCTAATAAATGAGCAGATCCTGAGTTGATGGGCAAAGTTGGTAAAATTTACACTAAAGCTTCCCCTGCGTCAGTTATATCAATGGTAGCTTCATAGGGGATCTTTTGGCAAAGTGCCCTGCTGCAGATGGAACCAAAGAGACATATGTACATAAATCTTAGGCTTTCATCTATCTCTGTGACACTGGGCGACACACATTGTGATGCTTTCTTGGATACCCAGGACTGAGTGTCACCATGCAACACTCTGACTCTGAGAGAAACTTGCTTTTGCTTACCTGGATGTCGGCTTCCAGATACCACCAGCCTGTTCACCCTCCCAAACAATCTCCTATGAGCCCTGCCAGCCTTGACTTTGCCTTTGAGGTTAACAATAGATGCACCCCAATTCCCAGCCCCCCTAAAGCATTCCCCTTCTGTATCCAGCCCACAGCTCCTAGATGCTCACAGAAATTACCAGGAATACTGGCCTTAAAGGAAAAATACACACACCAGCTTGTTAGATTCAACTGAGGAGCAGCTTCAATGGAGCATCAAAGCACTGAGATACATCTATATTGAAAACAATCATACGTTTATCAAAGACTAAGATTTAAGAGCTAGTGACTCAGGATTTCAATGGAAACAGAAATGGTAACACAGAAAACAAAAAGCATAACATGATTCCTGGAGTCTAAATGTAACTTTAGCAGGCTAATCTGTTGAGCTAAAGCAATTTGTATCACCTAGACCAGTTTCCCAGCATCTCCAGTCAATGTAGCTAGGAATCCTCTTCCATGGACACAGAAATCACTGTCCTTTCTGCTTTCTTCAGTGAAGGACAAAGAGGCGTCCTTTTGCCTCTTTCTTATATCCCCAATGTTCACTATTTTGGACTTAGAGGCAGAATGACCCCATGGCTAAATTCCTGGTGTGCTGGTTCCATGTTGCTTTCACAGCCTCATGTTCTTGTAGTATGCAAGTAAGTTTCCACTGTACACCTATTTCACATGTGAACTGAGGTGGACAGGTGAATATATAGCCTTTGGTCAAAATCTGCTTGAAAATGCTCCTTTGATTCAGAATTTAAAATATGTTTTTCATTCTAGGCACACAGCTCCTTAAATGTCATCTATACATACATCTCCCGATGATGAGGAGGATCATTATGACATAGCCTTTTATTAGACACCTCACTTGCTCCTCTGCATAAATACTATGAAGCAGTAGGTTGGCTGCTGTGAGCTGCTCAGACCTATCAGGAGTCACTGTTACAGGGACCCTTAGCCAGCTGGTATTAAGACATTCTTAAGCTCCATCACGAGGTTTGCACACCATCCTGGGTGATTAAGTTCACCCATTTGGTTGTCGTCACAACCTGCAGACCCACGTAAGTCCAGGACTCACAGCATCCTCTTGGTGACCTGGCCAGAGGGCCAAGTCATGACCAGTGGTGCTCCTTCCAGTAGTACATCAAAGTTCAACATTTAGGCCATTTCTCCAGTGGTTGACGAGTATGGCTGTGGAAACCCAGGTCCAATCACTACTCCCGGTCACCGTTCAGGAACCTTGAAGATAGCAGCTTCCTGCTGCAACTCTAACTTCTCAGAAGGCTGCTATATTTCCCTGGGCCCATTCTCGCCTGGGCCCAGCACCTTCTTTCCCAACTCCTTCTCAGGTCATCTAGTCAGCAAGTCACAGGAGCATGCCTGGAGCTCTCTTCTGCTCCTCCAGTCTCTACCAGTAACTGCTCTGCCCAGGGCGCTACAGTTCCCCCAACCTAGGAGGGACACAGCCCTCACTCTGAGTACCCACCAGCCATTGACCTTCTCTACCCTTAACCTTCTTTTCTATGGCCCTGCTAGGCCCAGACTGGCTGCACCCCATATAACCTCTTTTGGTTGCTTGGAGGATTCTGCTCCACTCTGGAGAACAAGGCTGTCATGACAGAGTCCCAAGCTTCATCTCCATGCTGGAGGTGAAGCTTGATTTATCAAGATCTCAATTGTATTCTTGAGAGTGAAGGGGGTGAGAACAAAAGAGAGGCACATATAGCTACTGCATGTGGCATTTTCTCTGCCTTGGGCTGGCAAATTTTGGCCTTCTCTCTCCCATATTATTCTCAGTAAAGACCTGTTTCTTTGGGAATGAAACAGCAAACTCACGATGGAATACTATAACCGGACCGATTTGTGGTGGGAAGGCTGGGATAAATCCTGGCATGGGACAAGATAATTTTATAAGCTTCTTACTAGACTGGAGAGAGGACACAAAACGGCAGACGGGATGAGGACCCTGAATCAATCATAAAATCTGCAGGTAAGATGGCTCATACCGAAGCCAGGATCTATAAACATTTGTGAGCACTGCTTTCCAGAGGCAGTCAGAACAGTGGGTTACTTACCAGTAACCGTACTTCTTCGAGATGGGCTGCTCACATACATTCAGTTACAGGCGTCTATGTGCCGCAGCACACAGTAGCTAGCAAAGTCTTCAGCCTTACCCTGTCAGGTCAGGGCACACAGCCAACGCCCCCTCTATGCTACAACCCCGGCTATAGAGGTGACCGTGACCCTGACCCTCCCAGTCCCATATACCTTCGCCAACTATTTTAGCGGGGATGGTGGGAGGGGCATGAATGTATGTGAGTAGCCCATCTCAAAGAAGGATGATTACTGGTAAGTAACCCACCATTCTCCTTCGAGCACTGCTCACATCATTCAGTTACAGGTGACTGCTAGCAGTACCCATAGACGGTGGGAGGAGTTACAGTCTACCCACGTTAAGTACAGCTCTACCCAGAGCGGCATCATCTCTAGCCTGCTAGGCGAGAGCATAGTGCATCATGAAAGCATGAATCGACGACCGTGTAGTGGTCCTGCAAATCTCTAGGATCGGGACCTTTGCATATGGAAGGCAGTAATGGACACTTAGGCCCTGGTAGACCGGGCTCTTAACAGTTCCAGGAAGGGGTGTTTTTGACCTTCCGGAGCAGTCCTTGATACGGCTCACAATCCATTTAGAGATACACTGAGAGGATACTGGTAAACCTCTCTTACATTGGGTGACCGCCACAAACAGTTGGGGGGGGGGGTCTTGCGAAACGGCCGGGTGCGCTCAATGTAAGTTAGGAGTGCTCTCCTCACATCCAGTGTATGCCACTTCCTCTCGTTGTGCGTAACCTGGGAATCTGGCTAAAAAACTGGCAAGCAAATTTCTTGGTTAAGGTGGAACAGGGTGGCCACCTGAGGGAGGAAGAATGGGTGGTGACACAAAACCACTTTATCCAGGTAGAACCTTGTGTATGGGGGTAATGAAGAGAGCGCTTTCAACTCCAAAACCCTTCTAGCAGAGATGATTGCTACTAAGAAGGCCACCTTCCAGGACAAGACCAGGAGGGTGGCTGAGTCCAAGAGTTCGTAGGGCGTCTCTGTCATTGACTGGAGGCCAATATTCAGGTCCCAAAGCGGGGAGGGCTTACAAGGTTTGGGAAAAAGTCTCCCCACCCCTTTTAGGAATCTGACAGAGGTAGGATGGGAGAAAACTGACTGTCCATCCACGCTCTCGTGGAAAGCGCAGACTGCCACTAAATGAACTCCCAATGAGGAAGGAGAAATGCCTCCTTCCCTGAGATCTAGCAGATAGTCAAGGATCAGGTGGATCAGGGATCATATAGGGTCTACACCCTTGCCCCGGGCCCAAATGGAGAACTGCTTCCATTTGGCTGTGTACGTGGAACTGGTGGATGGCCTTCTGCTACCAACCAGGACCTTCTTAACCCTGTCTGAGCAAAGCCTCTCCTGCCCACTGAGCCAGAGAGCATCCAGGCCGTCAGGTGTAGGCGGCCCGGGTATTGGTGCCGAAGGCGCCCTGAGTCCTGCATCAGTAGGTCTGCCCATGGTAGGAGGCAGAGTGGGATCTCTATGGACATGTCTTGCAGGAGTGGGAACCAGTGCTGTCTGGGCCAGTCCAAAGCTATTAGCATTATGTTCGTTCCGTCCCTGTCTATTTTCAGGAGAACCTTCTGTATCAGGGGAACTGGCAGGAAGACATATACCAGGGGCCCCAACCAGTTGATGAGGAAGGCGTTGGTGAGGGACCCCTCCTCCCAGCCCCTGAGGGACCAGAACTGGGAGCACTTACGATTCTGTCGTGTCGCAAACAAGTCTATCTGAGGGACACTCCATTTGTCTAACAGGAGGGAGAACACCTTGTCGTGAAGGGACCACTCATGGTTCGCTAGCAGTTTCCTGCTTAGAGAGTCCGCCAACCCGTTGTCCACCCCCGGTAGATTGGAGGCCACTGGGATGAAGTTGTGTTGTATGGCCAATTCCCAGAGTTTGCACGCCTCCTTGCAAAGTGGCGTAGAATGGGCCCCCCCCTTGCCAATTCGCGTAGAACCCAACTGTGGTATTGTCCGTAAGGATCTGGACCAACCTGCCCCGTAGCTTGTCTAGGAAGGTCAAGCAGACTAGCCTGATGGCCCTTAGCTCCTTCACATTTATGTGGAGAGGGCCGTCGATGTGGGACCAGAGCCCCTGAGTGAAGAGTCCCCCAGAGATGTGGGCCCCCCACCCTGTGTTCAAGGCATCTGTTATTAAGGTCACTGAGGGCCTGAAGTCTTTGAAGAGAATGCCCCCCATGGCAAAGCGTCGATCCCTCCAAACCTGAAGTGTCCCCAAAGTGTCCTGGGGGACAGACAGTACCTTGTTCAGGAAGTCCCTCCATACGTGGAACACCATGGAAAGCCACATTTGGAAAGACCTCATCCACAGGCATGCCATCTGGATCACTGAAGTGGAGACTGCCATGTGATCGAGGAGCTGCAGGCACTGTCGGGCCACAGTCATGGGGGACGTTTCCAGCTCTGTAATAATGGCACAAATGGACCGAAATCTGGAGCAGGGTAGGAATGCTAACCTCTTGTGGGCATCTAGACATGCCCCTGTGAACTCTATGTTTTGGGACGGGTGGAGCTTTGACTTCTCTTGGTTTATATGGAGACCCAGATAGTCGCAGAGCCTCACTACTGCTTTGACGTGGAGCTCTACTTGGGAGCACAATTTCCCGGCTATTAACCAGTCGTCTAGAAAGGGATAAATTCTTATGCCCCGTCTGCTCAAATATGCCGTGACCAGTGCCATACAATTCATGAACACCCTGTGGGCCAGGGAGAGCCCAAAAGGAAGAGAGGTGAACAGGAAATGGTTGTTTGCCACCATGAACCTTAGGAACTGCCTGGGGCGGGGCCTTATGGCTGTGAAAGTAGTCGTCTTTCAGATCGAAGGTTGCTAACCTATCCCCGGCAGACAGAGATGGAAGGATTTGTGATAGGGAAACCATGCGGAACTTCATTCTTTTTCTGTGTTTGTTTAAGGCTCTGTGATCTAGAATGGGTCGAAGGTCCCCATTGGATTTCGGGACCAGGAAGTATAGGGAGTAAAACCCTATTCCCCACTCGTGCTTGGGGACCTTTTCTATGGCTCCGAGGGAGAGGAGTTTCTGGCATTCGATCTTAAGAAGGTAGGACAGTTCCTGGTTTCTGAGGGATGAACGAGGAGGTGGTTTTCTGTCCCAAGGAATTGAAAGAAACTGAATATGATACCCCTCCACTACCATCTCAAGGACCCCCGGGTCAGATGTGATGCTGGCACAGTGGTGTCTGAAGCAGTGTAAGCGGTTGGGGACTGGTCGATACATGGGTTCGCCGGCCGTATGGCAACCATCAAAAACGTTTCTTCCCCAACAAGCGTTCAGAGGCCTGTCCACACCTACCTGATTGGGGAACGTGGGACTTCCCACTCTTTCCTGAACGTACCTTGTCCTTGTCCATTTTACCAAGGTGGCACTGGGAAAAGGGAAGGGACCTCGGGAATATACTCTGCACTTGGATCTGTTGTTTTAACTGCTGAAGTTGTTGGAGGAGTTGATGGGGTTTTAGAGACCATCTGTTAGGTTGCGGGGTGTAAATTCCCCGTGACCGGAGCATGGCCCTCGAGTCTTTCATACCATGGAGCTTCGCATCCGTGGACTCGGCGAAAAGGTCAGTGCCTTCAAATGGGAGGTCCTGAATAGTGAGCTGCAGCTGCGGTGGTAGGCCCGAGCCCTATAGCCAGGCCGAACGACGTATTACTACAGCCGATGCCATCGTACTGGCAGCTGTGTCCACAGCATCCCAGATGGCCATCAGAGTGTCTCTGGATGCCATTTCCCATTCTTCAAGCATCGCGTTGAAGTCTCTAAGATGATGCTTCAAGATAATGGCACAGAAGCCTTGCATGGCATTACAGAAGTTAAAGATATACCTTGTCATAAGGGCCAAGTGGTTTGTCATGCACAGCTGAAGAGCTGCTGTGGAATAAACCTTCCTGCCTAGCAGTTCGAGTTTCCTCACCTCCTTATTCTTAAGGGTGGAACCCAGTTGACCATGCCTCTCTTTCTGGTTCACAGCGTTGACAACCAGTGACCCCGGAGTGGGGTGCTGGAACAGAAAGGAGAATTCGTCCTGAGGGACTTGGTACTTACAGTCCACAACCCTGGATACTGGCAGGATCAAGGACGAGTTTTGCCAGCAGCCTTGATGATACTGTATACCCCTTTGTGGAGTGGTACAGACACCTTAGCAGGAGGAGCCCTCTGGCCGACGTCAAAGAGGGGGTTTGCTTCCTTTTGGATGACCCCGAGCTCCAGGTTCAGGTTAGCTGCCATGCAGCATAGCAACTCCTGGTGGGCACGAGAGTCCTCTTTACAGTCAATCGGTCTCTCAAAGGTGTATTCATCGGGCGAAGAGGAAGAATGGGACCGTGATCTACTCCGACGTGTGGAGTCGGGATCAGATTCATCCTCTGAGAAGTCCAAATCCACGGTCTGTGAGGACAGAGCAGTGCCATGAGACTGAAGTATCATTGGCGGCCATATCCAGCCAGTCATGTGACCAGTCGTTAAAAGATGCTCTGGTCTCCAGATGGCGCTGAGGGGAGCGGCCTCGGCTAGGTTGCAGTGCAGTACCCGAAGGGGAGAGCCCCACTGGTTCAGGGAGGCCCGAGGGTCTGTTCTTGCCTCAATGCGTGGGCGAGGGAGAGTGCTTACGGCGCCATTTTCCTAAATGTTCTCCTACCCTTATTACTGTCTTGAGAGGAGAAGAGTGTACCGAGGCTGGAAGCGAAGTCAACACCGATCCATGGGAAGGGGCCCCCAAGGCTCGGGAGCATGGCATCGATATGTCCCGGGAGGAATGTGGGGAGGCGGCCAGGGAGCAGTCCTCCACTGAACGCGGTACCAAAGGTGGGCTGGATGGCACTGGGTGGGGAGAGCATTCTCAAGTGCCAGATTGCAGTGCCAGTGACAGGCTAGGTGGTGCCCAGCTGGTGGGCGGAGCCATTCTCTACAAGGACTGGACTTCCAGTGCTGCGGTCGGCGTCGAGGTGCTTTTCTTCCATGTTGCCAGTATGCGGACCAGAGAATGCGTCTGCACCGACATGGAAGCCTGTGGTGTCGGCAGTGCCACTGGCAGTACCGCCTTGGCTTCGGCACCATGTTGATTCAGCATCTGAGGCGTTCGGTGCCCTGACAGTACCGACGGGGGTGTTGACCGAGACTTCAGGCTCGGCACCCGAGACTGGTCCCGGGGTTTTGGCGCCCGGGCCGATGGGTGAGCCAGCAGAGCACTCAGGGCTCGGTCAGCATCAGAGGCTTGCGCACTGCTCCTTGCAAGGGATCGGAGGCACAGCCCTCTATCCTTGCGAGTCCTCCTTTTGAAGGACTGGCAGAGGGAGCAGCTCTCGATGAGATGGGACTCACCGAGGCATACAAGACATTTATCGTGTGGATCGTCGAGCAGGAAAGCTTTGTAGCATCCTAGGCATGGCTCGAAACCAGGCATCTTGAATTTCACGGTAGAAGACAGGCACTTGCTTACGCGAGTTTCTTGGCTGATCCGAAACCGTCGCTGAGGGCACAAAAAGGTGATCCCAAAACACCTCTTCTTTACCTATGCTACATTGATGACATCTTCATCATCTGGACACATGGCAGGGATGCTCTTGAAGATTTTCACAGAGATTTCAATAATTGCCGCTCCACAATCAAAATGAGCCTGGAACACTCCACACAGGAGATCCACTTTCTCGACACTACAGTACAAATCAGGGATAGACACACCACCACCACCCGGTACCGAAAACCTACTGATCAGGAGAGTTACCTACATCCCTCAAGCTTCCATCCTAAACACACCACATGATCCACTGTCTACAGCCAAGCCCTAAGATATAACCGCATCTGCTCTGATCCCTCGGACAGAGACAGACATCTTGAGGATCTCTATCAAGCATTCTTGAAACTACAGTACCCACCTGGGGAAGTAAGAAAACAAATTGACAGAGCTAGACGGGTTCCCCGAAATCATCTACTACAGGAGAAGCCCAAGAAAGAAAACAGAAGACCACTAGTCACCACATACAATCCTCAAGTCAGACCTCTGCAACAGATCATTAAGGACCTACAGCCTATTCTAAAAGATGATCCCTCACTCTTTCAAGCTTTGGGAAACAGACCTCTCCTTGCCTACAGCCACCCAATCTTAAACAGATACTCACCAGCAACTACAGATCTAACAACAAGAACATTGAAGCAGGCACACACCCCTGCAACAAAGCACGCTGCCAAGTCTGCCCACATATCTGCACAACAGATACCATCATAGGTCCTAATCAAGCCTGCTACTCCGTCAAAGGCTCATTTACCTGTTCATCTACTAATGCGATCTGTGCCAGAAACGCCCCAACACCTTATACATTGGACAAACAGGAGGGTCCCTGCACAAAAGAATAAATGAACATAGAGCTGATATCAGAAATCACAAAACAAAGAAACCAGTTGCTGAGCACTTCCATCTTTCTAATCACTCAGTAAATGATTTGTTATCAACCGTCATCAGAGATGTGACTGGGACATCAAGACTTCAAAGAGAAACAGCTGAACTCGAATTAATATGCAAGCTAAATTCTGTGAAAGCAGGACTGAATAGAGACTATGGGTTCTCTTCCCATTACAAAAGGTAATTTGACTTCAGCCCTCCCAGGATTTGAACCTAACAACTGCTCTGATGTGCTGTTAACGTATGACCTGATCCTATGTTTTACACTCCCTTGCATTTATTTTCATTCCATTCTGTAAGTTCACCCATGTTCGAAGCATCTGACGAAGTGCGATTATCTCCCACAAAAGCTCATGCGAAAAATAAATCTGTTAGTCTTTAAATGCCACATGACTTCTTGGTTTTTTTGAAGGATATCTGCAATTATTAACCAACCACACCATCTGCACATCCTATCCACTATGCCAGAGGACAGCACAGATTTGGTAAGACCTTCGTGGCAATATCAATTAGCCGTCAGATGCTGAACACTGAAGAATGGAGCCTATCTGGACACTGATGAAATGGGAGATGCAAATTATAGATGCTAACACCTTCTCAAACAGCTACCAGCAATTCAGCAAACCAGTACTATGTTTAGAGATTTGGAGATTTTATGATTTGCGTTTCAGCTGAAAGACACAGCAAAGTCAATGCTTCTTTGGGCCTCTTTGGGCCTCAGCAACGAAAGGACTGTGAGATCTAGAAAGAAACAAAGTTACCTTAGACCATGACTTGGGCAACAGCAGGAATGCCCACTGGAATGGTGACTGTACAGCCTGCCTGGAACTGATGCATATCTGTTTAAATCAGGGGTGTCAAACTGAATGCCCGCAGGCCAAATCCAGCTCACCAAGGGTGGCTGATCCAGCCTGCCCAGCTGCTGCCTGGAAGCTCTCTGAAACAGCAGCAAACAGCAAAGACAGGCTGCTGCATAGCAGGCCTAGGCCTGCTTCTGACTCACTCGCATGATAGCAGTCACAGCACAGTGGAACAAAAGAAGCGCTCCAGCCAGTCCTGGGTCAGCTCTGCTGTGGTTTGCAAAACAATGAGTCTCAGTCACAGCAGGCACAGCACCGCACCCCCCCCCCCACCCCACTCCACTCCAACTGTTCACTGTCAGTCACTCAGCATGCTAATTTGAATGACAGCACATTGCACAAATCACAAATAAGAATGGAAAAAGTAGCTGGAACCCACATGGGAACGAGCCAATCAAAGGCCAGCATGCTAAATGACTAACAGTGAGTTGGTGCAGAAGTGGAAGAGGCAGAAGCCAAGCATGCCTGTGACTGTTACGGAGACTGATTACCTGCTACACATGGTAGGGGAAGTGCAAAGGGAAGGTGGGTCCAGGAGCTGTTGAGCTGGAGAGGGTCTAGGAGCCAACATGGCAAAGGGGAGCCCAAAGGGCATGGAAAAGAGGAGGCGAAAGGGGAATCCATGCAGCAGTGAATGTGGCAGGGGAAAGGATTGGGGAGGCTGCGCAGGCACATGGCCTGCTTCAGGTGTCCTGCCTGCCAATGTGGCCCCCCACACTGAATGAGTTTGACACCCATGATTTAAGTTTTTGTAACCAGCACTACTCAGAACACTGAGGAGAAAAAAAAAATGCAAACAGACGTTTGTCACAATCATATGAAAAGTATACAGCATTTAAAATTATTTAGAGGGCCAAGACGACAAGAAGCATGACGAACTATGAGTTTGGCAGAGGAGGAAGGATCTCCTCACCAGTGAAGGGTAAAAAACAATAATTAATTCTCACTTCCCTTTCCTTCTAACTTATTACACATATTCCAAATTGGAAGAGACTCGTTGATGTTCCTGCTCAAGAGCCATAAGTACAACCCCTCAAGAGGTGCACTTAAAAGGTGACCAAGCTACCATTTGAATTATAATCCACTGTTGCAACTGTGGTGGGCTCTGAGGTATGAGAGCACAAGGTAGGTAATATTTTCTTTGGGGCCACCTGCTGCTGGTAAAAGAGAATTATAGAAGATGAGGGTTGGAAGGGAGGTCATCTAGTCCAACTGCTGCTCAAAGGAGGACCCACCCAACTAAATCATCCCAGTCATGTTAAGCCACACCTTGAAAACCTCTAAGGATGGAGATTCCACAACCTCCCTATGTAACCCATTCCAGCGCTTCATCACTCTTCTAATGAAAAAGTTTTTCCTAATACCCACACTAGACCTGCCCCCCCCCAACTCAAAACCTCTGCTCCTAGTTGTCATCTCTCACCACTGAGAACAGCTACCAAATCCTCACAACACACACACACACACACACACTCTCTCTCTCTGTCTCCCCCCCCCCTGCAGTCTAAAACAACCCTCGTTCCCTCAGCCTCTCCTCACAAGTCATGTGCTCCAGTCCCCTTATCATTTTTTGATGCTCTCCACTGAACTCTCTCTAATTTGTCCACATCCTTCCTGTATTGGGGGATGCAAAAACTGGGCACAATACCCCATATGTGGCCTCATCAATGCCAAATAGAGGGGAATAAACACATCCCTCCAACTCCTGGTAATGTCCTGCTAATGAAGCCCAATTTGCTGTCATCCGCTTTTGCAATAAGGGCCCACTGCAGACTCACATCCTGCAGCTTACTGCAACCCCCAGGTCCTTTTCTGCTGAACTGCTTAGCCAGTCAATCCCCAGTCTGCAGCACAGCTTAGGATTCTTCCATCCTAAATGGAGGACTCTACACTTGTCCTTGTTTAATATCATCAGGTTTTGCTTTTGTTTGTTTTTTTTTGCCCAATCGTCCATTTTGGCTAGGTCACTGTATACCCCATCCCTACCTTCTAGCATATCTACCATCCCCTCCACCTTAGAGACAACCTTTTCATCTACACAGAGCTTTTCTTCAGGTTACCATTTACTTCAGTCAACAGCCTCCAGGTGTACAGCAATACTACTTGAAAGAAAATACTGTAAATGCAAGCCATCACTTCCAATTGTGTGTGATTCTGCACTGCTTAAGGGTCAACACTTGCATTGGTTGCCATCAAACTAAACCCAGCTCACTGTCAGAGGCCATATACACTTCTCACAAGAATGTCCAAAACCAGCCTGGAGAGCTAGTTCTCCAGCCTGCAACAGTACACCCCAGCCACTTCAAATATCACACTTGCCCGAATTCAGGAAATGGATGGAAGCTCTGGAGAAAATAAACAATTATCCAAGAAAATAAGAAAGGCAGTTAACAGCTCAGTAGATATTTGGAACCATAACAGGTCATTACACGTTCCCCTTATCTTTGACATACATAAACTGATTACTACCTGTCTTGCTGACAAACTAAGGCCTGCCAATATACCCCATGATTCTTATGTGGTCTCCAAAAATCTGCAAAATTGTCTATCTGGTACTAAAGCTTATGAAATTCAGCACATGCATGGACATTTGTTTGGTTCCTGAAAAAAGAAGGTTTGATGGAACTTAAAAGTAATGAAGGAGCATCACCAACTTTATCTCCATGCAGACCTCACCTTCTCTAACAAATACATAGCTCTGTGTATGTAGTACGCATTTCTCTCTCTCTCACACAGACAATGAGACATCAAACATTGACAAACGTTACTCACACTGCCTAACAGGTGCAGTATAATAACCTATATATAAAACTGAACCAAATGGAATGGAATATACGATTGCCTGACCCTTTCTGCTCCATGGTACAGGACAGCATGCATTGTTCTGATCAGCAAGGGCAGTAACTCTTGCCAGTTTCATACACCCTAACACACATTCAGGCAGCTTCTTTGTTGGATTTCTCCCCTCCTTCCTTCAGTTAAAGGGAAACTCCTCTGGCAGACAGGTTAGGGGAAATGAATAGCAAATTCCATTAACATGAACTGAGACAGTAACTCAGTCCCTATGAATCACTGTCAGCTGGGAACAATCCCACCAGTTTTGGAAAGAAACCATGCTCAGTGCACTATCCGCCCCCTTCCACAGCAGTCCACAAAAGCCTGCAAATGTGAGTTCTTTTTCTACTGCCCTAGACTCCAGACGGAGTCTGTGGTGGTTCTCTCTCAGCAATAGATCTTCGCTCACAAAACATTAAGTTAAGTACTGTTTGCACGCCACGACACCCCAAATCGGAAAGCTTTCTGAATAGCAGTGGCTGAGGCAGCGGGGGATGACAGCAGGGTCGGCAGTTTCCCGCTGTTAGTGACATCAGCTGCTCACTCTCCCTGCTGCCGTTGTCTCCTCAGTTCTTTTCTACCCTGGAATTGTCTTGTAGGAAGATAAAGGAGCTCCAAAGTAGAGGGGAGGAGGGAGGGTAGTGGAGCATGTCGGGAGCACGCATCTCAAAGAACTTCAGCTACTGCACGAAGGTGAGTAACCCCCATTTCTTCTGTGAGCGGTGCTCCCGACTGCTCCACTTAAGGTGATTACATAGCAGTCATTAATGTGAGGTGGTGGGTACTTCGGATTGTGTACTATCCACTGTGTTAAGTACTGCTCTTCCTAATGCAGTATCCATAGCTGACAATCGTTCTAAAGCATTGTGTCTGGCAAAGGTATCATTCAAAGCCCATGTGGCTGCTTGACAGATTACATGTAGTAGAACCCTTGTAAGGAATGCTACTGACGACGCCATGGACCTGGTGGAGTGGGACCGGATTATATCTGGTGGAGCTGATTGGGCTATGGAATATGCCATGCGTATACATGATGAGATCCAGTGGGACACCCTCTGTTTAGATATCGGCTGTCTGCGTGAATGTCCAGTGGTAGACACGAATAGGCGTGCTGTCTTTCTGAACAGCTTGGTTCTTTCCAGATAGTATGTGAGTGCCCTTCTCACGTCCAAGGTGTGGAGTATTTTTTGTTCCACTGTGGTATGTGGTTTTGGATGAAAGACCGGTAAATGGATGACTTGATTAATATGGAAGGAGGATGCTGTTTTAGGAACAAATTTGGGGTGCAGTTGTAAAGAAACCTTGTCCTTATAAAAAACAGTGTATGGCGTGTATGCCATGAGCGCCGCCATCTCCCCGACTCACCTAGTTGACGTGATCGCCACAAGAAAGGCTACTTTCATTGACAAATGTAGCAATGACGTCGTGGCTAACGGTTCAAATGGTGGCCTCATCAGTGCTCTGAGTACTCGTGTGAGATCCCATGGTGCTGCCGGCGGCAGAACTTGCGGATATAGGTTTTGGAGTCCAAGCATGAATCATTTGAACATTCCATGAGAAAATACTCAAGTTCTGTCTACTTGATTATGAAATGTTGAAATGGCCGCCAAATGTACTCTAATTGTGGTAACTGTGATATTTGTTTCTTTCAGATGGAGGAGATATTCCAGGATCGCCGAAACTGCTGAAGGAGATATGGACTGCTGGGCGCACCACCGTGAGAAGTGACTCCATTTCTGAAGGTAAGTAGTTCTTGTGGGAGGTTTTCTACTATTTAACAGAATATTCTGTACTTTATCGGAACATTGGAGTTCTAAATCCTTGAACCATCGAGGTTCCATGCGGTTAGATGGAGCCTGTCCAGGTAAGTATGTGTGCGTTTTCCGTGGTTCTGTGATAGCAGGTCCTTGAGACAAAGTAATTGGAGGTGTTCTGGACATCAGCATGAGTAGTGTGTACCATGTCTGGCAGGGCCATGCTGGGGCTATCGCGATTACCCTCGCCCTCTCTTGCCGGATTTTGTAAAGAGTTCGTGGGATCATTGGGATGGAGGGAAAAGCATACATAAGGTTGCCGCCCCAATGTATTAGGACGGCACTGCTGCTCTAGGCTATGCCTCTTCCTGCTCGGGAGCAATATTGAACGCACTTCCTGTTGTGTACTGAGGCAAATAAATCCATTGGGGGAAGGCCCCATTTGTCGAAGATGGTCTGAATTATGTCGTTCCATATTTCCCATTCGTGATGGTTCGGAAACAGGCGACTTAGAGAGTCTGCTATGATACTGTCCTTTCCCAGGAGGTATTCTGCAATGAGATGAATTCTGTGATGGAGACACCAGTCCCACAGGTTTATTGCTTCCAGACAGAGGGATGGAGACCACATTCCTCCCTGGCGATTTATATAAAACATGCAGGCCCTGTTTTCGGTGCAAACTGTTACAACCTTCCCTGCGATTATCGGAAGGAAGTACTGACACACTTGGAAGACTGCTCTTAACACTAGAAGGTTTATGTGCAAAAACCTCTCTGCCTGGGACCATCTGGCTTGCGTGCTTTGGTCTTGGCAATGTGCTCCCCACCTGGTCAGTAAGCCATCTGTGGTCATCGTGACCTGTGGTTGAGGTGACCGGTAGGGGACCCCCTGTAGAAGATTGGTATGGTCCATCCACCAGGATAGAGAGTCCCTGATGGCTTTCGGGATAACTAGAAGCATTTTGGTAGGGCAAGTGCAGTGCTTGAAACGCGAGAAGAACCATAGTTGTAAGGGACACATGCGGAGTCTCGCATTGTTCACTAGGTAGGTTGTTCCTGACATGTGTCCTAATATATGCATCGCCATGTGAGCCGAGATGATGGCAGATCTTTGTATACTGTCTAGTAATTGTGGAAGTTTGTGGAACCTGTCAAAAGGAAGGAAGGCTCTTGCCATAGGTGAGTGGATTTGTGCTCCAATAAAGTGGATCTTCTGCTCTGGGGATAGTGATGACTTGTTGTAGTTTATGTTTAGTCCAAGTTCAAGAAAAAAGTTGGTTGTTGTTCAAACTGCCTGCTCCGCAGTTCGTAGTGTAGGAGCTTTGATTAAAAAGTCGTCTAGATAAGGAAATATGTCTATGAGTCGTCAGCGTAGAAAGGCTACTACAGGGGCCATAATTTTGGAGAAAACTCTCAGCGCTGTACAGAGGCTGAAAGGCAGTACCGTGTACTGGTAGCGATGATGGAGAAACTGGAACCGCAGAAATCTTCTGTGAGATGGGCGAATACAAACATGGAAGTAGGCATCTCTCAAATCGAGGGAGGCCAGCCAATCGTTCTGTTGTAGGGAAGGAAGTATGTTGTTTAAGGTCACCATCTTGAACTTCTTCACCTGGATGTATCTGTTGAATCACCTTAAGTTGAGGATAGGTTGCCAGCCACCAGTTTTTTTCTGGGTCAGGAAGTATGGGGAATAAAATCCCCTCCCCCTTTGGGTGCTTGGAACCTCTTCGATTGCTCCTATGTGAAGCAGATGATATATCTCTGTTTGGAGATGTACGTGATTCGGATCCCTGAATAGGGACGGGTGGGGGGTTGGGTCTTTGGGTTTGAAATGAATGGGATGGCATAGCCGCCCCGAATGATTTCGATGACCCATCTGTCCGATGTTGCTTTTCTCCAATAATGAAGAAATGGTGGTATCCTGTTCTTGAACATTAGATCGCACGTTGGTGACTGTATATGTTGGGAGGTTGAATGGCTGGTTACTCCCTCGACATGACCATCAAAACTGCTGTTTTGTGTTGCCTGGCTGTGTACTTTGGTGTGAGTGGTTTGGTTGTCTACGCCTTCGGGATTGTCGAGGTTTATTCCTGTACGTGTCCAGTCTACAATTAGGTTGGCTTTGTGGGAACTGGAAGTTAGAAGGCTGATTCCTGTAAAATCTCTTTCGAGTAAGTGGTGTCAAGATCCCCAATGTTCTTAAGGTAGCTCTTGAGTCTTTTAGACCGTGCATAACATCGTTCGTTGTCTTCCCAAACAGATTGTCTTTATTGAACAGGAGATCCTCGATAGTTCGCTGCATCTGTTTGGGGAGGTCTGCCACTTGGAGCCATGAGGAGTGTCTCATCACCACCACAGTGCCCAGTGTCCTGGCAGTGACATCGGCAGCGTCAAGAGAGGCTTGAAGGGCTGTTCTGGCTGCCAACAAGCCTTCTGTAATGAGAGCTGTTAATTGCTCCTGCTTGTCGTGTGTCATACCATTGATGTACTCGTTGAGTTTAGTATATATATATATATCGTGGTTATAATTTGCAAGTAGTGCTGTGTAATTCACAATTCTAAGCTGGAGAGCTGCTGACGTGTACACCTTTTTGCCAAGTGTGTCTAATTTCCTGTCTTCTCTATTATTAAAGTTGGATCTTGAATACGATTGTTTATTCCTTTGATTTGCTGCCTCTACTACTAGCGAGTTGGGCTGAGGATGGTTGAACAGATACTCATTTCCTTTGGGGGCGATAAAATACTTCTTATCCGCCCTCTTATTGGATGGAGGTGCAGAAGCTGGTGCCTGCCAAATCTCATTTGCAGGCTCCACTATGCCCTCATCCATAGGTAGAGCTAGCTTGTTGGAGGCAGTCACCTGCAAAATTTTATACAGCTTATGCTGTGTGGTCTGCGCCTCTTGTAGTGGAATCTCCATGGACTCTGCTGCTCTTCTCAACAGGTCACGAAACTGTTTGCTATCATCAGTCCTTCCCTGTTGCAGGGGCTCCTTCTTGGAGTCTTCTAGGCTTGTTGTAGCAGGAGGTGGTATGCTAACTGCTACCTGTGGCGTAACCTGTCGCCACCATATTAGATGGAGGTGGCATATTGAAAGGTTGCCATGCTAAATAGTTCATCCCCTGTTGGGGGTAAAACATCCAAGAAAGGTACGGAGAAGTGACATTAGGATCATAGACTGGCATCTGCAGCACTTGCTGTGGTAGCGAACCGCTACTGGGACTTGATGTGACCGACAGGACAGTCCTCCTGGATGAGAGATGAAGAAGGGGTACTGCTGTCAGAAGAATCAGTTTGAAATAGGGGTGACATGGGAAAGGAGTGAATAGTGAGGTCCTCTGTTGTCCCCAAATGCTTAGATTTCTTCTTATCTTTGCTGGCTGCAGTGAAGGATCTAACTATGTGCTAGGCTGTGATCACTGACGGTACTGCAGTGCCCTGTGGGGTTGCAGATTGTGCTGCTGACGTGCGGCCAGAGGATGTCGGTGAGAGAGGGAGCTGCACCGAATTCGGCACCTGTGTAGGTACGGTCACTGGTGCCATGAGAGGTGTGGGCAGGATCGCTGGTGCCGACAGTGTGGGCAGAAAAAGTACTGGCATTGCCGGTGTCGCATTTGGCGGGACCGCGAACGGCGGGACCGTTTGGATCTGCGGCACTGCCGACGCCAAGGCGTGAGAATCTTTCAGCACCTTTATAGTGGCTGTGACCACAGAGCTGTCAGCCACCTCTTTAGAAGCCTGCTGTAGCTGCCGCATTTTTAACTTGGTACCCTTTGATCTTTTCTTTAGGGACCAGTGAATCAGTATCAGACTGCCGCTTACGCACTCCCTCATCAGCATGAGGAGGGGCACCGGGGTTGGAAGCGGGGTGGAGAGAGCCCTCTAGGACCAGTAACTTGAGCTTCTTCTCATGCTCCTTCCTGGTCCTGCTTTTTAAATTCCTACAATGTTGGCATTTGAGAGAAAGATGAGCTTCTCCCAGGCACCTAATACAAGCCTCATGGCCATCAGAGGCAGGCATTGCCTCGTTACACTAGGCACAGTGCTTGAAGCCGGCTGAGCTCAGCATAGCACTGAATTAAAGTCTCTGTTAATCTGTTGTTTTCATCTGATTTCTTTTCCTCTTTCCCATTTATTGTTGTTCTTTTGTTTGGTTTGGGTTTTTTTAGGTTTTGCAAGCGAAGATCTATTGCTGAGGGAGAGCCACCGCAGATTTCGTCTGGAGTCTAGGGCGGTAGAAAAAGAACTGAGGAGACAACAGCAGTGGGCAGAGTGAGCAGCTGATGTCACTAATGGCGGGAAACTGCCGACCCTGCTGTTATCCCCCCGCTGCCTCAGCCACTGCTATTCAGAAAGCTTTCCGATCCAGGGTGTCGCGGCTTGCAAGCACCTTAATTGGAGCAGTCGGGAGCACTGCTCGCAGAAGAATATACAATTACCTGATCCTTCCTGCTCTCTGGTACAGGACAGCATGCATCGTTCTGATTAGCAAGGGCAGTAACTCTTGCCAGTTTCATACACCCTAACACACATTCAGACAGCTTCTTTGTTGGATTTCTCCCCTCCTTCCTTCAGTTAAAGGGAAACTCCTCCGGCAGACAAGTTAGGGGAAATGAACAGCAAATTCCATTAACATGAACTGTGAGACAGTAACTCAGCCCCTATGAATCACTGTCAGCTGGGAACAATCCTACCAGTTTTGGAAAGAAACCACACTCAGTTCACTATCCGCCCCCTTCCACAGCAGTCCACAAAAGCCTGCAAATGTGAAAGGAATCGCAAGGATGCCACTACACACTGGAGAGGGAGGAACCACCCATAGAAAGAATCCCAGCAAAAGGGCCTGCGTCAGGAACTTGCTGATACTTCAACCCACTGTGCCTAAAACGCCCACACAGAAAAGCACTTTATGTTCAACTGAATCGTTTTGCAAATGGTCTGACTTGTGCACTGTGCCATAGGAGAGGTTTCTGGTTTGAGGGAGGGTCTGAAAAGACGGCTTAGCAAGCTTTCCCATACAGAACTGGGACATAATTACCACGCAGCACCCAGCCGCCACTCTCCTATGTACAAGAAGTGTGTTCTTGTGAACATATCTCTGTATGTATTCTGGTGCATTACTGGTTGAATTCGTGAGCTCTGCAACAGAAATCAATTGGCCCCACCCACCCTCTTTGGTCAGGAATGAAAGCACTAAGAGGTAGATGCTAAAGAGCAACAGCTGTTTGGCATTAGCTTCTTTATATCTCTAAAATTATCTCCCTGAGTCACAAATGAAACATGCTTTGCAATGAGATGCTTTCCTGCATGAGACCCAATGGAACTCTTTGCAGAGCTTCTTTTGCTTCTGCATCCATGTCAAACTCTTCATCCATCCTTCACGGCCCTCTTCACCTCAGCTCTGCCACTCACCTTCCCCCCCACACACCCACACCACCTCGCTTACTCCTTAAAAGAGAGAAGCTGATAAGTGACCACCTCAAAATAGCAACTGCACACTCAGTTTAGCTGCTCCATATATTCCAAACCCCACCTGTCTGCTTTAGTGGCACTTTGCTACAGGTAGTCAGACAAAGCCACCTCAGCTGAGAGAGGGAACTAAATTCCTTTCTTCTCTCACACCAGACTTGCTTAGAGTCATAGAATATTAGGGCGGGAAGAGACCTTATGAGGTCAGCTAGCTTGACCCCCTACTAAAAGCAGGACTACTACCACTAAATCATCCCATTTGTCTAACTGGGCCTTAAAAGTTTCCAAAAAGCGATATTCCACCACCTCCCTAGGTAAACCTTTCCAGTGCTTTGCCACCCTCCTAGTGAGACAGTTTTTCTTGATATCCAATCTAGACCTCTGCAGCTGCAACTGGAAACCATTGCTCCTTGTTCTGTGCTCTGTCACCACTGAGAATAGCCTAACTCCCTCCTCTTTGGAGCACCCCTTCAAGTAGTTGAAGGTTGCTATTAAATCCCACTCCCGCCCCCCTTCTCTTCTGCAGACTAAATAAGCCTAGTTCCTTCAGTCTCTCCACCTTAACAAGGACCAGTCAGTTACACAGGTAACACTGTAGACACAAGATTTTATTAACAACAATGAAGACGTGCAATCAGGAAATAAATCAGCCTGACTCTCAGATCTGAGGTTTTTTTCTGCACATTTAGAAATACAGCACAAGCACATCTGAGATGGAGTTACTAAGAACAAATAAACATGGCATTTTGTCCCTTTTTTTGCAGTCACTTCAAGAGTACAGTCACAAAAATGTAGAGATCATCAGTATTTTCCCTCATTCTTTCTCTTAGCACCTCTGTTTACTCTTGGACCCTGGGCCACAACTCAGAAATTCACACAGCTATTACCAGCACCAGCTGGAGCCTCACCACCTTGAGCTGACAGAGGGAAAAAATGCAAGAGGCAGCCACTGTCTTGCATGCTGTAGGACTCTCAGCAGTGGGACAACTACACCATGCACTGACAGGACATTGGTTTTCCCATTAGGAAGGCACCACCTATGTCTTTTTTTCAAGTTGCCCCTTTCTACACAGAACAACTGCACCTTCCTTCTAAACCCTTCATCCACTGTCCCCTCACAGATGTTCCCCCACATCCTCTAGCATGGAAACATTCCTTCTAAAGTTGCCACAAGTGTTTTAATTCGGTCCATACTGTTGTGACAAGTCTATCTTTCAGGACCGTGACACACAACTTGTGAAATTGATAGAACTATAGCTACTATGACATTTGTTTTAATATTACTTTATGCAGGAACTGCAGGTTTTCTATTGAGGAAATCTTCCTGAATGGACAGATTGGGGGAAAAGTATTAAAGATTTTGAAAAGACCTGGCTCTACTAGGAATGTCTGTGCATATGCAAAGATAGGAAGAGATTCTTTTCACAGTTGGTTCACACCATCCAAGCCTTCTAAAGATACACTCTAAAGCAGTTCTAAACCACTGTTGCCACACAGCAGTAAGTGTGTCATGAAGACCAAGGGAGATGGCTGGATTCAGCCTGGGGATTGTGGGCTGGTGCATTCTGTAGGATTGTGACATCCCATCAAGCGTGTTGCAAAACGCAAAAAGTTGAGAACCATGGCTCTGAAGATTAAAAAGACCTCTGAAGTGACCAAAGATGCAAAAGCAGATTTTAAAATGCTGTGCTTTGTGCATACTGAACTGCTTTGATTTGCTGTAACAGTCTGATGTGATCCTATGACTTACACGTCCCTGCATTTATTTTCCTCCCATTCTGTAAGTTCCACCATCTTCAAAGTGTCTGACAAATTGGGATTTTCTCCCATGAAAGCTTATGAGATAGATAAATTAGTTAGCCTTTAAAAGTGTGACAGGACTCCTTGTTTGTTCTGCTGACCACCATTAAGTATTTGGTAAGATGGAACACACAGTAGAAAGAAGAAGATGCAACTGATCATGTATTAATAAGGACTCTTGTCATCTACACAAATCTTTAGCAGAAGCATGAACAGGCTACACGAGGCATTAGATCAAGAGTTAAGAGCAGCCAGAGCACTGATTTCGAGAGGCAGATGAACATACAGACAGAACTGAGCTATGGTGAAAACAGCTTCTAAATAAGCATGATGACAAGTTCCAAATGGGTCACCATGTTAGTC
This sequence comes from Podocnemis expansa, assembly GCA_007922195.1. Taxonomy (NCBI): domain Eukaryota; kingdom Metazoa; phylum Chordata; order Testudines; family Podocnemididae; genus Podocnemis; species Podocnemis expansa. The sequence goes on along the minus strand of ML682070.1, from coordinate 699,339 downwards.
AAGTCCAGCAAAATAAGAACAGAATCCTGTAGCACTTTTGAAGACCTACAAATAGGCAAGGGTAACCTCTACCAATCTTTAACCATTTAACAAAGTTTACCCACCCTACTATGAGGTACCTGGGTAAAAGTATATTTAAATACAGGTTTCTCAGGTTTAAAAAATGCATGTTACTAATAGTTTTACAGAAAACTAGAATTCTCAACACAGTACAACAGTTTTTGGATGTAAAAGTCTGGCTAGGAGGAAAAAAGAACAAAGATGATGATAAAACTTTGTGATGGTTTAAAATTCAGTATCCTAGCCCAGTGGTTCCCAATCTTTTTCAGGCTGAGGACCCTTTTTACCAAAAAAAAAATATACCACCACACACACACACCACACACCTTTGTGGCCCCCCTGGCTGATTATCTGACCCACAGCACTCTGGCGGTGCCGCTGGGACAGCTGGCAAACAGCACCACCGCCACCACAGCCCATGCTGTGGGGGAGCCAAGCCATGGCAGCTATGGCCCCCTGCCCTTGCCCCTCCCAGGGAGCCACCATGGCCTCATCCCCCTGCTGGGATGTGGCCACGGGTGGGGAGAGGCAGCCCTGGCAGGGTACATCAGGGTTGCAGCTGGATTCTGGCCCTGATAGGGAGAGGCTCCGCGGACCCCCTGCAACATGTCCGTGGAACCTCAGGGGTCCCCAGACCTCAGGTTGGAAACCATTGTTATAGGCTATTCAAGAGCTGAAGGCAAAAGCTTCAGAAGTCCAGCTTTCAAATGGACTACACAGCACTTGCTTTTAATTGCATATGGTTTTAAGATATTGGACTTTACAATCACAATAGTATTATGTAATGGAAGGGTAGTTTAGGGAATTGTTTAGACGTTTCTAGAACAAAAACAAAAAAAAGTCCTGTGACACCTTAAAGACTAACAAATTTCAAGGTGCCACAGGACTTTTTCTTTCTTTTTGCTGTACACAGACTAACACAGCTACCTTCTGGAACTGGTTTCTAGAACAGTTATTTCTCTCCCCCACCAAAACCTAAACTTTTGCACTGATGTAGACTGGCTTTACAGGTGGAGGGACAGAACCACTATATCTTTTTAAACTCAAGAATATTCAGATTTGCTGTCAAGTATCCGGCACACACAGACCGTGTGATGGTACAAGGATTTCATCAGCACTCCTGTAAGCTAAGTTGAAAACATTGCTTGTGGCTTGGCCTCTTGTGAGCAAAGCAGTCAGCCCAAACAGTACCAGTCAGTTCTTTACACAACATCATACTACTCGGATTTTCTCTAAAGCACAGATCACATTCCTCATATATGCCTTTTCTCTATGCACAAGCCTGTCTCACAATTACAGAATACTGCAGTGCTTTCAAGTTTCTCCTTTGGATTAGTCCTGTGCTGGTTTAATCTACTCGTTTTCCAAAAGATATATTGGAAAAACACACTGCTCTCCAGAAGGATGACACGTTCCTGTGGTACCTCTCAATATTACCTTGCCAGGAACAGAACAGGAGGCATCCTCTGGTAATACAGCAAAGGGAGTAACCTCAGCCCTGATCTCATAGCCATATCCCACTCATTCCCAAAAGCATATTACTTATGCCTTTTCCTCTCACCTAAGTACATCAATATGTCTGCCTTGCTTAGACAGTACCCAGTACTTCACCCAAGTGGCTTAATGCAGAAACACACAACACTTCTTGAAGAGCTCAGCTCAGCCACACCCTGCAGGGATATTCACTAGGCAGTAACTGTGCAAACACCAGTAAATCTGTACTGGAATTAATCCTCATTTCCAAATCAAAGCAATAGTTGCCCTAAATCCAGTGTTCCCTCCCTGCGCGTGAGGAAAAGCATGCTTACTCTTCAGCTTCTTCCTTCTGCAGTGCTGCAAAATGCTATGGTGAGCCAAATTTAACAGCACTTTGATGTTGACAAACACTTAAGAGCTGGCAGGTTAGATTCTCTCCACTGAGAGCTTAGTTACAGTTAACGGTGACAGATACAGAGAGTCTAAATGATCAGTCCCTCAGAAGGGAAATCTGCATCAAAGAGGATGGAGGCTAAGCGCTTACCTTTTCATCATCACCTTTGTTCAGCGGAGACCACACAGAGCAAAAGCCAACAACGCTTGGCTGGGAATCGCTCCCTGCAGCTGAGAAGAGAGGAAAATGGGTCTGGATTAGAGACTTGAAAGAGAGGAAAATCAGAGCCTAAATAGGATGGTTCATTTCATAAGAGTTTTGAGATAATTGCAGACAATATTCCAAGAAAACTCCTGAGGGGTGGAGGCACAACAGGACTGAAATAAACAGCTAAGAACCACACATCCTTTTGTGCCTGGATGGTAGCCACAAAGTGCAGGTAAAGGCAATAACAGTATGTACGAAAGGGCATGAATCATGTCAAAACAGAGCCAGGAAAGGGAGTAAGAAAAGAGAGGGGTGTCTGGTCTGATGGTCTTTCTGGATCTGAGAGTCCAAGTCCAGGGGCCACTTCATGTAAATATCACAGCCCTGGAAACTCTTAAGTACATTTCACAGAGAGATTTTTTTTCCCCTAACAGAGTAAACTGAGACCCATGAGTTCCTATGTCACAGCATCTTCCCACTCCTGGAGCTCAGACTGTAGATCCTAACAGAGATAGTCTCTCTGTATCACAATAAGCCCACACTCCATTAAAGCTGTTTGAAGTGTGAGGTCTAGAATATCTAGCCTCATAAAGGAAAACCCCAGAAATGGGGTTTTCCCCAAATTCTTTGCAGAATCTCAAATTAATACCAGGGCAGTGTGAAAGTTAGTGCCAGTAGGCCAGCCAACGCCTAACGTTTCCTTTCTCAAACCTGTAGCCAGCAATTCATGTTAACTTCTATGCACCACATAGGCTGGGCTCTCAATCACAACACTCATTTATCACAAGGGACTAACGGTCAACCAGCTGTCAGTTTGTCCAGGAAGGCAGCAGCTCACTTTGCCTGGCAACCTAAACACCTTTCAGCTTTCCTTATCGCACAAACCAAACACAGGGGTTCAGGGCCACTGCAACTTCTCTCACCAGCAGACACACTGACCTTTTGGCTGAAATTTTAGCACATGATTCACTTCATCAAAGAAAAAAAATCTTCCACACTTCCTCTTGTTTTAAACAGCTGTGATTATTAGTTAGGTTATCTAGTCACTTGCAGGTTTCAGTCAGACAAGTCTCACACAGAGAGCAGCCCACAGCGTTGGTCCTCCCTTCACAGCATTTCCATAAGATACAGCTCCAAAAAGAAAAGAAACAGTGAAACAGAGGACAGTCGATTAAATTGCTTCCTGGCAGCAGGCCACTTTCACAAGTTTGGTCAAGAGCTTCCAGGTAGCACCAGCTGGACACCTCTGTTTATATTACATTAAAAAGACAATGCTCAGAAAAGTCAGCTAAGAAATCTACTGACTTTCCCCTGAATATCTATTTACAAAGTTAATGTAATTTAATGTGCTTTTTATTTTCCAAACCAATCTTTCAAAGGAAAGCTAGTATCCCACAGGGCTGCGCATGGGACCTGTCCAAAAACAAGTGGTCAGCTGATCAGCCAAATTATGCCACAAATGGTGAAATAGTTTAAAACATGAATTTATTGGGACAATAAGAAAAGAAACGAAAAAGAAAAATGACCTTCTGGTCTCTAAATAACCTAAGAAGCCTTAGACAGCTGCTTATTCTTAATTACAAAACCATGGTGTTTAACTGAGTTATTTTAACTCAGGAAGATGTGTAACAATAAAATTAAGATCTTAGAAATGAAAGAATGGCCCCCATCTACCTTAGGTCACTCTGAATGGGACACCTGACAACAGCTGATCTTAGTCACATACATCCACTGGCTGCTTCTTGACTGACTGCCAAGAAGTCTAATCTTGGGTTAGGATCTAAACATCTTCACCTCCCCTTCTATCTCCTTTACCTCCATGAATCCAGAATCACGATGGATATGCAGTAATCGAGATTCACTAGAGAGTGAAGGGGTGAGAAGCAAAAAGAAATAGCTAAAAGGAGAAGGAACAGCATGTCTCGGTGAATGATAGAAGTACAGAAATTAAGAAATGAAAGAGACCTATTAAATTGTCCAGTTTTTCCCCATGCAAAAGCTAGGTTTTTGGCTTTAAGCTTGAGTGCTTCTCCCAATCTAGTTTTAAACATCTTCTTCCAACTCTTCCTTTGGGGAGACCATACCAGCGTTGAATCCTTTTCATGATCTCATTCCACTGCTCTTAGTTATGCCCCTTTGTATGAAGTTAAAGTACTTCATCTGCAACTTTCAAGTGTCCACCCCAAATATTTGCAGACGATTATCGTTCCTCTCCACTACACACTTTTGGTTGTCACTTAGCCAACCTACACATGTTTACAATGGGTTCTTTGCTTGCATCACTCCCTCCCAATCTTTAATCACCTGTCACTCTCCTCTCAACTGCCTTCAATTTATTAGCATGTCTAGTAATGAGATACTTGGTCCCCCACCCAATTGCAAGTTAGGCTTCAGAGTTACCTAGTCATATGCTATTGCCTCACTTTTCTACAACACAGGCGGCCCAAAGTCATATTGGATTGGTTTTTGCGGCCATGCAGCATTTTCTACCTCACCGATCTGCAGTTGCTGCCTAGTTCCAGAGGAGTTAACCCTGTTAGCCTATTTCAGCAGAACAAACTGGGAGCCCTGTGGCACTTTCAAAGACTAATAAATTCATTTATCGCATGAGCTTTCATGGGAGAAAATCGCGCTTCAAGTCAGTGGCACTGCTATGGGTACCTACACGGCTCCATAATATGCCAACATTTTTATGGCTTACTTGGAACGATGCTTCCTCAGCCCTTGTTCCCTCCCCAAGTGCCACTCCCCTACTTCTGAACCCATGGAAAGGAGGCTGCTGAGCAATTCCACTGAGATTTCAACAATTTCCATCTCACCATCAACCTCAGCCTGGAACAGTCCACACAAGTGATCCACTTTCTGGACACTACAGTACAAGTAAGTGATGGACACATAAAAACCACTCGATACCAGAAACCTACTGACCATTATCCCTACTTACATACCTCCAGCTTTCATCCAGGCAACATCACACAGTCCACTGTCTACAGTTAAGCCCGAATATACCACCACATTTGCTCCGATCCCTCAAACAGAGACAGACACCTCCAAGATCAACAGAGACAGGCAGATACACAGAAGTCGTCTACTACATGACAGTTCCAGCAAGGAAAACAGAATGCCACTTGTCACCACCTTCAGCCCTCAAACAGGGCCGTCCCTAGGGGGGTACAGGGCCCCACTCACCTCCCCCCTGGCACTGGGGGGGTGGGCAGGCTCCTGCGCTGGCCATCCCATGCCAGGGACTGGGCGTGTTGGCCAAAAGCAGTGGAACAGGAGTGCAGGGTCTCGTTTCCCAGCCACCCTTAAGCCAGTGGTTGTCAAACTTCTTTCCTCAGGACCTAGCTCCAGACCCCTCTGCCATGTGGTGCCCCGCCATTGATAAAAAGCTGCCAGAAAACTGAACACTGACCATGGTTGGGGGGGGGCAACTGAGAGGGTGGCAATCCCTCATGGCTTTAATACTTTCTCTTCAGGCTTCTATTGTATCTCTGAAATCTACACATCTAATTTAAGACCACCTACAAGGAACATGCAGAGAGTGATCCCACATGCCATGCTCCTGTCTCAAATCAGGAAGTATGTCAAGTCTCTAAAATTGCATGTAGTAGTCTAGAGTGTGTGTGTGTGGGAGCTCCTTGCAAATTGGGTTGGAGGCAACTGCGTGGAGAAATGAGATGGAAGTGCTGAGACAGAGGAAGGAGCAGAGAGCCAATGCCAGGCTGGAAAGAAAGGTCCTAGAAGATCCTGTCTGCTGCTGAGCTTGTCCAAGTCCCTCCAGGTCATGGTCCCTTCTCCACTGCCATATCCCAGGAACTGAAGCAGGCCCTCTGGGTTCCACTTTCACCTCTGCTCTTCATCTGCTACCTGAGACTGCATGAGTTTCCATGAACACACAATTGTTTATAATATTGTGATTGGAGGAGTGCTAGCCCTCTCTCCTTGGTCTGATGACCCTTGGCAGCTTGCATAAGGCAGAAACACAATGGACTTATTCACTCCCCCCTTCAGATTAGGACCTTGTTATAACTTCTCCTTCCAGCAGATCCATCCCTGAGTTGGATTTTATTCTGTTCCTCAGGTTTTCTAACTGTAGACAAAATACCATACTTTGTAACACAGGCTCCTACTAGAACAGTTTGCTTTTCTCTTCTCTTTGTAATTATCAGTCAAAAAAATCTCTGGAGTTTTGCTTAAAATCTACAAATTATAACTTTCATTGCAAGCAAGGGAGTTCTCAACCCACTGAAAAAAGGGGCAAGTCCTAATCTGCAAAAATAACTGCAATCCCCATACCCCAGAAATGGTGGAATAAGGGGGTGTTCACATTTTTTTCTTTTCTTCATTGGGTCTATCGATAAAAAAACACAAAGGTTGCTTGTCAGTGAGCTCAATCCTTTTCATATGAGCAAGAGAAGCCCAAAGAGATACTGACTCAGAGGGGAGACACAGAGGTTGTTTGAACAACAATTAGCACCTCTTTGTTAGTCCTAATGACTCACCTTTGTTGCAATGCTGATCTACTGCCTTAAGCAAGGTTCAGCCCAAGCCACTCCTCTGGCCTCACAGTAGAGCCAGCCTTGTGAACTGGGCTGCCTCTTTTGGCCAGCTCGAGGGGGCAGTGGTGCGGCCCCACAGGCCCCCAGGGTGGCTGCCCCTCTTGCCCTACCCTCAAGTCAAACCTCTCCAAAAACATTATCAAGGATCTATAGTCTATCTCACAAGGTGATCCCTTACTCTCTCAAGCTTTAGGAGGTTGGCATCCTCGCTTACAGATGGACCCCCAACTTTCAGCAGATACTCACCAGTGACTACAGGCCATACAACAGGAACACCAAGCCAGGTACTTAATTCCTGCATCAGGCCCCATTGCCAAGTCTCCCTCATATCTACACAAATGATGTCATCATGGAACCTAACCAGGTCAGTCACTCCATCAAGGGCCCATTCACATGTTCATCTGTCAGTGTGATGTATGACATCATGTGCAAACAATGCCCCTATGATGTACACATTGGCCAAACCAGATGGCTTCTCTGCAAAAGAATAAATGGACTGAAATCTGACATAAAAAATGATAAGATTCAAAAACCAGTAGGGGAACTTTTCAAGCTACCTGGACACTCTGTGTAAATATGGTAATCATGGTGCTTCAACAAAAAATTTTAAAAACAGATTGGAATGTGAGACTGCAAAATTGAAATTCATATGCCAACTAAATACTGTCACACTGGCTTTGAATAAAGCTCTCTTGAATGGCTGGGTCATCACAAAAGGCAATTTCCCTTAAATCACCCTTTCCAGCTCCAGCCTCACTATTCCACAGTTTAAATCCAAGCATCTTATTTACTTTAAAGAGGTAAGAGAGCATTCTATCCCTCTGGATCTATTTGAATTAACCTTGTGACCCACCCTCCTCTGTATCTATATATTCACAGAAAACATGCTATATTTTCCATTTCATTCATCTGACAAAGTGGGATTGTGCTCATGATAGCTCATGCAATAAATAAATCTGTTAGTCTTTAAAAGTGGCACAGAACTCCTTGTTTAAGTTGCTTCCTGTTCTTTCGCTGAGGCCTCTTTCAGCATTACTGCTTTTCAAGCATGTCTCGCACTGAATATCAGCATTTCAGGTTATTTTTGTCTCAGATTTACTAGCACCTCTCTGTTTAAAGAAGTATCTCATGTTCCTATTTCTTACCCACATTTCTAATCTCTCCAGTTCCCTATCTGTTATTTCTCTGTCCTCACTGGTATTTGCTTTCCAACCCATTCACCCTCTCAATTTAAGTATCACTTGCCAGTTTCATTAAAGGAACCACATCTTTAATAAAACTGTTAAAAAAGACTCAGCCTAAAGCCAGTCTTGAACACTCCACAAGACAATGCCTCGATAAAATTCTGTACAATTCCATTCAGTATTACTGATAGTTCACATGTGTTTACCACTGAGCATCTTTTGAGGCTTTATGACCTATTCTTTATCTTTTTGGAAAGCCAGGATCACAAAAGATAAGCCTGCCAGCCACACTTAGGGCTTCCATTCTGAAGAGTCATTTTGAGTATGTGACTAAGAAGCTGTCAGTCTTATTTAATATATTTGTTAATGGTGTGGAAGAGAGAACGAAGAGGGAAGTAACAAAATCATTGCTCAGGTCGGTCAAGCCAGGAAAAGACGATGAAGAATTTTAGGACACTAACAAAGACAAAAGGTTGGTGGGAAATGAATGTTGACAACACCAAAAAATCCACACTGTAAGGAAGAGCTTGAACAAGTGATGTGTGTTCTGAAAACAGAAATACTCAATGCCATATAGGTGTGTCTGCAAACCCCTTATTGAAATCATTTACTTAATATTCAACAAACAAGACATCAGGAAGCAGAAAGAATAATATTGAAATGACATAAAATAATTCTTCGCCCTGACTGAGTTCTCAAATAGTAGATTCAGTTTTGGACACCCTAATGGAACAACATGCTGCCAAAGACAGAAAAGTGACAAAGAAGAGCAACGAGAATGATCAAAGGCATGAAAACACTTGCATATGAAGGGATGAGGGCTCATTTAGAGAAGAGAAGATTAAGAAAGCTATTTAAATAATGAAAGGTACAGAGAAGTAAACTGAGTGTTCTTATTTATTCTCACTGCTAAAAGAACACACAAATGAAATTAAAAGTCAATGCATTTGAGGAAGAAAAGGAATTAGAGAAAATTCTGCATTGTCTGTGGAATTCACTGAAAATATTGAGGCAAATATTTTAGTAAGACTCAAAAGAAGAATTAGATTTGATCTGAATAAGAATATCCTCCACAGTTACAGTAATCAAAATAAACTCTTATGAGAACATCAGACTTTATATTCCAGAATATAAACAACTGGCTGCCTCAAATTAGGTAGGAAGATGCATCTTCCATTGACTCTCAGTGGGATGTGCACCCTAAATCACTTAGAAACTTAATGTAAATATGGATGGGAATTTCAAAATTGTCCATTATGGGAATGGTACCTTTTCCACTGAAACATCTGATTGCTGGCCATTGTCAGAGACAAAATGCTGAGCTATCTGGTCCTGTGGTCTAGTCCAACCAGGCAATTATTATTTTCCTATTTCAGTTCTCATATATGTAATTTTTGTTTTCAATTTTCTTTTACCCTAAATGTGCTTTAGGACTCAAACACAATGTGAAAAAAAATACTGAATTCACAAGATCAAGCAACAAATGGTAGGTCAAAGCACTAATGTGGCAGTGCAAAAACCAGAAATTATTTGCAGATCTAGTTAGTATCTGTGCATGGGCTTTGCAATCCCATGGGCAATAACTACACCAGGACCAAAAAAGCCACGGGGGATCAAGAGGAAGCTGGAGAACATGACTGATCTTAAAGTACAAAAGAAATTGTTTCCACCCCCTGCGTGACAGAGATATTATCTGAATTACGGTGGTTCCAGAAAGTCCCAGTCTAGATCAGGAACTCACACCAAAGTCTGCAACGCACAAGCGTAGGGAATGGAAAAGTGTTGGGAACATCAGACACACAAGACGCTGCTAACCAGGCAGAGGAAGTTGACAAATGGATATTGGGGTCTATGTTGCTTGCCTTATATTAATGATTGCTTTATAATCCCTTTCGATTAATATCCATACATAGACCCTGAACGCGTACAAATATGTGGATCCGCATCCAACATGTATCTGCAAAAAATGTTCTGCAGATATCTCTGTTGTATCTACAGATCCAGATACAACGCGGATATCCGTGGATATCCATGGATTTGCAGAGCTCTACCCCTGCACATATACGAATATATTGACCTGTATCCAATCTGCACCTGCAAGAAATGGTCCGCAGATAGCCACATTGTATCTGCGGAGCTGGATATCCATGGATATGATGCAGATATCCATGGATTTGCAGGACTCTATAAATACATATGTAAAACACTAGTATGCTGCTAGTTTCTATATAGTATGAGTACGACAGTAATGCTCCATTCATATGTACAGCTTTTCATCCAAAGATGTGAAAACAATTTATAAAGAAAAGCAAGTAACTTCCTTCCAACCATCAGGGTAAGCCAGGAGCATGAACAGCTAAGTGGCTTATGCAATTTGATGTGCCATGCCACAAAGTGCGCTAATCCTACCCTACCTAAACTCAGGGGGCACAATTTTAGGCAAAAGAAATGGATGTTCTTTATTAATAATATGAAACGGATCTCAGTTGTGTAAACTAAATCACTGTTGCTTCTACTGAAGAGGTGGGGCCAGCAGGGAAAAGGAGCCGCAGCAAACCGCAGCTCCTGGCCCTGCCCCAGCACCTTCTGGCCCCATCCCCAGTGTCTGATGAGGGTTGGGGGGAAGGGGCTGGCAAAGTTTGTCAATCCCTCCATTATCTCCTGTCTTCTTTCCTCTACAAGAAAACTCTCAGGAGGACCATTTCGTGCAAGTTCGTCACTCATGCATGTTGGGCAGAAGTGTGTCTATTTTTATGACAAGCTCCCCTTAGCCTGCAATATCTAAGCATAACTGAAGTTTTCAAGGAATTGCTCAGACACATATCTGCAAATCAGCAAAGTCCAGTAGAAATGGCATTGCACTGAGAATCAAAAAGCCCTAAGCCCTCTTTCCAGCTCTGCGACTAACTGGCTGGGTGAACCTGGGCAAGTCATGTCACCTCCCTGTAGAGTTCTCCCACCAGTAAAACTGGAGAGTATGAGGCTTCCCTTCTTTTGTACACCACTTGAGAACACCAAGTGCTAGCTGCTGTTATTGTCAATATGTGGGCTAGATGTGACATGGAAGAACCCAACTTCATCTCATACAACTATTTAATACGCAACAGGGTCCCTGCAGCCGGAACCATCTTAAGTACTACACATATACTCAAGTGTCTTGTATAGAAAATATCTGCCCCCTCCCTCTCCTGAATACATTCCTTCCAGCTACATCTGTAACAACGCATGGCCGATGCCTTCTGAATCATGGCAGGAGATGTGCACATGGGATGGAAGGATTTCAGCAAAAGTTATTTTCTAAGATGCCTAAACAAAAAATCTTAACCTTTCATTTGCATCCAACTCCGAAGATGCAGGCATGAAAGCAGACATACACAGAATAATAAGCTATTGTGCACAGCGGCCATATGTTAGGAAAGAACAGCCATAAAAATAGTTTGTGTAAATAAAGGAAGTGTTTGGAGTAGCCAGCCTCTTTTCGTAACATTAATTTCACCTCAGTACTTTATAAAATAATCCATCATCCTTAAGTAACAGCTATTATCCCAGTCTCTAAACACATTCTGCTTGGACATTTCTACAAAACAGCTTTTCTTCTTTCTTGGTTTGCACCCACATCCCCCCCTCCTCCCAAACCTGGTAGACAGGCCTAATCTAATATGACTCATGGTAGATTGCTGGGACTAAGAGGACACAAGTCAAGCAGATAGGGAGGAAACATATGTAACAGAGAAACACTGTGCGACTCTGCCCCACCTCAGCTCACACAGGGTACCTCCAGCTCTCCTGCTACAGCAATGGTAGGTCTCAAGAAGTTCTCCTAAACAGGCTCACTCTAAACTGGTCTGCAGCATCTCCTGCTGTTCCAGCCCCAACACACCCTTGACCAGACCAGATCTCCATCTGAAACAGTGCCATAGCAGAGCATGGGAAGTGCCATACTGGACCAGGCCAAACTGATCTCTCCTGGTGGTCAGTATCAGATGCTGCAGACGAAGAATGAGGAACTAATCACTCCCTCAGGGAGAGGTTTCTTCTCAATTTAGATTAAAATCAGACCAACAAAACTAATGGTGAACTTTGACTTTAACCAGAATCTGAATCCAGACCTGCAGAGGTGAAAAGTCAGTACATAGACTCACTGTGTTAATGAGCAATAACGCTTTTGGTCAATTTGTTTTGCAAGGATTTTACTGTCAAGAATTCTCCTTTGCTCTTCTCGGACTTTTGCTATGTGGTAATTTGCCAGCTATATTCATGATGGTCATGTGGACAGCTCTCAACATGAGGCTCATTAAGAGAATCAATGGATTAATTTAAAATAAAGAAATAAAAAATGCTCTTGTGCTCAGGTATGTGAGCCAGAGACCTGCCCTTCTGACCAGTTGACAATTTCTAATTGCAGAGATCCAAGGAGACAGGAAAGGAGCTAAATGGTCCATGCCTTATCGAGTCTCACCTTAAAAAACCAAACCAAAACACAAACAGCCCACACCACGCAAGCATGGCTAGGAAAAGAACCATCTGGGAGGTTGCCATAATTCTGCTTTTGTGGGTCGGCCCTCTCTACATGCAGCAGAAAGGAATTCTAGCTGTTTCGTGGAGCATGCGCACAAAGGGAATGCGTGCCCCGCACAACACAACATTATGTATATGCAACTACGCAGGCAGTGGAAAGCACACTGTGTTCAGCCTGGGGTGGGCAGCTATGCTTGTCAGTGAAGGGTGCAGCAGAGGGGAGACAGCTAGGAAAGATGAGGGCAAAGAAAAAAAAATTAAAAGGAAAAAGGGTAAATAGGCTTAAATCCCAAATCTGACAAACTTGACACTGTTTAAATGGAAGACAGAGGGAATGAAAGTCCAATGCGTGCCATTTTCTGCCAGAACCACACATTAAGACTCAGTCAATTAAGTTCATTGCAGCATGTAAAAATACCTGTGAGACAATCCATGGCCTTTACTGCACTGTGGGGGTAATAAGGGACTCTAGATGCTTGAAGGAACTTCATGGAGTGCTGAAAATGAAAAACATCTGAGTAATCTTCTTGGAGATCCTTCAAGTCCCAAAAGTAAAGGAACAGGACTCTGAAAGGGAACACCAGGCTAGGGAAGTGATGCAAAATAGAGCGTTTGTGGGACGATGGTTTACTCTCTCTGAGGTCAGGGTGCTGTACAGTTTGGTAGGCCTCCTTCTCAGCCAAAGGGGAAGCAGTCTGCTATGGGACAGGATGACTAGATTGATCAGCAGTCAGTTAAATTAGTACCAAAATTGGAGGGTGAAAAGAGGAAACAAAAGAGCACTTATTTAGCACAAAATCAAAATGCTGAAAGCAAAACTAATCAAGACACCAAAGGATGTAAAGAGAAGGAATTCTTTAATTGTCTATACACCAAATGCAAGAACACTGGATAATAAACAAGATGAACTGGAATTACTCATTTGTAAGCATAAATTCAACCTACTTTATATATCTAAACCTGCAGGGAGCATTTGCATGATTTATATATTAAAATCAATTATTACAATCATTTAGTAAGTATCAAGAGGACAAGAGAGAAGAGGAAGCAGAGGTCTATTTCAAAAACAATATTACCTGTTTCCAAGACGCTGACAACTTCAAAGAAAATGATCTTGAATGCTTATGGATAAATGTCCTAACAGGTACAGCACAAGGTGAGGTATTAGCGGGTGCGTGTTACAGACCACCCAAGCATATTACAGAACAGAATGACTGGATCCTCAAGCAACCAAGATATTGGGGGGAAAAAAAGCTGGAGATCTTCTGATGTGAGTACTAAAATAGGCTCAGAATTACTAAGTGTCATAGTTGACAATTTTAATTCAGAAGACGTCAACTCCGACAGAGGGGGTTTCTGTAGTAGACCTCATCTTGACAGACAAAAATTCCTCTTTATGAAAAACAAAAGGAAATGATTTACTGGATCAGAGCAGTACAAGCCTCAACAAATCTGTGTTTCTGGTAACCATGATGACCAGTTTTAGTAGCTCATTACCTAGCTCCACTGCAGAAATATAATGGAGGAACACCCTCTGGTGACCAAAAGTAAAATTGCTGGTGCCTAGCTATGAGCCAACTTTGTCCAACCTTGGAGCAGTGATCCACTTAACTCAGTATCTTTTCACTTATACAGCCCAATACCATTTGCTTCAGAAGGATATGCATGACAGTCTGCCACTGGCATTTATGAGATAATAGAACTCATGAAAAAATTGGCTCCTTATTCCCAACAGCCAGAAACTGGTTTACGCCCTGGGGTGGCTCTATGCCCCTTCCAAAATGCTTAGGATTTTTGTGATAGTTTTGTTTGTCTAAGTATTCAAAGAACACTGGATCTTCTTGCAATTTCATTGATGGTTCCCCACTGTCAGTGACATATCTATTCTGACTTACTCTACTTGATGCTGCAAGTCTTCATTATCTCTTTTAGAGAAGAAGCTATTTAAAAAGCACCCATCTCTGACAGTCTGTAAGCCTATGCCCGCCCATTGCATGACCATGATAAATTTTGTACAAACTGTGTCTTGTTAAGTATCACTTGAAAACTTAGGAGTTGCTAATCACTACTGTCCTGGTAAAATGAGTGGCAACACTATATGTAAAGTTATAGGAGTCTACTGTATGATATTCCTAAGACATGTTCCAAATCTGAGGAAGCAAAACAGTTTCTCAAAGATACAATGCAAACTGACACCTCTGCCAACTGTCAATGAAATCAAATGAAGCATCACATGGTTAAGTGGACATTCTTTGGCTTGAAAAATGGCGTGAGTGAAAAATGTACATCTTGGCAAATGTACATCCCCCCACATATGCTGTCTCCTGAGCCTCAGCAGGAGATGATTCTCAGAGAAGGAAAAACGTAAGAATGGGAAACAGACTTTCCATATTATTCCTCACTTTCTGTTTAGTCACAGCACCTAAGGAACAAAGTAACAATTTTGGACTAAGGCCAGGATGCTGTCTGAAAGAAATTCAGCCAGTAAGACTGCTAAGACATGCGAGGAGAAAGACTCTCACTTTAAACTAGTTTAGCTAATTAAGTTTGGTTTACGTTGCATTTTACCTTTTATTTCTTTGTAACCAAATTCTGACTTTTACGTCTCATTACTTGTTAATCACTTAAAACCTATTTTTCCTGTAGTTAATAAACTTGTTTTATCTAGACCACTGTGCTTGGATTTCAGTGTCAGAGAAACCCCATTTGAGATAACAGGATTGGTGCGTATTATTTTCTATTAATAAAATGACAGACTTTGTGAGCTTGTGTTGTCCACAAGAGGATTGGGCAGTACAAGCCATACATTTCGGGGCAAGTCTGGGACTGGGAATTGGCTGGTGTTACCCTTCAGCATAATTCAAGAATGCATGACCAAGTCACTCACACAGTATAGCTGTGAGTAATTTACATGCTCCATAGAGGCCGGGTGTGAGCAGACTAGGAGTGGCTGTTCTCACAGTGCAGCAATGTAAAGGGCACCCCAACATGGAGAATTGAGGACACAGCTGCTCATCAATCCAGACTGTACGCTGAGTAACGTCACACCATCCTTTTAGCAGGGCCTACTAAAAATTAAGTGACTGTATGAACACAGCTTGCAGTTTGGGACAAAAACCTAGGTTTTGTTTCTCTCTCTCTCTAAGTTTCCCCATAATGAGCATCCAGATTCACTCTGAAGAATAGTTAGTGATCCCTCAGTACAAACCTGTTTACATTTGTCAGTGAAGAGTTCTCTTAAAAAAACAAAACAAAACAAAAAAACACACCAACAATCACTACCTGCCATTTATAAAACCAAGGAAGCAATTCCAACCTCAAAAGACATCTCCCACCAATGCACATTGTGCAGACAAGATTAAAGGCAGAACATTTGATAGAGGAGCCTCAGGCAAATGTCATTCTTCCATTTGATCCTATAAAAGTACTCCTACCATGGAAGTAGTACCCACCACTTCAAACCGCTCAAGTCAGCACTGGACAACAAAGTGAGAAGTTCAGCTACAAATCAACATCTCTATAACTTCCTTGTAAAGCCATTCGAGAGAACTTGTACACTGATTTTTATATTCTACTTCTCATATTCTCCCTTCTTGGAAGACTAAACACAAGATTTTTTCCCTAACTTGTCTTCTCCTTCAAGCGCTGCTCTCATCATTCAGTTACAGGTGTCTACGTGCCGCAGCATGCAGTAGCTCAGAAAGTCTTTAACGTTAGCCTCTCAGGTCAGGGCACACAGCCAACGCTCCCTCCACGCTGCGAACGCGGCTATATAGGTGACCGTGATCTTGACCCTCCCAGTTCCTTTTTCTGCCATCAACGTCAGTACAGATCAGCATTATCTTGTGAAACGCAAGTGCCTGTCTTTCACGCGAAACTTGAAATGCCAGATTTCAAGCCGAGCTTAGGATGCTGTAAGACTTCCCCGGTGGTCAACCCACACAAGAGATGTCTCACTTGCCTGGGTGAGTCCCACCTCACGGCGGAGCGGCCCATTTGCTGATCCTTCAAGCGAAGGACGCGGCTGGAAAGAGAGCGCTGTCTTCTCTTGATTTTGGGGAACGGAACCGCTCTGCCCGAAAGCGGCCGAGCCACCAGTGCTCCACCGGACCCTCAATCAGCCCAGGCTCACAATTGCAGCCAATCACCAGTACCAGGCTCAAAATCTTGGCCCGCTATGGTACCATCTTGGCACCGACTTCGCAGGCCACCTGGGAGCCACTCAGCCACCCTGAGTAGGGCATGGGCTCAGGCACCGACCCACAAAGGGCATTTAAACCCAGCTCCAGTGCAGAAAAAGAAGAAGAGCTCTACAGTGGCACCGCCCACTTCGGCACTGTGGCACATGACACCGCCCCTTACAGTACCGCCCCTGAGCCCAGTACCACCACCAAGCCCGGTACCACTGCACCCAGCACCGTCGCCGACATCGCCGCATCCAGCGCCGTCACTTCCGGTACCGTCAGACCCGGCACTGACAACACCTGTGCCAAAACCGGTACTGTCACACAGCTCTTCACCCTCCTTGAACCCAGTACTGTCCAGCCCGACACCGGGCACAAATACAGCAGCTCCAATGCATCGCTCCTCCGACAAGCTCTCAGTACCGGAATACCGGACGTCGGGGGAGAGATCCTCCGGATCATCCTCTGAGGATCCCTTTCTTCCGCCCCAGGAGGAGCTCCCGAGAAAGCGACTTCGCAAGAGCTCCATATCACTGAGCTCGAGGGGAATACAGCCATCGGGAGAGGGCTCTGCTCCCCCCATGGCTCCCATGCCGCCAACCAGGTCACCGCGCCACAAGTGGACCCTCAACTGGCTGAATGCGACAGCAGACGATGCCTCCTTCCGTTATGCTCGATCGCTGGCGCCAGAGTCCTCAGATTTCTCTGACGACGAGCCAGCCCTGATTCTACTCAACGTAGCAGATGAAAGGCTCACTCATCCTCATCTCCCAATGAACGCTTAATTGACGTCTGCCGACCGCAAGGGAGATCCCCGCATTGAGCAGGACCTCCTCTGCCGCACGGCAACAAACCTGAAGCTGAAACTGGGGGTGATCCAACTGGAAGATGACCCTCTCTTTGACGCATGCCGTAGAGCCCCTCCAGCTAAGGTTGCGCAATTCCTCTACACTCCAGAGTGTTTCTTATTGTCCAAGAGTGTTGGCAAACGCCTTCTTCAATCCTGCCAGTATCCAAAGTGGCAGACAAGAAATATTCTGTCTCCCCGGAAGGATTCCCCTTCCTATTCCATCATTCCACTCCAGGATCCCTAGTGGTTGCTGCTGTCAACCAAAGGGAGAGACAGGGCCAGCCAAGCTCCACGCCCAAGAACAGAGAGGCGAGGAAGCTTGACCTATTAGGCAGAAAAGTTTACTCCTCTGCCGCCCTGCAGCTGCGTATTTCAAACCATTCAGCCCTGATGACCCGCTACATCTTCAACTTGTGGGAGGCCTTCCGAAATCTCCGCTCAGCCGTCTCCAAGGAGCGCCTGAGAGACTTCAAGGCCATGCTGGACGAAGGAGAGAGAGCATCCAGGGATGCGCTCGTGGCAACTTGGGACGCAGTGGATACAGCGGCACACATAATCGCATCTGCAGTCATTATGCACCAGTTGGCCTGGCTCCAAAACTCTGGCCTTTCCACGCAGATGCAGCAGATCATCCAGGACCTTCCCTTCAAAGGCCCTGACCTCTTCACATCTTCCATGGATGCGAAACTGCATGGTATGAAGGTCTCGAGGGCTACACTCTGATCCCTTGGAATTTATACTCCTCAACCCATTAGGTGTTCCCCGAGGTCACATCAGCAGCTACAGCAACAGTTACAGCAACTGAAACAACAGCTGCAACTGCAGACCCAGTTCCCGAGATCCCTCCAGTTTCCCCAGCGCCATCTTGGGGACCTGGACAAAGACAGCAGCCCATCAGGTGAAGGGTGTAAGCTGAACGCCTCACAGTCTGGATGGCACAGACAGGGATCGGACCGCTCTTCAGGACGCAAGTAGCACTTCTGACGGTCCCTCAGAGGGCAGCGCTCCACAACCACTGTTCTCCCCCTGCCACCTCCGCCACTCCACCCCACAGTGGATTCGTGTCATGTCAGACCAGTGGGTCCTCGACACAGTGACGTGAGGATACCGCATCCAGTTCCTTTCAATTGCTCGGGACAGGAAACCACACCCTCGTACGATACCAGAAAACCCAGACCTGCTGGGCAGGCTCGAGGTCGAATGCCAGAAGCTACTCTCCCTCGGAGCCATAGAAAAGGTTCCCAGAAGAGAGCGCAGCAAAGGGTTCTATTCCCGCTACTTCCTAGTCCCCAAGCCCAATGGGGATCTACGACTTATTCTAGACCTCAGAGCACTCAACAAACACAAAGAAAGTAAAGTTCCGCATGGTTTCCCTGCCCCAGATTGTCTCCTCCCTGTCCCCAGGAGACTGGTTCACAGCCCTCAGTCTAAAAGAAGCTTACTTCCACATAGCCATTCGATCGCATTACAGAAATTCTCAGGTTCATGGTGGCACAACACCACTATCAGTTCACCGCCCTCCCCTTCAGATTATCACTAGCTCCCAGGGTGTTCACAAATTGTGTCGCACCGGTCACAGCCTTCCTACGCAGGAGGGGTATAAGAATCTACCGCTACCTAGACGATTGGCTCATAGTGGGCAAGTCAAGTCGACAGGTGCAAAACCATGCTGACCCAGTGGTGAATCTGTGCGAATTTCTCGGCTTCGCATAAACTCAGAGAAGTCCAAGCTTTGCCCCACTCAAGACATAGAATTCATCAGGGCACATTTAAACGCCCGACAGAACATTGCGTCCTTGCTCCTGTGAAGATTCGGTCCTTTTGTACCATCATCAAGGAGCTCCAGGTGCCCTGGCTGACCACAGCATGCTGGTGCATGCAGATCTTGGGTCACATGGCAGCAGCCACTTCGGTAATTCGAACAGCCCGCCTGCGGATGTGACTGTTCCAGCTCTGGTTTGCCATGAGCTTCCGGCCAGGAAGAGACCACCTGGAGGAGGTACTCTCAGTCCCTCAATATGCCCTGGAGTCCCTCCAAATCTGGAAGGACCCCAACTTCATGATGGGGGAAATTCCATTCAGGGAACCCAAGCCCTCAGTGACCCTAATCACAGATGTGTTCAACTCCCGCTGGGGAGCCCACCTGTCCGGGGGCCTCTCCAAGCAAGGTGTTTGGAACCCCGAGGATGGACTCCTCCACATAAATGCGAAGGAGCTCCAGGCTATCAGGCAGGCCTGCATGACCTTCCTCAACCAGATCTGAGGCAGGGTAGTACACGTCTTCTCAGACAATACAGCGGCCGTGTTCTACACGAACCGCCAAGGGGGATCCGCTCCTCTGCTCTATGCGATGAAGCGACCAAGCTCTGGCAATTGGCAATAGATCACCACTTCACACCAACTGCCTCCCACCTGCCTGGGGTAGACAACGGCATAGCGGACTCACTCAGCAGGAAACCCCTTGCAAATCATGAGTGGTCCCTCTACAACAAGGTTTTCTCCCTGCTGACAAACAGATGGGGAACCCCTCAGATCGACCTCTTCGCCACAGGGCAGAACCACAAATGCCCCCGGTTCTGCTCCTTCGGGGTCGGAAGGAGGATTCTTTCAGTGATGCCTGCCTCCTCAATTGGTCAGGGGCCCTAATGTATGCCTTCCCTCTGATCTCCCTGATCCACCGGGTGCTACTGAAGGTCCTCACAGACGAGGCACATATCATTCTGATAGCCCCCGCATGGCCCAGACAACACTGGTTTCCCCTCTTACAGGACATGTCTGTGAGGGATCCACTCCATCTCCTACAATAGGCGGACCTCCTGACATAGGACTCGGGCAGCCTTTGGCACCCGAACCCGGGGCTCCTGCACCTGATGGCCTGGATGCTCTCTGGCTCAGTGAGCAAGAGAGCTGCTGCTTGGATAGGGTTAAGAAGGTCCTGGTTGGCAGCAGGAAACCCTCCCCCAGGTCCACCTACATGGCAAAATGGAACCACTTTTCCACTTGATGCCATGACAAAGACTTAGACCCTACCTGCACACCAATTCAGGCAACTCTAGACTACCTCCTCTATTTGAGAGAGAAAGGCCTATCCCTGTCTTCACTGCAAGTCCACTTGGTGGTAATTTCAGCCTTTCACCAAAGAATAGATGGGGCCCCACTCTTTTAACACCCCATCTGTCATAGATTCCTGAAAGGGGTGGAAAAACTTTTTCCCCACCCTCGCAATTCCACTCCCCAGTGGGACTTGAACGTTGTGCTGCAGGCTCTGACAAAGCTGCCTTATGAGCCCTTAGACTCAGCCACCTTGCTCGCTAACAAACAGGACCGTCTCTTCCTAAAAAAAATAAATGGATGCAAACCTGACATCACAAACAACATTCAAGAACAAACACGGGAATACTTCAATCTTCCTGACCACTCCATCAACTACTTATTAACAGCCATACTTAAGCAAATGGCTAACAAATCAAAACTTCAAAGAGAAACTGCAGAATTGGAATTCATATGCAGATTTGACACCGTCAACTTAGGGTTAGAGACAGGCCTGTTCTGGGGCCGGGGGTGTGGGATAGGAGCATGGAAATGGCCTCTGCTCTGGGCTGGCTCACCCCGCCCCCAGAACAGGGAACAGCTGCCCAGGGGCAGAGTGCAGAAGCCGGGAGCTCCGTCCCTCTCCTGGGCCAGCTATTCCTCTCGGGGGGGGGGGGGGCAGAGCCCAGAGGAAAGGGTGGGGGAGCAGAGTTTAGCCCTTCAACCAGCCCACTCCACCCTTGGGGACAGAGTGCCTGGCTCAGGGGAGGTGTGGGAGTGTGGGGCCAGCCTCTCGGCCTGCCCGCCCCACCCACCCCAGCATGGGGTGCCCCCACAGGCAGACTGGCCCTGGGTCCCACATCCCTCTAGAGAAGGCCCTGAATAGAGACTACGGTTTCTTTTCCCATTACAATAGGTAGTTTTATTTTCCTTTTTCCTGTACCCCCCTTCTACACGCTGTTGTCCACTGTTTGAATCTAAACAACTACACTGATTTGCAGTAACAGTCTGACCTGATCCTATGACTTACACTTCCCTGAATTCAGTTTCCTCCCATTCTGTAAGTTCTCCATCTTCAAGCATCCACCGAAGTGGCATTTTCTCCCATGAAAGCTCATGTGATAAAAAGATTTATTAGTCTTTAAAAGTGCCACAGAACTCCTTGTTTGTTTTACTGTGTAACAGTTTTACTTGTCCCTCCTACTCGCCTACAGACAGCCCCCAACCTTAAACAGATACTCACTAGCAACTGCAAACCTACCAACGAAAACATTTAAGCAGGCACATACCCCTGCAACAAACCACATTGCCAACTTTGCCCACATATCTGCACAAAAGACACCATCACAGGACCTAATCAAGCCAGCTACTCCATCAAGAGCTCATTCACCTGCTCACTCACCAATGTGATTTATGCCATCATGTGCCAAAACTACCCCCACACCTTATATATTGGACAAACAGGACAATCTCTGTGCAAAAGAATAAATGGGCACAAAACTGACATCAGAAACCACAACATTCAAAAACCAGTAGCTGAGTACTTAAATCTTCCTAATCACTTTGTTGATTGTTGACACTCAAGCAAATGGGTAACACATCAAGATTTCAAAGCAAAACTGCGGAATTGGAACTGATATGCAAAGCTGATTGTGTGAAAGCAGAATTAAATCATGACTATGGATTCTTTTCCCAATACAAAAGGTGATTTGATTTCATCCTCCTCTATGTGCTGTTTCCCAGTGTTCAAATCTTCACAACTGCTTTGATTTGCTTTAACAATGTGATCCGATCCCATGACTTACACTCCCCTGCATTTATTTCCTCCCATTCTGTAAGTTCCCCCATCTTCAAAGCATCTGATGAAGTGGGATTTTCTCGCACCAAAGCTAATGCCATAAATATATTTGTTAGTCTTTAAGAGCCACAGGACTCCTTGTTTGTTTCACAGAACTGAAAAGCTTCACAGTAGATGTTGCTAGTCAGTCACATTGCTCTTTGTTACAACTCATCCATCTCCTTGCATTTGTATGGTGCTTATCTCCAACCTAAGCCCTTGGAGGGTACGACCAAGTTGTTTCACTTGTCTAGGAAGATTTTGGAGCTAAGCAAATGGCTTGTACTAATCCATCATGCAACTCTGGGAACCAGCCAACACCAGATAACAAATCTGGTCTGCAGATTCTGAGCACTGGTCTTTTCTGTAAAGTGCCTTTGAAACATGGTGGTGAATTGTTTCAAAATGTAATATGGGACTGAGTGATAAAGTGGACTAGCATGCTGGTATTTCCCATCTGAAGTCCTGAATTCAAATTTAGCCTAAAATCATATATGAAAATTAGTTTGGTCTCTTTCCAGTTCTTAGTGGCATCTACCTCACATTATGCAAAGATAATGCAACTGTCAGGCACTGTTCAGGACTGGGGTAAGAACAGGGTGCACTACATCACAGATGAGGTGCACAGAGTTTCAAACAAATGGAGGATTGTAAAGGCTGACTACTGCTGGTCAAGATTATAGGTAACATCGTAAATCTATTTAGAGCCCCAAAATTAAAATTCCTTTAAAGGTAAGCTGAAAAAAAGCAGCAAAAGCAGAGATGATGGGACCTGACCTTTATGCTGCTTCGAAGTAAAAAGCAAAACAGAAAAAACCCTTCTCTTTACCTAACAAGAAGATTAAAAAAAAAAAAAGGACGACAAAATTCAAGTTTCTTTTGCCACAACACCACCCCACTGAGACACATGGGGCAAGTCATATGCTTTACAGAAGTGGTTCCCAACCAGTGGGCCACAGAGACACTTAAAGGGGTCTGTGGACAGGCTGGGAGCTGGGGCTGGAGCCAGGAGCCAGACAATGGCAGGGAGCTGCTCTGCCCCAGGCTGGGAGTTTTTAAAACTCCCCCACCACCCTAAGCATGCCTGGTTCATGCTCAGGGCAGGAAGAGGGAGCCTGGGTGGGGGGAGTTGGGTTCAGAGACAGGCAGCCAGTGAAAGGTGCAGAGAAGGGGATCTACCCGGGGCAGCGGGGGAAGCCAGTGACAGGGTGGGGGTTAGAGAAGTGGTTGGGGTCACTCACGCCAGACCCCACTGGCAGCCCCCTTTCGCCATGGCCCTGTTGGATTCATCCGGCAGCCTCCAGCCACAGTCCTGCCACTCTGCACCAGGGGGGCTGGACCCTATGGCAGTCCTGCTGGATTCCTCCAGCATCCCCACCCCCCACTGCAGCAACATTACATTCCTCGGGGGGGGGGGGGGGTGCAGAGTTTTTTTTTTTTAAAAGGGTTCCCCAGCCTTCTAAAGGTTGGGAACCCCTGCTTTAGAGCTATTGTTTCAGGTTGTTTACAGGCCATAGGCACCTACAAGATTTCTTCACACGTATCCAGATCTAGCAGCTAACATCTTGTCCCCTCTACAGTACAGATTTAAAACATTTACCCAACATGTTCTATAAACACAGCTATTTTTCCAAGTTTAGTTAAGCTCAAGGTGACTGGACTGACATCATATCCCCTTTGTTTTTTTAAATCCATGGACACAGTCCATCTTCAGGGATTTTTGCATCAGTTTCCTCCATCTCTTTCTTCCACCTAACTAGTTCTATGGACTGACATAGATATGAAGAAGATTTAGTGAGACAAACAGCTATTCTCTGGAAACAAAGGAAAAGGAAAAGAAAGGCAAGGAAGAAAAAGGCTGGTTTGAGAGAGAAAAAGCAAATTGCTGATTTGGACTAAGTAGGCTCCAGAAGGAGAGAAGAAATTATTGACTTGGATTAGCCAAGCCATAAATTAAGCTGTATTACTACAGGGGTCACAGAATTTTTTTACTCTTCTCATTTTCTTTCATTTTAAATCAGCTCAATACATATGTTTGTGCTCACTATATTCTAGTAAAGTTCAGCTGTCTCGATCTTTTGGGCCAATGCCCTGAGTGTATCCCACTGCTATGCCCACAAATGTGAGAAACAGAAGGCTAGGTACAGGAAGTAATTTGGGGTAGAAAGCACTCAATCCCCAAAAGTAAAGGGGGAAAGACAGAACCAAAAAGCCAGAGTAAAGTGCAAAGGGGACTGCTTTCTACTTAAAAGACATAGTGCTTGAGGGCCAGCGTTTAAATTGCTCGTACTAAGCTGCAGAGCCAATGAAAAAAATTAGCATATCAAAAATGCTCCTTAATTCATAGCACTGGGCTTCCTGTAGTCTAATCCACAGATATGAGTGGATATGAAATATTAAACCTATGGTGTGCTCTCCTACTTCGGGGGCTTGAATGGGGATTAAAAAGTAGGTTTTGGAAGACATCATTTTGTTTTTCTGGGTTTTGATCATCTGTGTAATACTGATAGTGTGAAGCAGCTACTTCTAATGTCAGGTAGGGATCTGCACACATACAACTGTGTAAGACTTGTTAGTACTTTTCCTGAGAGCTACAGAATGCAAAATGAAATGACACTAATGCAGGGGTGGACAAAATTGACTCACAGATAGGTGCGAACAATTTTACTTTTGGTCGTCAGACGATGCTCCTCCATTACATTTCTGCAGTGGAGTCAGGCAACGGGCTACTAAAATTGGCCGCTATGGTGACCAGAAACACTGATTTGTCGAGGCCTATACTAACGGAAGGAAACAATAGCTCCCCACCCAACCCCAGGAATGCCATTAGGCAGTGTGCAGTAGTGGAAAAAGAGCCAAATTTGGTGATCTTATTGTCCACTGCTCACCTTTATTGTGTGATTCTAGGTCTGTTACCAACCCTCTCCATTTCTCAGTTTTCCCAAATATAAATGGGGATAACTCCTCCTTCGCACAGCCCTGTGTGTGACCTGCAGCTCTGGAAGCACAATGTAGACAGGACACATTGCTTATAACACCTTGTCATGAAAATCTGTTTACAGACCACAGTGCTGAAAATGCTTCATCCCTGCTTGCACCAGATCAGTAGCAAGCACCCAAAATGTCCTGAAAGTGGGAAATGAAATAATAAATGTTGGTCTTTCTTTTCTTTTGCAAAGATTCTATGATGCCAACCAGGGGAAAAAAAAAAACTTAGAAGCAAGGAAATAGATCAGTTCCATCTCAGGTTCTTTTTTGTGGGAGCGGCATCCATAAATAAAACCTAGAGCCAGTCAGCATATGCTAGTTCCGTCTGTTGTAAGAGTGGCATGGCATGGAATTTATGGAAAGATAAGAACAGGTAAGCATGCCAGAAGACGAAAGCATGCCAGAAGACGAAAGCATGCCGACTGGTTGCCAATCAACATAATGTCACAGATGGAAATCTTCACAGAACTACAGATATGCAAACATCAGTCACCTTTGTTCAATGAACATTTCTGAAATAAAACGGCTCTTTAAAAGAAAGCAAGTCCCATTGTGCACAGCAAAGTCCATGGTGAGAGTTGCTCTCCACAAATCAACTGCATTGCACTTGAAAACTTAAGTCTGTTATCAGAACTAGCTTATGAGCTCCTATTGGCAGCTCACTTCTTATTGCAAAGCAACACAGGCAGCAGAATGGCTGATATTTATAAAACAGTTAGATCTCACAGCATCAGACGAAAAACCTGATTGGTCGGGATTAAAACAAAACAGACAAGAAACTCTTATTCCAATTTCCAGATGGATAGTTGTATCAGTCTAGTTCAACAAAAACAAGGAATATGGTGGCACTTTTAAAGACCAACAAACATTAATCACATGGGCTTTTGTGGGAGAAAATCCTACTTCGTCAGTCACTTGAAGGTGGGGAAAATGCTATCATTCTGTAAGTTTCTCCATCTTCAAGCATCTGACGAAGTGCAATTTTCTCCCACAAAAGTTCATGCAATAAATAAATTTGTTAGTCTTTAAAAGTGCTGCCAGATTCCTTGTTTATTCTTATTCCACTCGTCACCCCAAACATAACAACAGGGTAACAACTGGCTTGAATCAAATTCCAAAGAGGCAGCCTTTTTAGTCTAGTAAAGCAAAAAAACAAGGAGTCCTGTGGTACTTAAAGACTAACTGATTTATTTATCACATGAGCTTTTGTGGGACAAAGTGGGATTTTCTCCCACGAAAGCTCATGCAATAAATAAATCTGTTAGTCTTTAAGTGCCACAGGACTCCTCGTTTTTTTAACTGGCTTGAAATCTGATATTGGACCCCAGCACTTTTCAGGTCAATTTTCAGCAAATAGCAGCCACAAGCAAAAAGTTCAGAAATGTTAATATTCATTGGACAAGTTCCAAAGGGGTAGCCATGTTAGTCTAAAAAGTGCCATAGGACTCCTTGTTAATATTCACTGGAGTGACATCTTCAATTTAAAAATTTTACAGTCATGAGAAATTTCAGACTGGTGTAGATTATAGGCAAAGCTCTCTCCTTTAAAACAAGGTGTTGCAATACATTAGAATTAGAATAGAATCATATGGTTGGAAGGGACCTCATGAGATCATCAAGTCCAACCCCCTGGGGCTTGAACCCAGGACCTTCCAGCAACCACGTATCAATTAACATTTATTTATTGCATGAGCTAATGTGGAGGAAAATCCTACTTCATCAGATGCTTGAAGATCAGAGAACTTACAGAATAGGAGCATTTTCCCCATATTCAAGCACCTGACGAAGCAGGATTTTCTCCCATGGAACCTCATGCAATAAATAAATTTGTTAGTCTTTAATAGTGCCACAGGACTCCTTGTTTGTTTTGCTGAACTAGAAAAATATAGCTAGTCCTTTGGAACTTGTCTACATATCAATAATGAACTGTCCTGCGCTGAGGTTTAAAGGCCTGATGAGGTTCAGAAGCCCACTGTGCAAGCAAGTTACCACCTTAACAGGAGCTAGACAATTTCAGACATTTGTTGATTTTTCTCTATAGCAAAACTGTTAACTTGTTTGGAACATGCCCCCAAAGCAAGTCTCACACATCAATGAGGAACCAGAAGGCGCTGGCCTTCCCCTGAATTACTATTAAGAGATGAAATACTTCATTCAAGTTAGAAGATGCAAAGCATGACAGAAGTAACCTGATGTTCTTCAAGCACTGCTCGGATACATTCAGGATTAGGTGGCTACCTGCCGCAGTGCACAATTGGTTGGGAAGCTTTTTGCCCAAGCCTGTCAGACCAGGGTCGGTGACTGACACCCACTCTGGCCACTCCCATGGCTATATATATGGCCCTGACCCTGACCCTACCCAGTTCCTTCTTCCACCCTCAGTAACTGTTTTGGACCCACCCATCCTTGAGATCGCAAGCACCTGTCATTAGCTGATTGTACGAGCTGCCTGTTCAAGCTAGAGGACCTGTTTGTGGATATTGTTCCACCGAGAGCCAGTGTTTCCGCAGAACGTGTGCATTTGGAGCCGGAAGACCGCTCTCAGCACCCGCAAAGGATGCCAGGCTTTAAACTCTGTGCTTCTTGCGGCATGGCCTTCCTGTGGGACGACCCCCATGAGAAGTGCCTCCAGTGCCTGGGTGAGTCTCACTGATTGCTCCATCTGTCAGTCCCTTCAAGCTGAGGATGCTGAAAGACAGGAAGCAAAGGCACCGTGAATTGGCTTTAAAGCAAGTGCGGCAGCCTATCCCTGAAGAACTGGGGTCACCGTCGGCACTGGAGCCATCTTGGCGCTGCTCCCCTGCAAAGCAGAAAATGCGGTTGGCACCGACCTCAGTGCCAACGCGCTCCCGCCAGTCTACCTCTCCCCAGCCGAGTCACTCTCAGCACCATGAGCACGAAGCAGTGCAGATCCCTACTACCCCTGAGGCCTTCAAGGCAGCAAAGGCCTTGTTGCTGTTTCCTATGCCCACAACTCCGAAGCCTCTTAAGCAGAGAGGAAAGCCTTTCCTCTTGGGTAAATGGTCTCCTCCTGAGCAGCACTGCTCCCCGGCACCTAATATAGTGCCAAGCTCCTCAGTGCTGAAAGAAGCAGCTCCCCTAAAGGCTCCAGGTGGTACTGCCCTAGGCCGGGCTAGGAAGCACAGTAGGTTGCGCTCCGCTTCTTCCCGGTGCCGTAGCGCCTCCGCTTCTCCAGTGCTGTCTACACAGCCAGGTGACAAACATCCCACACCATGGAAAAGCTCCCATTCCACGAGTGTGGAAAAGATCACCCCATCTAGAAGGGTCAGACATGCCGCACCGAGCCCCTACCAGTACCACACTCCTGAATGGTCAGTGCCGAGAGAAGTCCCTCCTCAGCGGACCCACCACTGTACCAAAGAGCCCATCATTATTTACTGAGATAGAAAGCTGAACCCCAGGCCAGAGTCCTATAGAGAGGACACCACGGCCCACTTTGATTTCCTACATAGGGTTTCAGCCCACATGGGCTTAGAGGCTGAACTGATTGGGGGTGTCCAAAACCCCCTATTTGATCTCAACATATCATCCCCACCAGATGCAGTAGCTGTGCCCTTGTACCCTAGTGTACATGGCATTGCCAGATCCTGGTGGCAATACCCTGCCTCTATTTCCCCGGTATCAGACATAGCAGCTCACAAGTACCAGGTCCCACCAGAGGACTTCTCCTTTCTCACCTGTCACCCAAGCCTGAGTGCACAGGTAATTGAGGCCACTGTAGGGCGGGGGTGGAACCCCCTTCAGATCACACATCAAGGTCCAGAGGAACCAGGCAGATGGAGATCCTGGGTAAGAAGATGTATTTGACCTCAGCCTTCCAATTGCATATAGCAAACCACCAGGCACTGGTGGCCAGGCACACCTTAGATATTTGGGACTCCCTAAAGAGATTCACAGGCCTCCTTCCCCAGTATCAGGGGGAGGATTTTGAGTCATTCATTGAGGAAGACTCCTTGGCATCCCACGATGCGCTCCTAGCCACTTGGGATGCCACAGATACAGTGAGCTGGAGAGTAGCCACTGCCGTGGTTACACTGTGCATGGCATGGCTCCAGGAGACAGGCCTACCCCAAACCACCCAACAGGCCATCCAGGACTTCCCCTTTGAGGAACGGTCCTTATTTGCAGAGGACTCAGACCCCCTCCTAAGCGGCACCAGGGACCCCAGGTTGGACCTCCGATCTCTGGGTATGCTCCCTTCTCAAACGCTTAGCCACCATCTTAGCCCTCACCATCAGAGGGAATGTGAGTTACCCTGATCGGGTAGGGTTCAAGATGAGGGAATCCTGAGCTCTCGCGTTCACAGGGCTCCCCACGTTAGTCTACCAGACCTGCCCGAGACTATATCGCCACCTTCAGGCAACCCTACTCCTCCTTTTATGCAGAAGTTCCCCAGTGATTATCAGGGGCCTGCAACTGAGATAGCGGCTGTCAAACACCTTCTCCGCCTCCTCACACCTCCCCATATTACAGCAGGATGTCTGACCAGAGACCCTTATATCCTTATAGACAAGGGACCCCTCTTTTGCTATATGACTAACCGGTTCCCCAGCGGACTCTACTGCTTTCCCAGTACATTCGGGCAAATCACCCCCTCTACTTCCTGGGTTCCTTCCTGTTTCCCCAAGGGTGCTCAGGGGCCAGCCCCTCAAGACCTCCCTCTTACCACCCCTAGGTCTCGCATTCTAGCATTTTCGTCACTTCAACTAAAACCTATTCTCTCTGTTCAGCGCCGCAGTGCTCCATAGCTTAACTTAGTATGTCTCACGAGGGCATGACGACGATCAGGCCAAGCCACAGGCCAACCCCATAGAGCTTAATCACATGGAAAGATAGAATTCTTGTGTATCCTATAAGTGTTATCGTAGGACCCTTAAAATTCTTTCTTAGAGGCTGCCATACTATGGGAGGAACCGCTCTCATGACAGCGCTTTTCAGGTACCCTCAACTCTCAGTCCTATGTGCCCGCTGTCCACTGGGTTATTGGGTGAGCACCGCGCATTGTTTGTCGGGAGAGGGGTACATGATACACACACATAGCCTGTCATCCTTCCTTCCTCCTCCATTCCCCAATCACTCCGGGCTAGCGGGGAGCAGGGTCCGAGCTGGTCACTGACCATTGGACAGCCCAGGGCTGTGCCGTGCTCCACATTGCAAACCTCCGCACCTCCCATCTCCAGGGGAGTCTACCTTTGAGAACCCTGGGTTTTTCTCTTGCAGTCCCTTTGCAAAAGGTCAAGGAAGATTACCGTTATGGCTCGTCCATTTCTTGTATAAAACTCTCTCAGAATAAGCTACCCTTTGTTCCAGGACCCCTGGAGAGGTTTTATTCCCAGGGGCTCTAGGCTTGGAAAGCAACACCTGTAGCTTCCTAACCTTCTGCCTAATAGGATCCTTGCCACAGGGGGCCTGTGAGGGAAAATGTCCCTCAGCTGGTAGCAGAGGTATGTCCCTACCCCTTTACATTACCAAAAGTGGAGTCCTTCCGGTCTCGGCTCGCTCTCCATGAGCCTCCCAGTATGCGTTTTTGACCAAGGGGGATAGTTTTTCACTGAATACCTACGCTTTGTGCCCCTCTGCTGGGCAACTGTTGTAGGGTTATTTTTGTACCTTTCCCTCCTTCCCTCCCCCTCCTCAAGGAGTCCAGCTAGCTCCATGGGTAGAGATGTTGACTCTTGAGCTCAGCTTTGAAGGGCTGAACCCCATGTTGGTTGATACTAACCAATGGGTCCCTTGATGACCCTCCAGTTTTACCCCACCCTTAAGGCGTAGTGGGACATCACAGTCCCTTGTGAACCAGAGAAGGGAGTTGGATCCTTCTCCCTTCTCTAGATTGCTCAATTGGTCATTTCACCTAGGGTGGTGCCCCCCCCCCAAGGCAGGGGGACAATGGGAAACTAGTAAAAATAAGTAAATGAAGACCCTCCCCAGACACTCCATATACTCCGTTACACAGGCTATGGTACTATGACTGCCATCCTCCAGTCTTGTTTCTTTAACCCAAACTACTTGGTTCCTTTCTTGATTATGGTCCCCATGGATCTAATCCACTTGTGTGCAGAGAGACAGAGTTCTGGGCCACACACTTTGTGTTCATGTCCTTCTCCTGTTAGGAGGAAAGGTATCTGGATGTGCAATATTATCCTCAAGCTTGTTGTCTTATTTGTCCCTCCTCTTCAAGCTCTCAGCCTCGATGCATTAAGGTGGGTCCTTAGTACCCAGAGTTGCGCTTGTACATCCCCTTCATAAGTGCAATCTAGAAGACCAAACCCCTGCTCCCTCCCATGCCTCTCTTCCCATGTTTATCGGGGCCTTCCCCCTTTCAGCGGCACCTGTATTCTGATACTTCAGACCTCTGCATACTTCGTGGCCTTATTAGCCACTGTTTTCTCAAGGGGATCTTTAGGGAGGATCCCCTTAGAGGTCACGAACGCCCCATACTTTCCCACTCCATGACCTCTAGAGCCGGCATGGCTCAGGTTGTCCCTACCTTGCAAGGAGTATCATTGTAGTGCCCTTTCTGAAGTTTTCAGGCTACCGCCCGCAGGCCTCTAGTGCTGGGGTTACTCACTTATCGCTCTAAAGTGGACCTTCTGCCCTCAGGATTATTGTACTTGGTTCCTCCATGGGAATACTTCCCCACACGCCTTAGTAGTATTGAGGTACCATGGAGCCACCCCTCCCACCCCATCATCAACCCCTTTTTCATTTCCCAGGGTGGGTTAATTAGTTCCCTACCCAATCTTAATAGTGGGGGGTACAGTATGATCTCTCAATGCCAATATATGACCCAATCTTTGCCACTTCCTGCCACCTGCAATTCAGCTGCCATGGCCTGAGATTGAAGGCTTAAGGCTTCAATGGGATTAAGAAACTGTGCATCACACTCTCCACGCAGGAGACAGACTTCCTCTCTCCCCCATAAGAATCTTAGTAGCAAACATCCAGAGTCTCCTCATTGTTCGCTAAATACAGCCCTATCATGGACCTTCTAGGGTGGTGGATAGGACTTAGTTGTGTAGGGGTCGGTATCGGTTCCAGCGCGCACAGAATAACCAAGACAGTGTCCTGGCCAGCTTGCTGCAGAAGTAACCCACTTCCTCACTCTGTTTTTCCTGTCTAGTGCTCATAGAGCTGGAGAAGAGCAATTCTCTTCACTTAGGGATGAAAAGTTCCTAGCTCATTGAATTTTCTCGATTTCCAGGGGGTGGGTCCTGCTGGGCTTGCATAGCTGAGCCTACAAACCCAACCCACCTCAAGGTGATGTGTAGTTTTCTCTAGGGTCCCTAAAATCTACTTACTGTGGGACTTCATAGAGTCACATAACTTTTCCCCTTCATGTAGGCAATACGCTTACTCCAGGTGACCTCTGGTTGGAGCCTCACCTATGGGGATTGCCATGCTGAAGGCGGAAAACTCTAACTCTGTCCACAGTACAGCTAGTAGTCAGCTAATACTGAATGTAGCCGAGCAGTGCTCAAAGAAGAACAGTGGGTTACTTACCAGTAACTGTCCTTCTTCGAGATGGGCTACTCATATACATTCAGGGCCCCCCCCCCAGCCGTCCTTGCTATCTGGAGTTGGTAACTTAAATGGGCCTAGGGAAGGTCAGGGTCGGGGCAGTATATATAGCCACGGGAGTGGCCAGAGGGGGCGTCAGCCACCAACCCTGCTCTGCTCTGACAGGCTAGGGCAAAAAGCTTCTGACCAATCGTGCGCTGGAGCACATAGTCACCCAATACTGAATGTATGCGAGCAGCCCATCTCGAAGAAGGTGGGCTACTGGCAAGTAACCCACATTCAGAGGAGCTGGGGGCTCTGATGAGAGCATTTACTATTGTAGTCTTGAGCCAAGTGCCTGAGGATAACTGCTATTTCAAACCCTCCAAAGTCTGTGCATTGTTTAAAGCTTTTAAGAAGGGGGGGGGGGGGGGGAAAAGGCTGTGAAGCCTCAGGCAGAGAACATAATGAAATGGTGGCTAGGAGAGTCCTTTGCATTACTTGGCTGCCTGCAGATTGCTGTGCTCTGCACCCAGTGCTTCTGTGCCACAAAGATACACAGACTAACGAAGTGGGCAAGGGAAAGGGGATCCTTTTGCTCCAACTCAGTCTACCTGCTCCCAGATGTGCTCCAAGCTAAGATTTTCACACATGACTTGTGATTTTGGATAGCCACCTGACTTATCAAAGGGACTTGTCCTCCGTTAATCAGACTTCTTTAATAAGGTGTCTCAAGCAGAGCACCCCAATACTGTGGCACTCAAAATCAGTGGCCCTCCTGATAACATGTTTAAGGAAGCATGGTGTTTTGCTACCAATATAACAGCAATCCAACTACAGCTGGGAGCCACGTGGGTGCAGCAAGTTAAGGAATACAGAACCAGCCCTTCTCCCTTCCCCAAAAAAAGATGCCTTGCCTGAGCAACTCAACAGCAGGTCAACCTCGATAAAAATTGCAGAGCTGCTGCTTCCCAAAAAAACAACATAAACCTGTCTAAGAATTGTTCTTGTGCCCAGGCAAAGTGACATTTCCCCACTTGCTCTGGATGGTTCTGGAGACAGGCAACAAAAAGAGCCTTTCACACGGTGGCTGCAGATTCCAAAACTAAACCAAATCAGTCGTTACCAAAAGTTATCTGATGGCTGTCAGATGGCCCCATGATGCAGGTCAGTTGGTGGCAGTCCTATTCTTCAGGCAGTGGTTTTGAA
The DNA here is from genome assembly GCA_007922195.1 of Podocnemis expansa. Taxonomy (NCBI): domain Eukaryota; kingdom Metazoa; phylum Chordata; order Testudines; family Podocnemididae; genus Podocnemis; species Podocnemis expansa. The sequence goes on along the minus strand of ML682070.1, from coordinate 665,319 downwards.
CCACTGTGTCGGGGCACTTCACTGTGTTGTCACAAAGCGGTAAGTGTGTCATGGAGGGCCCAGAGGTACATCTTGTAGGGTCACATGCTCCACCAAGCGTGTCATGACTCGCAAAAGGTTGAGAACCACTGTCTTAGAGTGCCTAAACTTACACCCCAATCACCCTTCTCAGCAGCTAAGAGAAAGTTACTTGATTGGGTTACACAGGACAGGGCTAGATTTTCAACTGTAACTGAAAATAATTCATTGCAAGAAATCTAGGTCAGCCTGAGTGCTGTCTTTGGTTCTGAGTGAAAAGAGATTAGTGGCCATTCTTATTTCATTTGGCTGAAAGATCCAGGATCTTGAAAGTTCTCCCATCCACGCCCACAAGTCTCCCTCCACCCTCCCGCCCCGTCCCGGACATATGAAGAGTTTCACGGTGTGATGCAGTGGGAAATCCTTCTTAGGCTAACGTGGGATGTTACAGGTGATGACCTCCTTTGCTGTTTTGGTGATGGGATGCGGATGAATGATATGTAGCAGAGCCACTGTGGCACAGGGGGAAGTGTTCAGGCAATCTGTACCTGGGACCCTCGCTGGTCACACAGGTTACACCTGGTTGGACCAGGGGACAGAGTTTTGGCAGAGCCCAGGAAAGAGAACAAAGGACCAAGGGGGAGAAGGGGCAGTAGGAAAATGGGGGTCCAAGAGGCAGGACCCTGCTCTGGGGTGTTACCCTAACTCCTGGGGTTTCACTACTATACTTCCTGGAGAATCTGATACCTACTGTCCTTGCTGCTGTATGAACTGGATCGCTAATAAGCCCCCTGACGTCCACACTGGCTGAGAGTCACTGCTGATCAGGACTTCCAGGGACCCTCCTGAAGGAGGGTTCAGGGGAGGAGGGGCAAATGGAGCAGGAGTTTGGACCCTCTGAGGTTGAACTTGGGACCTGACTTCACAGAACTGTGGAGACCTGGGCAGTACTGAGAGGGACCTCCACTCTCTCAAAGTCTTGAACAGCCGAAGGCAGAGGGGACTGGAGAGAACCTCCTGGGGAACTCCATCACACATGGCTAAAGGACAATGCAAGTGTCATGAGAGGTCATGACTGCACAGGGAGATGTGATCTCTCATGCAGCTAGGGACAATCCCATGAAGGGCTTTGCCCAGTGTTACAAAAGAAACTCTGTCCTGGTCTCTAGATTCAACAAAGGGGTAGGGAGCTGTTCAGAGAGCAGAACACTGGGGTGATGTTCTCTCTGTGACTTGGTTTGCTCAACACATCAAAGCTGGTCTTCTGATCCTTACTGGTGGCCTAAATACAGAGGCCATGACTGACTGGGTGACAGAGACCATGCTACCTTTGATTCCCTGGTGGTGGCCCTTTCACATCAGGGTGGAAGCAGGGTGGCAGAGAAGCGTAGAGAAAGCTTGCTTTGCTCTCTCCAAAGTCTTACCTCTCAGGAAAAAGGAGGCTGCTGCTTCCAAATCTCTGAATCAGGCCTAATTTTTAAAAGCATTAATTACAGCCTGTTAGATCAAAACAAATAAGGGAGTCTTTCAAAGCTCATACAATTAATAAATCTGTCAGTCTTTAAAAGTGCCATGAGACTCCTTGTTTGTTTTGCTAGACTAAACTAGCATGGCTACCCTGCTGGATCTTATAAGATCAAGTGGCTAATAGGCGCATTCCATCCTGCAAAAGAACTTCCACCTTTAACTTGAACACGGCTTCAAACTCCATTAATTTCTCTCGTCTTATACTCAGAATAAAAACACTGAGGCATGGACTAGCTTTCTGTTCTGTTTATACAGAACCTAGAAACACTGCATCCTGGTCCATGACTGTGCACTATGAGAACAGTCATAATAACAAATATGTTCTTGCACATCTTCTCTTTCCTACAAAATGACCTGCAGGAAGATAAATACATACACAAAGGGTGGCCTGAGCACACTCAATAGCGTCCCCTTTCACTTCTCCTTCCAGGGGTCAGCAACCCAAAAGAGCAGAAGCGCCATTTCCCCCCACCCTCCCACCACAACCACGAGCCCGAGCTGGCCCAGCTGGATACAAGAAACAGTCCACATGATGACAAATGAAATTCAGTGTAGAAAAATACAAAGTAATACACCTTAAACATGCATTTGAAATATTCACAACCAATACTGGTTTCTAAATTAACTGTGAAACTTGCATCATTGTGGAGATCTCCATGGACACCTCTGCTCAGCATGGAGAAGTGGTAAAAAACAGAACCACATACCTACCGCGTAAGGGGTACTCACCGATGCCCCTCTGACTAACACAGCACGTGGAGACCCTTCAGCTGCAATCATCCGTGCTTTATTTACAGATGTACGTACATGAATGCCACACTACCTTCCACTGCCCTGTCACAGCCAGCAGTCTCTGGGGATTCTTCAGGGAGACTGACCAACTCTACTCTCTCTTCCCCTCTCTCTCTACTCTTTTGGGTCAGCATATAACCCCCACCCCCCACCCCGGATCAGCTGTAGCTCCTTGTCTAATCAAGGTCTGGCAACTGCTCAGCCTATGTAGGTTGACAGCTGCCTCTCCTCAGGCACTCAAACCGCAACCCAGCCAATTAGTTCTGCTGGCCTCAGCTAGGGAGGCTGGAGTGACAGGGCCTAGCCAGGGCTTCATCCCTCCAGCTCCCTGTTACACACCACAAAGGGAACTTTACAATGTACAATGCCAACAACTGAAAATGTCATGCCATCACATAACTCAGGGGGATTATATTGCGCACTACAACTTACTAATGTGCAAATGAGGAACCTTCGAGTTTGTGCTGCAGCACCCACATGGAGCAATTACAGCGCAGGACTTTGGAGCAGGCTGCTATTCACACCCCCAGAAGTGGGAACTGTGGGGCAGCCTAGACAAGAACTCTATAACATAAATAGGATGTGAGCCCTCATCCAAAGAAGCCATTCACTCCATCTTGATTCAGCAATGCAGAGAGAGGATAAAGACATCCTGACACAAGAACAGGGTAATTATACAACAAATGTAACAGATGCAAGAGAATTACAGTAACAAGTCCAAGAAAGGTCACACTTGATAGTAACTATAATTAGAACCCTGCTGGAACACAACCTTGAATTAAGATCTTAAACCCAGAATACTGAAACCAATGAAACTGCTTCAACAAAACAATTACTATAGGATTGTGAGGGGGCAAGGGCATTGGCTTTTGAAAGCACTAGTCCTGGGTGGAAAAGAGGGAGGCAAAATCTAAATATTTTGCAGGAACCATGAGTTTTGCTGTGGGAAGCTCTATGCTTAGATGGCTTCAGGCCCAGCCTCACATGTCCAGCACTGTGGGACAACACCAAGCAAATCTCCTATTACTGACACATCCCAATGGCACGTGCTTTCACCGTCCCCTGGAGTCAGGGAGGATCGTACTCTGGAAACACTCATTTCGATCTGATCCCTGGTGGGGAGGGTCAGGCGGAGAACACAGGAAGGAGAGGGTTTGACATATGGTGAGTCATTCTAGGAGATGTACTGGGAATGGAGACCGGACACTTAGCCAAACCTCAATGTTTCTATTAGCTGATCTTACAGCCCTTGACACAGCCCACCTGAAGTAGTGCTATAGCACACTTACAAGACCTACATGGAGTGCCCATAGTAGTGTCAGTCACTCTTCTGAAGTGGGTCTCAAAGAACTGTGATGGGCAGTTAATTTCTCATCTTCCAAGAGCCACAGTGGGGAGATCCCTGCAAGCAGAAAGGCTCTCTTCCCCTAGATCTTGCCTGTCTAACAGCTTTGTGATGAAATTCAGCTTGGTATCTCCTCCAACAACGAGAAGAAAGAGATTGGCAGCTAGCTGAATGGAGAATGAACATAACCAAGACTTAGGTAATGACAGACCACTGAGGAGCTAGCCAAAACACCACGGCACCCACCCTCCAGGGAAACAGAAGTAGCTGTTTGTGCTTGCTATTCTCCCCAGCTCCTTGGGAATGATGAGGGTAGATCTGAGGCTATCTAAGCATCTCAAGTCTTCTTGGATCCATCACTGATCTTGGAGACTGAAGTATCAACAATTGTGTAAAACCCCTTCTTACACCTCCAACTCACCAGAAAACTATGCTCATCCCTTGAGACACAGAGAGTCATTATGTTCATCACCTCCAAACATGGATCATTGTAACTCATTCAGGCTAAAGGCTGGAGGAACACTGACTCCAACTTGATTAGAACAGACCAGCCTGCTTCCTTCACCAGAAAGATCACCAAGGACACATTACACAGGCATCCTGTTCACTTCCAGTGCCACCTGAAAGCCTTTACCTTAATCTTTAAGCCCCCAAATCAGAATAGGTCCAGCTAATTCAGCGACAGACTATACATGACGTATCCTGAGAGCTGCTTTTCTCTGGTACAGTGTCAGAGCAGTGGGTCCGAACAGAAGGGCAGAACGGGTGGAGTGGGAGAGCAATGGAGTGGAATACAGAGGGACATGCAGTGAACAAGTAGGGTGAAAAGTTGGGCTCAGCTGTTCAGTGGGGACTACTGTCCTCATCTCCGTTGCCCTCCAGCATCCCTGCTCCTCTGTGTCTGTTTCCCACTTCAAAATTTGCTACTTCCTGTGCTGTTTCTGCTTCCTTTTCCCAACTCCTCAACCTGCAAGGCCCATTCTGACATCCAGCCCTTTGTGGAGAATAGGACAATGCTGGATAGGCAGAAGGCAAGGAGACAAAGTGACGAAGAGGCAGGCGGTGCATTCTGGGGCAAAGATGATCACTGTCAAGAAGCCAGAGGCAGTGGAGATGGAGAGCTGGGCTGTGGTGCATGGTGATGCTGAGAAATTATTTTTTTTAAGAAAACAAGGAAATTAAATGCCCCAAAACTTTGCTATGGGTGTCTTGTGAGTGTTGCTGAACTCCATCTGTAGAAACACATGAGGCACCAATCAGCAACCTTAACTCTGTATTCATGAAGGTTTGGAGCATTCAGTATATTGTAGGACACAACCCTGCAATGGCACCACCACAAGGTCTTTCTCATCACTAACTTCTATGATTTTCCAGGGGAATATGAAAGTTTCTGTCTAATCAAGGCTAGTTTTAATGTTTAGCTACAGCATTTATATTTAATGAGAATTAAATTCACCCCATGAGGAGGCAGCTTGCAGCACTTTAGGTTTAAGTTAAGACAATTAACATTTCACCCTGAGAGCAGCTAGAAACACCGTCAATACTGAATGTGCTACAATCTCAGCAGGAGCAAGATCATTAGCTATACACATCAACAAAGGGGTCTGCAGCGGCAGATATACAAGAATCTTTTCTGGGTCCTTAGTGTGTTTGCAGGCTCTGGGTGAAGCTGCTCCCTCTTGTTTATTTTGGGCTATCCATTCTATTCAACCTCCAAAAACACAGGTTGAGGCCATATAGAAACCGAGCACATACAAATCTCTTGTCTGGAGTATTTTTTTGACTGCTTTCAAAACAAACAAAGAAACAATTCCAATTTCACTGAAAATAAATAAAATAAAACATGCTCTCATGGTGTTTACCCTGGGTAAACCACAGATATTTACAAATCTTTGGGAAGGGTCCAGACTTGTCTTTCCAAATATGTCAACTACCTAAAGTTAATTGGCAATTGATTAACCCAAGGTCAAAACTTGACTAGAAACAAGCCCTGAGTGGGGTGGGTGGAGTTTCTAGATGTGAGAATGGATACACCTTTCACCTCTACACCTTCGGTAGCTCACACATGGAACGAATTTGGTCTCCAACAATTTCTTTCTTTCTGAGTATTGGTCCAGGCTGAAACTATTACACAGCTCCCAGGCAGAAACTGCCAAAAAGTCCATGGGTTGCAAATAGCACTGTGAGGATGAGACAGTTTGAGTGAAAAGAATTGAGGTACACCATGCACTGGCAGGGCTGGGGGAGGAGACAGTCTTACAGGTCAGAATTAAAGTGCTATGGTAAAAGCTTGACAAAGCCAGCAGCTGGACCCACCTACTCTATCATGTCTGTCTGTAATCAAAGCAACTGCTCCCCCTATTTCAGGTGGACAATAAACTGATGTTTTAACAGGCTTTTAAAAACATTCACTAATATCATGTATCAGTTAACTCTATACTCTGGTCAGAGTCTAACTTCACACAAAACAGCAATGTAGAGATATATCCATTCAAACAGAGATTAGAAAGACAACCAGAAAGGGGCAAATTGGACTCAAATACCATACGTGACCTCAGCAAAGACAACAGGAAAGCCAGGAGGAAAAGAGACTCAGCAACCTGGGTTCAAGCCCCAGGGGGTTGGACTTGATGATCTCACGAGGTCCTTTCCAACCCTATGATTCGATTCGACTCGATCAGACAACAGAACCATTAACTCAATGCACAACACTGCAGCATCATTGCCTCCTTCTCGCACTCACAGACTCTGCTGGAGCTGCCTCTTGAAGCTGGAAATCTGACATACCAAAAAGGCTGCTGACAGCCAAAGGCTGTTTCTCTGTCTGTAAGATGCCCTGCAATAAATTACATTACCACCTGGGGAAGGAGGGGACTCAGAAGAGAGCGAAATAAGGCACCCTCTTATGGGAGTTAAATGAGATCAGTTGAAGTTTGTTACAAGTGCTGAGGGATTTTGACTTGAGCTACAATCATGGATGGAAACACACATTACCTTTTCACTTAGGGGACAGGAAAAGAAAAACAAACAAGTAGCCCAGTGGCACTTAAAGACTAACACATTTATTTATCGCATGAGCTCTCGTGGGAGAAGAATCCCACTTTGTCAGACCCTTTGAAGATGGGGGAATTTACAGAAATTACAAATGCTCTTTGCTTCTGGGTTTGCTCAGAGGACTGGGACATGGCTGACCCGCTGGTGGATTCTGTGTACCCTAATGTCTTTAAACCATGATTTGACAACTTTAGTAACCCAGGGCATGTCTACACTGCCCACTGTTTTCAGTGACAGTCAGATACGCAAGTTGCTTAAAATAGCTTGAATATCTCAGTTTGACCGCCTTATCCCTGGTGTGTCCACTGCGCTTAATTGAAGAGAGGAGCCTCCCTTTGATTTAGCACTAAACCTGTTGCTCAGGTGATCTTATTAGATCAGCTCCTGGATCAGCTGAGCATGACTTTGCAAACCACAGTCAGTTGGTAGCAATGACTTAGTGTAGTGGCTAGCACCTCTGCTTAACATGCAGAAGGTCCTGGGTTCAATTCCCAGGGGGTTGGACTTGATGATCTCATGAGGTCCCTTCCAGCCCTATGATTGGATTTGGATTTGGATTGAGAAAGTCGATCAGACAGCAACTGTCAGTGAAAGCTATCCCTTGGTCCTAGCTTAGAGGCTTATTGCAGGAGTGGGTGGGTGAGGGTCTGTGGCCTTGCCTTGTGCTGAAGGTCAGAGCATGATCATATTGGTCCCTTCTGACTTTTACGTCTCTGAGTCTTCCAGAGATTCTTCACATCCCCTCAAGTATCTGAGGAAGTGGGATTTTCTCTCATGAAAGCTCATGCAATAAATACATTTGTTAGCCTTTAAAAGGGCCACAGGACTCCCTGTTTGTTTTACTGAACTACACTAACATGGCTGCTCCTTGCAAACTTTCCAGAGATGTTTCCCCAAAGGCGGGTGCGTCCTAATCTCTTCTGCGGCTCCCTAAGACCCAGGAGGAAATACCAGGCCCCCCAGCTTTACCTCCTAGGTGCCGTATTTCTATAAGAAACCCAGGCCGGGTTTGGACCAGGAGCATTGCTGCCTCGGGGAAAGACCCAGGGAATGGCTACATGCCCCACCCCCCACAGCTTCCAATTCTCTGCCCAGGGCCCAATCTGGCCTCAGGCTCCTGCCGCCACCAGCCTAACCCCAGATCCTGGCTGGGGATGGGGCCAGGAGAGACGGGCACTGCCACAAGCAGCCCAGCCTGAATTCCCAGCTGGGGACTAGGCCAGGAGCAGCAGGCGCCACTGCTGGCAGTCCAGTTTGGGATGGGCTGGGAGAGGCAGGCACTGCTGGTGACAGCCAGACCCCAGATCTCTGGCCAGGCACAGGGCTGAGAGAGGCAGAGGCTGCCCCAGAAACTCAGAGCACTGGTGCTGAGACTCGGGGCACGTGCCCCATGTGCCAGCAATGCTGCTGTTTTGGACTCACAAAGACACAGCCTGCCACATCACCCACTCAACGTCCCTGGGGGGACTCTTGTCCGCCGGTTCAGATGACAGGCACCCTGGGGGGCGTCGACATGCTCAGGTCACCCCCCGGTGTGACTGAAATTGCTCGGAGGCACCAGCTTCCCCAGGACTTGAAATGGTTGGGGGGGGGTGTTGGGGCGCTCACTAAATTGGTATAAAACTGTTACTCACGGACGGCTGAGGAGGGTGGGAAATTTGGGGGCATGCAGGAGATGGCGAAGCGCTAAATTGGTGTAACACTGTTACTAACGGACAGCTGGGGGGTTGGAAATTCAGGGGGTGTTGGGGAAATCCCTGCACCCAGAGCCCCGTGACCCGACCCCTCTCCCCAGCGCCAGCCGCGTCCCCAGCCGGGCGCTCAGGGCTGAGCCCGCAGAGGCGGCGCCCGGCGCGAGACAGACGCGGCCGGGCCCCTCCCCTGCAGACGGAGCCGCGCGAAAGGCGCCGCAGCCCGGGGGGAAGCGACGCTGCGAGTCCCGGCGCCCCCACCTCACCTCCGGCGGGGCCGGGCCGGCTCCTGCTCCCGCCTCCCTCGCACCTGGCCCGGGCTGCGGGCTCCCCGCCGCCGCCATCTTCCGCGGGAGGTGGCGAGAGCGGCCCCGCCCGGCCCGGGGGAGGTGGCCGCCGCGCTCCCGCCCCGCCCTCGCCGGCCGCCGCCGGGTGGGGAGAGAGGCGGCGCGGCCCGGCCCGGTTGGGAGTACTGTCTGCCCGGCCCGGCCCAGCCCAGCCTTATCCCAGCTCACTCCAGCCGGGGTCTAGGGCCCAGTCAGTCCGGCCCGAAGCGAACCGGGCCCCCCGCTCTGGCCTGGCCCGGCCCGTTCCGGGCAGTGCTGGCCCTTACAGCCCCCTCAGGCCCTGGGCAGCCGAGATAGGGCCATGTTCTAAGAGAACACCTCAGATTATTCTAGCCAGAGAACAAGATTCACTGCCTGCTAACCTAGGGTTACCAGCTGCCACGCAAAAGGAACACATGTCCTCCTTTTTACCTTCATGTCCTCTGTCTGGCAGGCATTTTAAAATACATGATTTTCTCTGGCTTTTTACTTATGGGGTTAAAGTATTCTGGAATGCCACAGAATACCTTATTTTTAGGGGAAAGCATTCCAGGGCCACCTAAAAATAGAAGAACATTCCATTGACTACATTTTCTTCATGCGTCTTCCAATGTCGTCCTTTTTTTACTTCCCTGTCCTCCCAAAATTACAACTCATGAAAATTTGTCACATTAAAAGCAAGGCAGCAGTCTCACGACTCTAAAATGTGACCGTTCAAAACACAGGTGGCCAAAGGGCAAAGTTGAGATGATGTGCGTTTTTTCCCCAGTGCATTTGAAAGGTGAAGGCATTTGATCCCTCTTTAGCTTGCTGTATAAGCAGTGTTGCAACCACTCTAGTAAGACCATAAGCCTAGCAAATGTAACGTTTATGAGCAATCAATTCAGCTGAAAAAAAGTGGGCGTGCCATGGACTTGTTTGTCTCATTGATGCATGTCATCTTACTGAAAAGATTGGGAACCATGGTCCTGGGCAACCACCTAGTTCACCTATATGAATGGGCCAGCTCCATAGTCATGCCCCAGGGAGCTAGCCATACCCCTAGGCCCACGAAGGTGGCATGGTTGACTCGTTTTCCCGACCCCAATGAGCTATGAGCACCTTCTTGTGGGTGTAACTGCAGCCCATCTGGGCATGGGTGCTGACTGTCAACCTACACTCAGCTCTTGAAAACAGGAGAATGGCAGCAGTTAAAGCAAGCAGGCTTATTAATCACCAGGGAATAAGGCCAAAACATACCCACCCCTGGATGACTAACTGACTCACTAATTAGTTAGATGTACTGAAGTTTAATTCATCCTATAGCTTTGCAGGGGGCATACATAACTTCCCGTTGCTATGATCTATTAATGTAAACAATTGGGTTCTTCTGTAGGGCTTTGGCCATATATTAACCCCATGCCTTCTGCTCCAACCTTCCTTCTCTTCTAGTACATTCAGTTCAGTTTCCATGAATCCCCATGGAAATAAATATCACATTAACCACATTTAATTACCGCCACCCCACTTCCGCTCAAAAAAAAAAAAATAAGCAAGGAACTTTTCTGCTAAAAATAAATGCCAAGCTGTTGTTCCCAGTGCTGCAAGAGGCTTCTGATGCCTCATTGAGGCGCTGATTCAGGGCTCGTGTGTGTCAGGGAAACATGCACCCTTCATGAAGTTACATTTCTGCAAACCTCTAATTCTAAGAGATACAATGTGCTAGATCTACACTCTGATTGAGAGTTGAAACTGCTTCCTGTGGTTTTCCACGTTACTTTTGTGATCAGTCTCTGATGCCAAAGGGTAAGTTTTCAGAATCACATGTATGGCAGCTGAAGTTAGGCTTACACACAGGACAGTGACAACACCACAGCCATGAATTTGTGTTTACCATACAATCACTACTCTCCTGTCAGCCGAGTTCTGGCTTCAAGTCACAGGAACCGAGGGCTTGTCTACAAAGGCAGCTATACCACAGTAAGGTAAGATGTGAATTTAAACTACTATACTTATACAGGTATAAGTCCTTGTATGAACACACTGATTCAGGTATAAAAATGCCTTGTCGCTTTAATTTATGTCCCTTTGGAAACAATTTAAATCAAACTGGATTGGGGGAGGGGAGCCATTCTTATTCCAGAATAGGAGTGTATGGAAATCTAACTTCTCATACCAAAAAGCTCTGAGAAAACCAAATTAGGGGTCAGGGAAGGGATCTGAATGGCAGGTAGAAATAAGGGTAACTTTTCAGGAGAGAAATGACTCATAGTGGTAGACCAGAAAGCACTTCTTCCTCTCCAACCTGTGTTTCACAGCCTACCTCTTCTCCCTTTTGATAGTTGTGAAGTCAGTTACCAAGACAGAAGGTAGCAAAGGGCAGGTGGGGAAATTGAGTATGTATACAGCAATTGTAGTTTTGGGTTGGAACTGACTGGAGGCTGAAATGGTCAAAAGCAGAGGGGTTGACTGGGTGCAGTATATGGTGGTGGCGGGGAACATCCCAAAAAGGCTTGGGTTTTTTTCCTACTGGGGTAAGTTGATGCATGTTTTTTTACCTCAAGTTAATTTATTTGTAACCTGGAATAAAAGTCTGTAGAATGTCTAGCCTAGACTTTGCAAATATTAGCACTCTGAAATTAACAAGCACTGAACTCAAAGGAAAACAGTACATAGAGATCAAATCTTCACTGAGATCACATGCACACTACAGTGTCAGGTCCACGTAAAGCAGTTCATGTTGATCTACTTTTGTCAGACCATGTCTACACTAGCACTTATATTGCAACTTCTGTCCTTTAGGTGTGTGACACACCCTGCCACCCCGAGCAATCTAAATGTCAGCACGTGTGCTCAGGTACATGACTCCCTCCAGCTGATCAGGGCTAGCCCAAGGGGTTGTGGTGCCCCAAGCCAAATTTTGATTTGGCACCCCCTCATCTCATTCATGGAGGTTGAAAACAGTTTTCCAAAGTGAATAAATCTCTAGCATCTGCCTGCAGAGGGATTTAAATTGTACTCTGGCTACATGACTTAAGCTGCATGTTGACTAACAGTGCCTGAGCTGCTGGGAAAGAGTTGAAGAGGGGGGAGCCAGGCTGATCTTCGGGGGGGTAGGTACCCCTAAGAACTGCCACCTGAAGCCATGTCTGTCTCTTGCCTCACAGTAGAGCTGGCCCTGCAGGTAATGTACCAATCACCACTCATTGGCTATGTCTACATTGTGAAAACTAAGTCAACTTTATAAAGTCAACTTTGACTTAATAAAGTCGACTTAGTGGCCCCACTGCACTAAGTCAAGTTTATAAGCGGACCTTATAAAGTCGACTTTACTGGACCCTAAAGTTGACTTTATTGCCCTGCATTGTAGACAGGGCTCTATTTAAGTCGACTTAAGGGTCCTTAAGTCGACTTAAACACATAGTGTAGATGTACCTATTGAGCTGGTTTTATTATGCTGATGGAGGAGCCCTCTCCAGACAGCATAACATGGCTACATGAGCGCTGTTACAGTGACACTGTTGTATTTGTTCACCTGTGGCACTGTAAGATTGTTAAGTGTAGATGTGGCCTAAGCCTCCCCACTACAGTGTTTCTGCTGCTGATGTAAGTTCCCCACACATCAACTTAATAACTCTATTTCCACAGGAAACATAGTGCTTAGGTCAATGTAGTTAGGGTGATGCAATGTCTGCACAGACACCACCTTACTTATGTTACCTGTTGGTTCCATGCCCTGCTGGTCTCTGAGTGCCCAGGCTTCCACATGGAAGCTCCATGGAGCTATCCTGCTCTGGTAGGTTGGTGCGAGCACACCTGGTGAGGACATGCACCACTGGCAGGAGGAGGGGACCGTGGACATGAAAAACAACAGGAATTACTGTAGTGGGTTCAGTCGACCTAACATAGGTCCATTTAATTGCACAGTGTAGACAAAGCCAGAGAAATTCCCAATCCCACTGAGTATTGCACTGCCTGAGCGGAACAGGACCTGTCATCCAGTTGTACAGCTGTAGTTACACTGCTTTAAAATCACATTAGGTTCTACCCAAAAACACACTTTCTGGTGTAGACAAGACCATAGGTCAATATAACAATTTCCCTTTTCACAAGAAAGAGGGACTGAAGCGCAGAGGTTTAGTGACTTGTGCAAGGTCCATCTCAAAGTCAGTGGTGGAATTGGAGATGAAAGCTAAAAGCTTAGATTCTCTTTGCACAAGGTTTCCATGGTTATGGTGTCATCGGGCTCTCCAGCCTAGCCCCATTGCAAGGGCGGGGCTGCCAGAACAGCCCCAGTAGAAGTCATCTTCCTTCTGTTCCACCCCCCACCCCCCCCGAATCTTTCACCCAGTCATATTCCCCCTCTCAATCTGTTATCTTACTGGTGCTTATCACATCATATGTGAGTTCCTCATCAACACCAACAAGGTCTGTCACCTCAGCTTTCATTTCCCTTGACTACTTTTCTCACTCCCTCAGATCTTCCCAACACTCTTGCTTTATTGCTTTTCATTTCTTCCCACTCTTGGCTATGTACCTTTTACCATACAGCTGAGTGTGCCTGCTGTGCTCTCCCTGCATTCATTTGGCAAGTAGCCTCCCATTATCCAGATCCCTCCACATCAGCGGTTGTCAAACTTTTTTTCCTCTGGACCCAGTTCCAGACCCCTCTGCCATGTGCTGACCCTCCACTGAAAAAAGTGGACACCGCCAGAAAATTGAACAGTGATCATGGCTTGGGGGGGGGGGGGGAGATGGCCTTCTCCCCTCCCAGGAGCAGTTTAGGACAGCTGGGAAATGAGGGGCAGCTGCCTCCCCCCCCAGGTGCAGCATTGGTGCCACAGCTCAGTACCTTTCTAAGTTTGACAGCCACTGATCATGGAACATGAAGAGGGCAATCCCACATGCCATGCTCCTATCTCAAATCAGGAAGTATGTCAAGTCCCTAAAATCGCATGTAGTAGCCTGGAATGTATGTGTGGGAGATCCCTGCAAATGGTGGAGGTGACTGGGTGGAGAAATGAAATGGAAGTACTGAGACAGGGCAAGGAGGAGAGAGCCAATGCCAGGCTGGAAAGGCAGGTACTGTAAGTTCCTATCTGCTGCTGAGCAGGGGCGTCGCTGGTGCTGGGCATTCCGGGGCACATGCCCTGAACCCCAGCGCCAGTGCCCCGGCTCTTCGGCCCAATCAGGCCGGAGATCTGGGGCCCAGCCGCCGGCGGCCACAGCAGCCCCATCCCCAGCCAGGGATGCGGGGCCCGGCCAACCAGCAGCCGTGGCAACCCCGTCCCCTGCCGAGTATGCGGGGCTGCGGCGGCCCCGTTCCCCCTCCGGCTATGCAGGGCCTGGCTGCCCGCAGCAGCGTGGTGGCGCCTGGCCCTGTCCCCGGCCAGAGGGTGGGGCCTGCAGGCTGGGGGTGGGGCCTGTGGGGCGGGGCGGGGCCTGGGCCCGGGCCCATGCTCCAGGTCCCTCCTCCACCCAGTGACGCCCCTGCTGCTGAGCCTGTCCAAGTCCCTTCAGGTCCTGCTCCCTTCTCCACTGCCCAGTCCCAGGAACTGAAGCAGCCCCTTTGGGTTCCACTTTCACCTCTGCTCTTCACATCTGCTTCCTGAGTCTGCATAAGTTTCCATGAACACACAATTGTCCACAACATTGTGACTGAAGGGGTGCTGGCCCTCTCTGCTTGGTCTGGTGACACCTGTCGCTGTTGGTGTGCATAAGGCAGCAACACAATGGGGCTATCCACTCCCCTTCAGACTGGGATCTTGTTATAATCAGTGTTACTTCACAGTTTCACTCTGCTGTCGGGCACAATAAGTTTCCCAGGACTGCCATGAGATTTGAGGCAGTGGTGAACTTTAGTGCACTAGACCTCTCAACCTTGTTCCACAGTAAGGTTGAGTCACCCTCCTGCAAGACCAGGTCTCCGTACAGCTTAAACTTCTCCTTCCAGCAGATCCATCCCTGACGTGGATTTTATTCTGCAAAACAGTGGGTTCCTTACCAGTAACCGTCCTCCTTCGAAATGGGCTGCTCGGATTCATTCAGTAATAGGTGTGTCCATGCCGCAGCACACGACTGGTCAGAAACCTTTTGCCCTAGCCTGTCAAAACAGGGCTGGCGGCCACCACCCCCTGGCCACCCCATGGGTATATATGTGGCTGCCATCCCATCCCTCCTCAGTCCCTAAAAGTCGCCAACTCTGAGTAGCAGGGACGGGGGGGGGGGTTCTGAATGAATCTAAGCAGCCCATCTCGAAGAAGGACAGTTACTGGTAAGTAACCCACCGTTCTTTGAGCGCTGCTCGGATACATTCAGTAATAGGTGACTGCTAGCCATGCTGATGGATGGTGGGTGGAGTTGGGTTCTTTTGCACCTTCAGCACTGGACCCCAATAAGGGCCAGTGGCCCAGGCAAAGGGAGGCCAGTAGGTAGTATGGCCTGGCCTAAGAGGGAGAAAATAAAGGTCTATGCCTCTTGAGTGCTCCCTGCCTGAGATCAACAGGAACAGCGGGTGGCCTAAAGTCACCTTATCATGGGAAAAAATGAAACTACAGCCACCCATTCAAGGATTCGTGAGGCACCTTCAAGTAAGAGACACTGGAGGCAAGTGATAAGCATCTGTCAAGGAGTGCAGACTGGATACGTTTCCTGGCCTTATGCCTACAATATGTACCTTAGCTGGTGCCGGGGAAGCTAATGTGGGCCCCGGGGGAAGAACTCAGCCTACTAGCTAGTACATGGAGGCAAAAGCAGAAGGGGGAGGGGAGAAGGAGAAAACCCCCCTTACTTGTCCAGCCAAGGAAGCAAATCACAGGGAGGTACGAAGAAAATAAATGACCACCTGGTAAACGGAGTTCCTCAGTGGGCAGCCCAGAGCGCCAATTGGATGCTGAGAGCGCCCCTTCAGAGGCCCGTGGATAGATGTTGACACCGACAGGTGAAGGGGCAAGAAAAAAAACCTGAGGCCAAAAACGGTCAAAAGAGCCACAGGGTAAGAGGTTAACTACCACCTTAGGGTGAGTGCAGGAAGAAGACCTTTAAAGTCTAGGTCAGGCGTGGCCAAACAGTGGCTCAGAAGCCACAAGTGGCTCTTGAATGAAAAACTGTGGCTCCTGGAAGAATGTCAACAAATCAATTTAGGAAAGCAGCCCCAGCCTAGGAGTTCAGGAGGGGGTCAGAACTGTGGGGAGAAGTGCAGCATGGTTGAGATTTTAAAAAACTCTCCGCTAGCCTGCAGCCTTCTACATTGAGCGGCAGCTAGGTTTTTACTGTATAGGCCTAGTTTTTATGGTAACCTTAAGTAATTATTAGAATCTGACATTAGTAGGATCAATATTTGTCCTCTTTTTACCATAAAATTAAAGTGTGCCATGAATTTTAAACTTAGTAATTTTGGAGTAAGTAAAAGTATAGGGTTATATGCCTCAGTGCGGCTCTCAAAGGTTTAATAATCAACTTGTGTGGCTCTTGAATTCCATAAGTTTGGCCACCCCTGGTCTAGGTATGTAAGGAAAATGACCCCAGCTCCATTTAATACGGGTTGGGAGTAGGGATATGGGCACTGTGTTAGGGTGCACCCTCTCTCGTCACTAGGGGTGCAGCAACTGGGGGGGGGGGGGAGAAGAGAAATGGATGAGGACAATAGTTGACCAAGGCCATAAAATTCCCTTGGAGCATATGACATATGCCTTTCCAAGTAACATGGCAGAGAGTGAGCTGAGAATATGATCGAGTCTCTGGCTCTGGGTAGAAAGACTCTTGAAGAGAGTTGTAGAGTATGGTGAGAGACCAGTTACTCCCTCCGTTAGGTGCCCCAGAGCAAAAAGGAAGAGCGCCCAAGGGTGACCCCAACACTGAGGGTACATTACAGAAGGGAGATGTCATGTACAAAGAAAAAGGGGGACACAGGACCAGGCATGCTGACCACCCCTGCCAGAACTGGACAGAACTGGGGAAAAGGAAATCTGGAGTGGAATACAGGAGAGAGGGAAAACAGACCACTGACTGCAGTATCATGCAGCCGGATTAAAAGAACTGCCGTCAATCAGCAGCTTTACTAGTGACCCTTGTGCAACCGGTGGGTGAAGAAAGTGACACCGGGTATAAGACCCAGGAGCCCTCTGAACCACTTGGTGAGTTCAGAGTGAATTGGGAGAGGGCCAACTTTGTAGTCAGATGGGGATTCGTTCTTACCTTAGGAGGAGAAGGCCGCATAAGGAACTACACAGGTCGAACTGTTGTCGACCCAACGGACTTGCAAGTGTCCTTGATTCTGCTCTTTCAGTGATCAGGGCAGGGCTAGCTCACAGGTGCATTCCCGCTCCTCTTGGCAGGGCCCTTGTTGTAGGCCCTTGTGCCACTTCCTCTAATATACAGTGTCCTTCTGGAGACGAGGAGGATGGAGCCAATGATCTTGGTGACTCTGGACTATCCCAAACCACACTGGTACTATGATTCTGCAGGACTTGTCCTGCACCTTGTGGTTTAGGGATTGTGTAGTTAGCTGAGCAAGGGAGGCTTCACTCCAACAGGAGACATTGGGGTTCCCTCTTCTAGATGGAGGGAGATAAGGGAAAACACAAGCAGTTTCGCTAGGGTGAGGAGTCCTTAGAGTGTGTTAGGACAGACAACCGGGGATGGCCTGACCAGGAAAGGAGAGGTATAACTGCGCCAGAGGGTTCTCAGTTTAGGAGGCCTTCACAAAGGAGAATAGAGTGCATGTGCACCCAGGGGATTACCAGCTAGGGTGAATGGTGGGATAATTACCAGTAACTGTCCTTCTTCGAGACAGGCTGCTCATATTAATTCAGTGATAGGTGTCTACATGCCACAGCGCATGATTGGTTGGAAACTCTTTTGCCCTAGCCTGTCAGGAAGCGGCAGGCAGCCACCTCCCCCCTCACCACTCCGCGACTATATATGTGGCCACCACCCAGCTCCTCCTCAGTCCCTAAAAGTCACCAACTCCAAGTAGCGGGGATGGTGGGAGGGTTGTGAATGAATCTGAGCAGGGCATCTTGAAGAAGGATGGTTACTGGTAACCACTGCTCGGATACATTCAGTAATAGGTGACTGCTAGCCGTCCTGATGGATGATGGGTGGAGTTGGTTCTTTCCCGCCTTCAGCACAGTGACTCCTCATAATGCTTAGAGACCCAGGCAACAAAGGTCCAAAGGAAGTACCCAAGGTATCATTGTAAGGACCATGGGCCAGGCAATGGAAAAAACAGTGAAGTAGAACAGTCTGATCAAGAGGGAAGAATAAAAGCCAGCATAGTTCAAGTGCTCCCTAAGCCTAAGTCACCTTGTCATAGAAAAGTGAACACGAAAACACAGTTACTGAATCATAGTCGGTGAGACGTCCTTGAGCGTGGGCATGAGCAGTATAAAGACCACAACCCAGGTAAGGAAACCAGTGAGAAAAAGGAAAGGATGAGAGGCTTTCATCACTCACATGGTGAGGCTTACATCACTCGAGGCCTCCCTGAAGTGCAGACGAGAGGAGCAGTGACTTTCTAACATCACCTTATTATAAAGCATCAGCGAAATGGAAACATCAAGCCATGAACGGGCAGATGTTCACAAACAGAACCTTGAGCAGTTGGTGGTGTGCGTTTGCCAACGCGAATGAGCTCAAGATATTCTCTGACCTTACGGCTATAATGAGATCATTAGGACAGGGGCGTTGCTGGGGGGGGCGAGGGACCCGGGGCCCCACCCCCCGGCCTGCAGGCCCTGCCCCCAGCCCACAGGCCCCGCCCCCTGGCCAGGGACAGGGCTGCGCACTGCCGTGCCGCCACGGGCGGCAGGCCCCGTATCCTCGGTGGGGGACAGGGCCGCCGCAGCTGCGGGCAGCCAGGCCCCGCATCCCTGGCCAGGGACGGGGCCGCTGGCAGCCGGGCCCCGGATCCCCAGCCGGGGACGGGGCTGCCCCAGCCACTGGTGGCTGAGTCCTGGATCTCCAGCCTGATTGGGCCAGAGGTCCGGGGCACTGGCGCTGGGGCTCGGGGCATGTGCTCGGGCGTGCCCAGCGCCAGCAACGCCCCTGCATTAGGAGACAATGGGAAATTAATGACCCCAGAGAACTCGGCCTACTAGTGGCAAATACCCAAAACTGGGAGAGCAAAGGGAAAGAAGAGGAGAGAGGAAATCGGACCTTTGGTGGTCTGGCAAGACAAACCACATGGTGGCATTCAGTGGTAGGTGAGCATCCACTAAGGCACGACACCTCGATAGCCGACGTGGATCAGCAAACAAGAACTGGGGTACCTTTAGTGACCCACTGCTAGGTGAAATTCGCCACTGATGCTGGGGCAAGGAACTCAGGACCTCAAAATTAGAGCACCACAGCGTAAGACAGGGTCTGTAGCATGGGGCCTACTGCCTTGTGTGGCCCCTACGCTACTTCCCATGGTTTGTGACGAAGTGATAATTATTGGTATCTGCAATACCGTGGTATGCAACAGGTTCAGTGGTGCGTTCCCCGGATCAAGGCACCAGCCTTCATCATGGCTGAGTCTGAACACACTGGTAAGAGATTGAGTCTCCACCAGTGAGGGAAGAGAAAGTAGGTCTTAAGGGTCTTGGTACACGGGACAGAAGGGAAGTCAGCCCCATTAGTTGAAGGTGGGATGAGGGGATGCACCATGGTAGGGTGGACCCTCGTCCCCCCACTCCTTTCCCCTCTTTCTCCTGGTTTTGTGTGTGTGTGTGTGTGTGTGCAGCCACAAGAGAAGGGAGTAGGAAAGACAACCATTAACAAAGGTCATGACCCCTTGATACAGACAACGTATATGAGCCTACAAGACAAGCAACTAGGAGGCAGGTGGTCAAGATAGCGAATCTCCAGCCTTGGAAAGTATTGAAAGGTGGTAGAGTATAGGAAAATACCTGTTAGCCCTTCCATTAGATGCCCAAAAGGGAGAGAAAGGGGTAGGGAAGCATAGCTGGTCGCACCACCTGCTGCTCCTCTTCAGTGGGTTTAGCTCAGAGAGAGAGAGAGATTTCCTCATTCTAGCGATTTCAGATCAGAGAGAGAGAGATTGCTTTTCTCAGTGATTTCGACTCTTAAATCTTAAGTAGCTGTGAACAGCTCCTTCCGTAACCAAGAGAGGTGTCAAAAGAAGCCTAGTCCAATCTATCATATGATAGTGGAACCAAGCGGTGAGGCATTACCTCAGGATGTCCTTGAGGATGACAGAAGCATGAAATGACGCCATGAAGGGCGAGCGACCCCTGAAAAGGGTGAGAGGTATTACTTAACCCAAATTGGTATCAATGCCTCACACGAGTCTACAAAATTTCTTGAGAACGAAGAACGGCAGATTGGGCCAGTGTTAGACAAGAGAACATGGAATTAGATGGGGACCCATCCCACGTCAGGAATGAAGGTCACTTTGAAGAGTACCCTTTCCCATTTATAAAGAATCGAATAGCCTCCTGGCATCCCTGGATCTATTCTGGTGTTGGATGTGACAGGGCTAGCTTGAAGGACCATTCCCTCACTTAAGGGAAGACCCTTTGGAGGCCTTTTAGTGACTTCTTCAAATCCCCAAATGCCCTCTTGGGAACTAGGAAAAAGAGATCAGTGGCTGTGATAGCTCCTAGTTATCCCAATCTGTTCTGGCAATATGTAACCCATGTCCCACTCTGTGGCATGGGTCTGTGTAACTGGCAAAGCAAAGAGACTTCATTCCCACAAATGGGTTAGACTTTCTCTTCCAAGTGGAGAGGAAAAGGGGAGGAGGAAAAATCCAGGAAGCAACCTTACGGCAGAGAGGAGTCCTCAAACGTGCTAGCCCCAGGGGCTGGGGTAGCCTAACGGAAAAGGGAAGAGGTATGACCGCGCAGAGGGTGGCAACACATGAGACCTCTAACCAAAGGATGAGAGGTCTGTGCAGGTGGGGAATTACCCTCCAACAAACATAAGCTATCGGCTTAGCGATCCCCAATCCGAATACCCGGGCCCAATCAGTAGGGGTTGTGTTGTCTCTCTTTGCTGTAAGTGATGATCACCTAAGGTGCAAGCACAGTGAGTGCCTGGTGACTAGGAAACACAAGCCCCATGGGGGAAAACGTCTCCAGACTGGGGGAGAAGCCACCTTCACGGCCCAAGAACTTTACCTCCCCCTGGGGTTCCTGGGCACCATGGAGCACGGCATCTGTCTCAGCTGTGAAGACAGACTGTCCCCCAAAAGGCAGGTCGAGTACAGCCTGCTGAGTGATGGGGGGCGCCCTCACCTTTCTGAGCCAGGCCACACGCTGAAGAGTCACAGCCAAAGCCATGGTGTGGGAGGCCGTGTCCACAGTGTGCCAAACTGATAAAAGAAGGTCATGGGATGCTATTTTGCCCTCCTCGAGGAACTTGTCGAAATCCTCCCTGTTCTCCTGTGGGAGGAGGTGTCTAAATTTATTCATAGTCTCCCACATGTCCAACATATATCTACCAACCAGGGCCTGGTTATTGGCTACCCATATTTGGAAAGCAGAGGAAGAATAAACTTTCCTACCAAGGAGGTCTAACTCTCTCACCTTCTTTAACAGAGGGATGGGGTCACGGGAGTCTGCCCTGGGCCAAGTGCGGCTTCCACTACCCCTTGAGATGGTACTGGGTTGTGGATGAGGGAGGGAAACTCTGTCCCCAGGACCTGGTATTTTAGGCCTGCCATGTCAGATACTGGAGCGAAGGAGGCAGGGCTTTGCCAGTGGGATGTGACAAGGTCCCATATGCTAAGATGAAGGGGTACTGCAATAAGCTACTGGCTTAGCGACAGAGGTGAAGACTGGCCCAAATAGAAGGTCAGTAGGCTGCGTAGGGGACTGAACCTCCAACCCCACGTACGCATAAACATGGTGAAGGAGGTTGAAGTGCGCCATAGGATCCCCGGTGTAGAAACTTGGAATGGGTTTTAAGGCTCTTTCCAGTGCCGAAGGAACCAGTGCCGAACTGGGCAAAACGGTACCATGTGACTCCGTTGTGGTCTCTTTGGAGGACCACTTGTGAGACCGGTACCTAAACAGGGATGGCTCCAAAGGTCAAGGGCGGGGCCGTTTACTCCCTCTTGAAACACCTTTCTTCGGACTCGGAGACCAAGAAGGCACTCGGGACTGTGAGGATGGTGCCGGTGAAGGCAGAGTGCGGGGAGATGACTCAACGATACCGGGTCCCTCATATATGGCTGGTTCCTGAGCTGGGAAGCTCGGTACCAAGATTGGGGATGGTGTTCAGTGCCGCTTCCGGGGCAGCCATGCTCCCGAAGTGAAAGCCAGTTTACCCCTCTTCTTGGGTGGTACCAGGGTGGGAGGTGTTTGCAGGAGGAGGAGGGACCTCACTGCCTCGAAGGCCTCCGGTGTGGCAGGAATCAGTACCGACTCCTGCCGTTTCCACAGTGACTTCCGTGAGGGGGAGTGTGATTGGCATCAACACTTCAGTACCGACGGTGGTACTGAGCTGGTCTTTTCACGCTCTTTTGAGGAGCGACACCAGGAGGGCACCAGTGCCAAACTTGCACTTACCGGTTGCCCCAAAGCCTCGGGGGTAGGCTGCCGCACTTGTCCAGAGGCCAGTGCATGGCGCCTCTGCTCCCTGTCTTTGATCGTCCTAGACATAAAGGACTGACAGAGGGAGCATTTGGTGACTAAATGGGCTTTGTCCAGGCACTGGAGGCACTTCTCGTGGGGGTCGTCCCGCGGGAAGGCCTTGCCACAGGCCGCACACAGTTTAAACCCCAGCATGACAGGCAGCAAGGAGCAGCAATATTGTTGCTCTGAGGCTGGAAGCTCAGTAGGAGGAATGCTCTTCTATGGAACGACGTCCACAAAAACGTGCTCCCAATTGAGCTGCAGGCTCCTAAAAACATAGACAGGCTGCTTGCGAGATTGCAAGGAGCAGGCCATTCTGAGAACTGTCACTGAAAGCAGAAAAATGGAACTGAGGAGGGGCTGGGTGGTGGTCACATATATGCCATAGGGTGGCAAGGGGGATGGTGGCCGCCTGCCCCTTCATGACAAGCTAGGGCAAAAGAGTTTCTGACCAATTGTGTGCTGCAGCACGTAGACACCTATTACTGAAAGTATCCGAGCAGTGCTCAAAGAGGAACATGAGCTACTGGCTCGGAACCTGTAGCCAAGTTGACAGGATCTCACAAACCCGAGGCAAAAAACCCCAACCTGGCTGGGAGAGGAAGGGAAAAGCACAGGGAGCCTGCCCTGTCATTAGGCCAATCAGTAGGGATTGTTTTTTTTGTTTTCTTTTTTTTTTGGAAGGTGGGAGTCACCAGAGGCACAAACAATGTCGGTGCCCAGTGTCCAGGATTCGTGAACTGCATATGGGAGCTAATCTTCCCAAGAGGGGAAGAAAATGCCAGCCTTAGAGCACCCTCTAAGAAAAGGGTGAAATATTAAGGAGGGGAGTATTAGAGACCATCAGGAGATGGATCTTGGTTGGTTATTTGAGGCATGTGGAAGTGTAGGGTATTTTGTCATACCACCTTTCCCGTGTACAATCCGTTGTGTCGCCTAGTGATGGCATGTTCTGCTATGGTGTAGGGGAGGGCAGGTGAGAGAAGGGCACCTCCACCCATGACCCAAGCGGTCCCTGATTTCAAGGGTAGCTTATTCTGAGGTAAATAAGAGGGCTTACAAGTCCTCGAAAGTAAACAAGATATGGCACCGGCTGAAGGGGAAGGGGGGGGGGTCATCCACCGCAGAGGGAGAATCCTTAGGAGAGTGAGATGGAACCACCTGGTGATTCTTGTGGGAGGAGGGTAGTACCCTGACTTAGGATCTTGTCTCAGGGTCACCCTCCCATGTGAAGTAGACCAGGTAATGTTCTCCCAAGACTGGAGGAAGCGGGAACCCCGGTTTGATGTTAGACCAGTTGGCCCACCAACTGAGGAAATGGGAGGTTTTGCGAAGTTCAAATTGTACTCACGACCTTAAGAAGGGTGGAGGGTACCTGGCGGAGCAAACCTGAAGGGCATAGGGGAAGTGTTGACTGCCCCTTATGGTCTAGCGGGGTGGCTAGTAGGCCAGGAAGGCAACATGCCTAAGTATTTTACATCCCCTCAGGGGTCCTGGGCGCTACGGAGCATAGCATCCATTTTGGCCACGAACAGAGGCCCACTGTCAAAGGGGAGGTCAAGTATGACCTGCTGGGTGGAGGGGGGGCACCCTCGCCTCCTGGAGCCAAGCCACCTGCCGCAGAGCTATGGCTGAGGCCACGCTGTGGGTCACTGTGTCTGCAGCATTCGAGGCTGATAGCAACAGGTCCTGGGACGCTATTCTGCCCTCTTCATGAAAGGCGTCATAGTCCCCCCTATTCTCCTGTCGGAGTAAATGTCTGAATTTGTTCATGGACTCCCACACATCAGTGACATATCTGGCTACCAAGGCCTGATGATTGGCTACCCGTAGCTGGAAGGTAGAGGAGTAAGCCTTCTGCCCCAGGAGATCTAACTCCCTCACATCCCTCAACGCTGGGACAGGGTTGCAAGAATCCTGCTCTGGGCCTAGCGCTGCTTCCACCACCCCTGGAGACAGTGCCAGGTGGTAGGTGAGGAAGGGAAAGTCCCTTGCAGGGACTTGGTATTTAAGGCCTGCAGTGTCTGATACGGGGACAATGGACCCAGGGGTTTGTCAATGTGACATGGCAAGGTCCCATACACTAGGGTGTAGGGGAACTGTTATGGGCTCAGATGAACTGAACGCTGGGCCGAACAAAGTGTCACTAGGCCCTGTGGGAGAATGAGCCTCCAACCCCACATGAGTGCAGACACGGCGAAGGACGTTGAAGTGTGCTGTGAGGTCTCCAGTGTAGGAACGGAGCATGGGGTTCAGGGCTCTGTCCGGTGCCAGAGGACACAGGGCTGAAGTGGGTGGAATAGTACAGGTAGTCCTCACTTAGCGACCTACTCGTTTATCGACCCCTCGGAGTTACGACCAGCTCTCTGATGAGTTGGTATTACAGTACAGTATCTCAGGTTCGTCTCGTTCCCTCAGTTGGGACCAATGTTCCCTCTAAGGGGAGAGGGCAGCTGAGCAACTCCTGTTGCTCGCTGCGCTCCCCCCTTCCCCCACGGGGCCTGCTGTGCAGCCAAGCCGCCCCTCCATTGCTCCCCCCACACCCGGCGTCGCTGCCCCCCCCCGCTGTCACTCCCCCCCTGCGCCCAGCATCACCGCCCCTCCGTCGCTCCCCCCCTGCGCCCGGCATTGCCGCCGCCCCTCCGTCACTCCCCCCCTGCGCCCGGCATCGCCACCCCTCGCTGTCACTCCCCCCCTGCGCCCGGCATCGCCGCCGCCCCTCTGTCACTCCCCCTGTGCCCGGCATCGCGGCAGCCCCGCTGTCACTCCCCCCGCGCCCGGCATCGCCGCCGCCCCTCTGTCGCTCCCCCCCTGCGCCCGGCATCGCTGCCGCCCCGCTGTCGCTCCCCCCTCGCCCGGCATCGCCGTCCCTCGCTGTCACTCCCCCCCGCGCCCGGGGCCGCCGCCCCGCTGTCGCTCCCCCCCTGCGCCCGGCATCACCGCCGCCCCGCTGTCACTCCCCCTGCGCCCGGCATCGCCGCCCCTCTGTCACTCCTCCCCTGCACCCGGCATCACCGCCCCTCGCTGTCACTCCCCCCCTGCGCCCGGCATCACCGCCCCCCCGCCCCAGGCATCCCCCCCCCGCCCCAACAAACTTACCTTGGGGCTGGACTCCAGCAGCAGGGCCCAGCCCTAACTCCTGGTCCAGAGAAGCTCTAGGGAGCATGCCCAGATTTTCTGGGCATGCTCTGTTAGAGCTTCTCTGGGCGGGAGTTTCCAGAACTCCATGCTCCACAGGAGCTCTGTTGAAGACCTCGCACTGCTGGCAGCCTTCTGTGCGCCAGCGCAGCTTAGGCAGAACATTGGTCAGAACTAGCGTTTTTCGTCTATATGTATTTGTACTTTATTGTGCACCCCAAAGTACAAGATGTCCGCAAAAAGGAAGAGCATGACTTCACCCAGAGAAAGCGCCAAAAAACAAAGGAAGGCTATCGATCTTGAGACAAAAATGAAGATAATAAATGAATATGAAGCTGGTAAGAAAGTTAAAGCAATAGCACGCGACTTGGAGCTGGCGCATTCGACCGTCTCGACGATCTTGAAGGATAAAGATCGAGTGAAAGAAGCAGTGAAAGCATCAAAAGGCTATAAAGCCATAATAACTAGGCAGCGGAAAGGCCTCATTCACGAAATGGAAAAATTACTGGCAATATGGTTTGACGACCAGATACAAAAAAGAATGCCAATGAGCCTTTTAATAATTCAAGCAAAGGCACGCAGTATCTTTGAAACATTGAAAGCGCGCGAAAACAAAGAGTCAACGGAAACATTTACAGCAAGTCATGGATGGTTTCAACATTTTTGTCGGAGATTCAGCCTTCATAATTGAAGTATCAGTGGTGAGGCTGCAAGCGCGGACGTAGAAGCAGCAGAAAGATTTGTGGATGAATTTGACAAAATGATCGAGAAAGGCGGGTATCGTCCGGAACAGATCTTTAATGCGGATGAGACCGGACTATTTTGGAAAAACATGCCCGAAAGGTCCTACATACACAAAGAGGTTAAAGCAATGCCCGGTTTCAAGGCTTTTAAGGACAGGGTCACGTTGTTGTTGGGCGGAAGTGTTGCTGGATTTCAGTTAAAACCGTTTCTCATCTATCGTTCCGCAAACCCACGTGCACTGAAGCAGGTCAGTAAGCACACGCTGCCCGTTTACTATCATTCAAATAGCAAAGCATGGATGACGCAATCTTTATTTGAGGACTGGTTCATGAACTGCTTCATACCCTCGGTCAAGCATTATTGTCTGGAAAACGGTGTTCCCTTTAAAATTATCCTCCTACTTGATAATGCCCCAGGCCACCCCCAGCATCTTGATGATCTACACCCTGATGTAAGGGTCGTGTATCTGCCTAAAAACACAACTGCTGTGTTACAACCAATGGACCAGGGGGCTATATCTACGTTTAAAGTGCTATAGCACGCAACGTTTTCCAAAGCAGTAGCAGCAACAGAAAATGGTGAAGTAACTGCGCGATTTTTGGAAATCATTTAATATTTTACACTGCATAAAGAACATTGAATCAGCTTGGGCGGGAGTGACAGAAAAGTGTATGCAAGGCATATGGAAAAAATTCCTGAAACGTTTTGTAAATAATTTCGAAGGGTTTGAGAAAGACGAACATATCGATGTCATAAATAAAAAAAATGTGGAACTTGCTAATGTGCTTAATTTAGATGTTGAAGTGGAAGATATTGAAGAATTAGTGGAATATGTTGAGGGAGAGCTAACTAACGAAGATTTAATAGAGTTGGAAGCGCAGCAGCACTTGGAAGAGGAGGAAGAAGAAGAAGAGGAAAGAGTGGAAGGAAGTACAAGAGAAGTTCACTGTAAAGGGGTTAGCTGATGTCTTCTCCAAAGTGAATGCAGCGATGTTAGAACTAGAGAGTATGGACCCGAATGTTGAAGGGTTCACGAAAGTGGAACGACAAATAAATGAAATTTTACGATGCTATCGTGAAATTTATGAAGAAAAAAAGAAAATTACAACGCAGACCACACTAACGAGATACTTCTCTAAAGTTCCATCCAGGACCCCTACACCTACCCTTACAAGTCCTTCCATTTCCTTGCCATCATCTCCCTCACCAGGGCCTTCTACAGCTCCTGATAACCCTGCTGATCTCTCCGACGATGAAGTTGATGACCCCCCTGGTACTGAACAACACTTTGAAGGATTTGATGAGTAAAAATGTTAATGTAATCTGAATGTTTATTTTCATATTTCTTTGGTACATCATTTTTATAATTTTTGCTGATTGCATCTTTATGTTCTGTAATACAGTATGTAAGGAGTTATGCCAATAAAACAAAGTTATCATGTTGGAGTTTATTTTAAGCCTTTTCTTTACAGTACTATTCAGAATATTAAAAACGATTACCTGTACATATTTACAGTACACTATGCAAACTAAGTACAGTACAGTACATTAGAGCTTAAAACATTTTAAAATATATTAAAAATGTTATAAATGATGCAAAGGTGACATTAAAACTATGTAAAGATGGTTGAAAAACCCACTACCAGTAAAGTACATTATGCCTGAAATACCGGTAGGGCTGCTCCTTGTTTAGTGACCAATTCGTTTATCAACTGGGTTTCAGGAACGGAACACGGTCACTAAGTGAGGACTACCTGTACATCGGGGACCCATTGGTGTCTCCTGGGGAGACCATTCATGCAGTCGGTACCGAGGGCCGTGGACGGGGCCATTTACTCCCCCTCGAGACACCTTCCTCAGGGCCCGGGGATCCAGAAGCCTCATGGGGCTGTGTTTGTGGTGCTGGAGAAGGCAGGGTAACATGGCACCAAGGGGAGGACTCAACGGTACCGGGGCCTTCTTTCATGGCTGGCTCTGGTGCCGGGGTATTGAGCATCAAGATCAGTGACAGAGTTCAGTACCACTTTCGGGGTGATGAGGAACCTGAAGCAAAGGCTGGTTTACCCCTTTGCTTGGGGGGCACCAGGGTGGGAGGCATCAGCAGGAGGAACAGCACCTTTGCTGCCTCAAAGGCCTCCATAGTGGTAGGGACTGGCACTGATTCCTGCCAGTCCTGAGGTGACCCCTGGGTGGGGGACATACAGCAGCGCCGACTCTTCAGTACTGATGACGGTACCAAGCTTGTCGTCTTCTGCTCGTTAGAAGAGCAGCTCCGGGAAGGCTCTGGTGGCGAGCCACTACGCAGTGCCGAAGGAAGCCCCAAAGCTTCAGGGGTAGGCTGTCGCACTTGCCAACGCACAACACCTTTGCTGTCTGTCTTTAATGGTCTGTGGTTTGAAGGACCGACAGTTAGAGCAGTCGGTGACCAGATGGGCTTTGCCCAGGCACTGGAGACACTTCTCGTGGGAGTTGTCCCGTGGGAAGGCCTTGCTGCAGGCATCACAAGGTTTTAAATCCTGGCACAGCAGATGGTGAGTAGGAGTGATATTCCTGCTCCAAAGCTGCATGCTCAGTGAGAGTAGTGCTTTTCAGTGGAATGACATCCACGAAGAGGTTCTCCCAGTCGAGTGAGTGGCTCATAAAAGATGTAAAGACAGGCTGCGTGCATGATCGCAAAGAGCGGGCTGTTCCAATAATGTCACTGAGGGCGACAATGGAACTGAGGGTGAACGGGGAGGTGGACACATATATAGCCATGGAGTGGCCAGGGTACGGTGGCTGCCAGCCCTGTTTTGACAGGGTAGGGCAAAAGGTTTCCAACCAATTGTGCACTGCAGCAGGGACACACCTATTACTGAATGTATCCAAGCAGTGCTCGAAGAAGAATCTTGGGCTCAGGCTTCCAACCGAATTCCATGGCTCACATCGCCAGCTGCTGTGCTTCAGACACTACTGCCATGTTTCACCCACAAACAGCAAACCTGAAAGCAGGCTAAGCTGAACAAGTGGAGCTTTATTAAACCCTGTGCAATGCTCTGCCTGTGTGGCTCAGTTTCTTTCAGTCTAACTCCCCTAGTTCCCTCAGTGTCCCATTCATGGCAGTTTCTATAAGAAACATGGGCCCTCTGACTCCAGCTCCACTTATGATATACCATCGGCAACGGCTCTGTAGCACTCAAAGTGTTAACCGTCCCACTTTGTTTTGCTCCTTTGCACAGAAGAACCACAATTGGCCTCATTGCCTTTAGGGCCCTGTGAGACCATGAATATCAGTGTGGGACACCTAGACTGATATCTAAACAGGGAAGAGAAAAGCAAACTGTTCTAGTAGGAGCCTTAGAAAGTATGGTATTTTTATTAAAATCTATAAATTATAACTTTTTTTGCATGCAAGAGAAGGCAACCCACTGAAAAAAAGAGGCAAGTCCTAATTTGTAAAAATAACTGCAACTCCAGCCCCCCCAAAAGCTCCCAGAAATGGTGGTATAAGGGGGTGTCCAAAGTTTTTTTCTTTTCTTCATTGGATCTATTGCTAAAAAGCTCAAAGGTTGCTTGCCAGTGGCCTCAGTTCTTTTCATATGATCAGGGGATGCAAGCTGGAAGCTAAAGCTTGCCTTTTGTCTGATCTTTGACTAACCCTTAGTTCCCTCAATCACTTGAGAGAAGCCTCCAAAGGGACACAGTGAGTCAGAGAGAAGGAGGCATAGCGATCGCTCGAATGACCATTTGCACCTCATTGTTAATCCTAATGTCACCTTTTCACATCCCAGGCTTTTGTCTCAGTGCTCTGCACTGAAGGATCATACTATGTTACAAGGTCTCCCCTCGCCCAGGCTCCCCAGAGAACAGTGTCGGCTGGCAGGAGAGCCCCGTGCAGCACCAGTGCTGCAACCCAGTAATTACCCATCTGCGACCCAGTACTGGGTCGCGACTCCAACTTTGATGACCACTGCTCCACACAACCCACCTTTTCAAAGCTCTCTCTTTTCCTCATGAATTATCCCATATGCACTCCCAGTCCTGGGCAGTTGGCTTGTGTTGTGTGTTTATCTATTTAGACTGTGAGCCCTGTGGGTCAGGGAGCCTGTCTCTTTCTTAAAGGGATGAATAAATTTATGATGCTATAAATGATTAAATAATAAAATGATATACCTTTGAACATTCAAGAGCTAAGAAAATGCCTTACTAACTGTTATAGAAGATTTTTGCTGATATCCATTGCACACAAATACATGGCAAATTAGAGAAAAATGCGTGGTACACCAGTGAAGTTTTTGAGTATGAAGACCCCTTTTTAACATCAAAATATTTGTGGACCCCCAAATGATAACAGTTGTTATCAGGGACAGACTGCAGGCAGCAGTGCTGCAGAAGGACAATGGAGGACCAGGCCCCTGCCTGCTCCCAAGTGGTGGGGACATGTCCGGGGTGTGGCTGCTCACAGCAGGCAAATACAATTCATTTACAGCAGAGATGTCAAACTCATTCAATGTGGGGGGGCCACATTGGAAGGCAGGACATCTATTGCAGGCCATGTGGCTGCACAGGCCCCCCAACCCTTTCCCCCTCCCTGTTCAGAGCGGCATAGGCTCCCCCCCCCAGGCTCTCTGATACCTTCCTTTTTCCTGACTATGGCCCCCCCTTCCCCATGCTGGCTCCCTGCCCCCCCCCCCCACTCTCTTCCCCTTGCCTTTCCACTTCACCTACCTTCTGGGGGCGGGGGGGGGGGAATCAGTCTCAGTCACAGGCAGTCAGGCTGGGATCCTGCCTCTCCCCCTCAGCCAATCACTGTCAGTCATTCAGAATGTTGGCCTTTGGTTGGCTCAGTCCTGACTGGCCTTTGATTGTCTTGTTCCTATGTGGGCCCAGCCACTATTTCCTTTTTTATTTGTGATTCGTGCAGTGTGCTGTCAGTCAAATTAGCATGCTGACTGACTGACAGTGAACAGTTGGAACGGGGGGCAGTGCGGTGACTCTTGGGAGCCGGCTTAGCCTGCTGTAACCGAGACTCTGGTTGGCAGACCACAGCAGAGCTGAGCTGGGATTTGGCTGGAGCACTTACTTTGTTCCCTTGTTCTGTCACTCAGATCACATGAGTGAGTTAGAAGCACGCCTAGCCCTGCTGCCAGGGAGCCTGTCTTTGGAGTTCGCTGCTGCAGACAGCTTCCAGGCACAACCCAGGCAGCTCTGCGGGCTGGATCAGTGCCCTTGGTGGGCCATAAGTTTGACACCCCTGATTTAGAGCCCTCTCCAGCATGGATCACTGGCAGGCAGCAGCTGAGGCCAGATGTATTCATGGACCCCTTGCAATAACTCTGCAGACCCCTGGACCATATGTTGGGAACCACTGTGGTACACCATTCAAACAACATTGATCATTTGACAAATATTAGGTTTCAGAGTTAACACTCAATTTGGATAAATGGAGGGTGGGAGTCAGTTCATAACTCCTTACAGACCTATTATGTCAATCTACCTCTCTGCAGCCTCAGGCCTTGTCTACACAAGAAAGATCTTTTGGTGTAACTCAAGATGTAAATTTGTACTGATGTACCGATAAAATCTTCTGTAGGAATGTTCTTATTCTGGTACAAGAATGGCTTTTCCTGTTTTTGTCACTTCAGATGGGTTTTAGGCTAAGCCAGACAAAGTTTTCACTGGAATAAGGATGTCAAGACTAAGATTATCTCTATATTGA
This sequence comes from Podocnemis expansa, assembly GCA_007922195.1. Taxonomy (NCBI): domain Eukaryota; kingdom Metazoa; phylum Chordata; order Testudines; family Podocnemididae; genus Podocnemis; species Podocnemis expansa. Next base: position 633,424 of record ML682070.1, on the reverse strand, counting down.
CGGTGGCAAAATCGCCGCTGTCAGCCTGGCATTCCAGGAGAGCTTAGCAACGAGTCTGAACTCGCTGCTGCACTCCTGGAAGTTGGTGCTGGAAGTCTTGGCCCCCAGGAGACATAGGGGAAAGCCAACCACAAGGGATCTGCAGTTCACTTTCCCCAGTGTGTCTCACCAGTTTAGGAAATTGCTGGCATTTACACAAGGAATTTTACATGCCTTGTGTAAATGCCAATCGACTGCCACCGAGAACAGATCCAAGTGTAGACTAGGGCTCAGTGTAATATCAGTATGACTAAAGCAATATAATCAGTAAAACTTTTCAAAGACTTCACACAACACTAGTTTAATTCCACACTGGCAAGATTTTCTTTGCTACCCAGAATGTAGGGGCACAGTTAGATAATGAATTGCATTTACCTTTATGTTAGTTAATGTTGTGTATATGTCCTTCAGTGTCATAAGTAAAATAATTCTGTAACCCTGTGTAATAGACATTATAACCAATGTCTAATAAGACTCCATATTGTCAGTTTGGAATTCCTGCTTAAACATAGCACTCCATTTTGTATACGTGATGAAACCTGGCTTAGGCGTATGCTGTGTAAATTCATTTAAATGTGTCAACAAGGTGTGTGAATGAAGGGTGTGTGGGTGTAGGGACCCGTCTCAACTGCCAGCCTGTCCTGATGAAGCACAAGTACTATGGCCCCCTGCCCCTGCCCCTGCCCCTGCCGGGGAGCCACTGTGGCCCCATCCCCCTGCCAGGATCTGGCCATGGACGGGGAGAGACGGCCCTGGTGGGGAGCATCGAAGATGCAGCTGGATTCCAGCCCCAGTAGAGAGAGGCTCCACGAACCCCCGTAACTTGTCCACGGACCCCTGGGTGACCCCAGACCAATGTTCCCTCTAAGCTGCGCTGGCGCTCTGTGGCGCAGCCTGCCACAGCCGCCAGCTCAGCGAAAGCTGCCGGCAGCGCACTGCCGGCAGCCTCCACAGAACTCCTCTGGGGCTGGGAGTTTTGAAAACTCCCGCCCAGAGAAGCTCCAACGGAGCATGCCCAGAAAATCTGGGCATGCTCTGTAGAGCTCCTCTGGCCTGGGAGTTATGGCTGGGCCCTCTGGCTCCAGTCCAGCTCCAAGGTAAGTGGGGGGGGGGGCCGAGCGGGACCGGGGGGGCGAGCGGGGGGCTGTCAGGAGGGGGGGTGAGCGGGAGGGGGGGCTGTCAGGAGCAGCAGGGGGGGCAAGCGGGAGCAGGGGGGGCTGTCAGGAGCAGCGGGGGGGCGAGCAGGAGCGGGCGGGCTGCCAGGGGGGGGGCCGAGGGGGAGAGGGGGGGCTGAGCGGGAGCAGCGGGGGGGCTGTCAGGAGCGGGGGGAGGGGCTGCGCAGCGGGCCCCACGGGGGGGGGAGCGCAGTGAGCAACCGGAGTTGCTCAGCTGCCCTCTCCCCTTAGAGGGAACATTGCCCCAGACCCCCAGGTTGGGAACCACTGATTAACTGGCTGAACAATGCAGACATCTCTGATTAAAGCAAACAGAAGGAGTCACCCCAGAAAGAGAAGAACAAAATACAATCAGGTCTGCAAGTGACTGGTGACCAAAGATCTCTCAGAAACCCGGAGGCAACTTGACACAGGAAATCCCATAGACTTACATAAGGGCCAGCAAGTATAAAAGATGGGTGAGAACATGAAAACTTTGGGTGTCATTCTGCAACTGTCATTTTGGGGCATCGGATTCGTGACCAACAGAGGCCTGGCTCTCTCCCTGTGTTCAGCTTCACTGGCCTGGTAGCTGCCACAAGCAACAAACAACAGCAATGAACTCAAGCCACAATCAGCACTGGTAATTGCATAAACTGCAGGACATCTTCTGGTGTATTTGGGTGCATGTATGTGTATAGGTATAAGCTATAAGCTTAAAGGTATAAGCTATAAGCTAACTTTGTTTTCCCTTGTAATAAACACAGCATGGTGCCTTTTCCCCTTAAAAAGATCTCAGGTACTCTTTTTGCATAATAAAAAGGCCAAAAGTGATTATAGCAGGGGTGGCCAAACTTATGGAATTCAAGAGCCACACAAGTTGATTATTAAACCTTAAAGAGCCACACTGCGGCATATAGCCATTTATTTTTACCTACTACAAAATTACTAAGTTTAAAATTCATTGCACACTTTAATTTGATCATAAAAAGAGGACAAATATTGATCCTACTAATGTCAAATTCTAATAATTACTTAAGATACCATGAAAATTAGACCTATACAGTAAAAACTTAGCTGCTTCTCAATGTAGAAGACTGCAGGCTAGTGGCAAGTTTTTAAAAATCTTGACCATGTCGCACTTCTCCCCGCCATCCTGACCATGCCGCGCTTCTCTCCACCCCCTCCTGAACTGCTAGGCTGGGGCTGCTTTCCTAAATTGATTTGCTGATGTTCTTCCAGGAGCCACAATTTTTCATTCAAGAGCCACATTTGGCTCCCAACCCGCAGTTTGGCCATGCCTGGATTATAGACTTACAGAAACCAATGGGCCTAACCAAAGAGGTGACGTATCACAGTACTGATTGGACCTGAGTTCTGGACAGGGCCTGCTCAAGGGGTTGTGGTGCCCCAAGCCAAATATTGATTTGGCGCCCCCCCATCTCATTCATGGAGGTTGAAAACGGTTTTCCAAAGTGCATAAATCTCCAGCGTCTGCCTGCAGAGGGATTTAAAGTGCACTCTCCCTACATGACTTAAGCTGCAGGTTAACTAACAGTGCCTGAGCTGCTAGGAAAGAGTTGAGGAGGCGGGAGCCAGCCTGATCTTTAGGGGAGCTAGGCGCCCCTAAGAACTGTCACCTGAAGCCATGTCTGTCTCTTGCTTCACAGTAGAGCCAGCCCTGGTTCTGGGCATATATAATGTCGCATGGCTTAGTGAAAAGGTTTCACAGGGATGAATTCGGGACTGGGAGATCACTCATGAGTGAAGATGCCAGTCATCCATCCCAGAAGAGCCGCAGGAAAACGTCTCTGCCCCTGCACACTGCTGCACTGAATTTATGTTACATAACAAAGGGAACTTTCACAGTTAAAATGTCATTATTTCATTTCTTTGCATCCTTCACCAATAAGTCAGGTTGTCTTAATTACCATGAGCATACAGGCTTCCAAGTGTGTATTAATGTATTTTTTTCTAAAAACAGTCTGTGTACAAAAGTAAATTGTTACCTTTAATTTTTCCTGATGATACAGAGCCCAGTAGATTCCAACTCTAGGGTCTGTACTTCCAGTCTGTGATCAAGCAGGGGCTCCTATACCTGAAAAGCAATTGAAAACCCTTCCATCTACAGGGGTGTCACTCACTCAGTCTGGTGACTGGGGGTTACACCTCCACTCCCCAGTTCTTAGTATGTCCCTTCCAGAAACAAATATGACAAAAGAAGTTTCATGAAAGATGCAGAACCTTCCAAGTTCTCGGGAAAGAATGAGTGTGAATTAATTGGAATCTACTCTGGTAAGCAACGATATTCATGCCATTCTGGCACTTTTCATCAGTAAATTTCAAAATATTTTGCAAAGTAGGTGAGTATCATTATTCTCACTGCACAGTTGGGGAAACTGAGGCACAGCAGGGCGGTGACCTGGCCAAGTCACCCAGCAAGCCAGAGTAAAAAAACCAGAATAGAACCAGGTCTCTTGAATTCCAGCCCAGTACTTTGTCCACTGTGTCCTATCATCAGATAATTATAGTTAAGTAATGACTAAAGAGAAATCTTATTTCAGGAAAACAAATTATTTGTTGCAGTGGACTCCAATACTTGTACTTGAGGGATGCCTGTATGAGGATAATCCAGTGACCAGCCTTTGTGCTGAGGAAAGAGCAAAAGCTATCTTATACAGTAAAGAGGGCGCCCCCCTACTGGTCCACTGGTAAAAAGCACCATGTAAGAACTAACTGGGCACATGTTTTTGAAGATCTTCACAAAAAAGTGAGTTCACCGTGTGACAAGGTCAAATGTGATGGGTATAGCAGAGTGGTCCTATTTGGAGTACTGGGGGAGGGGGTTTGGTTGCAAGCCCACCCACTGCTGAAACCCCTCTCCCAGCCTAAAGGGAGGAGGCACTGGACCCAGGTCGAATTAATTACAGGGACAGCTAATGAAAAACAGGGATGTGTGTGAAGGTCATAGGTTCAAAATGAGGGATTCAGAAGGAAGGGGACAATGAGCAGAGAACCCTGGACAGCGCCCACTGTTCCTGAAAGGTGTCAAGGGAGCAAGCGGATGCCACCCAGAGCAACTCCACAGAGTACACCCCCCCCCCGCAGGAAGGGGAACACCTGGCTTCTGAGAGGACCCACTGTGACCAGGGCCTCCTTGGATAACCTTCTGAATGTGCCAAAATCAGGGCAAGCTGCAAAACCAGGGGCCAAATCCCCAAACCACTTAAACCAGTCTCCCAGTCAGTAACAAAACATGCTTCTGATTCCTTACTCTGGTCAACACCAAGCATAACCGAAATAGAAATAGCTCCCTTTATTGCACATCCGCTTCTCTGGTTCTCACCTAGCCATTGGATCTCTTAAAGAAATAGGTTCTCCTGACCCCCAAAGGGCCAGCCACATTGTCCAGAACAATATAGGCTTGAACCTTACCCAAAACACCACGCTGACAGCCAATCCTTTAGTAACTACAACTAAAGGTTTAATATAAAAGAAACAAAACATGAGAGATGTTAAAGGGTCAAAGTGAATCACATACATACAAATGATTTAGAGTCCATAGGAAGCAAGTCCTTGAAGAATTTGCAGTTTGATCCAATTCCTCTGGTATGCACCCAGCACCTGGGTGGGTCTCATTCCTTTGTTCAGTCCTAGAAGAATAGTTCCAGAGGAGGGCGTTGATTGAGGACAGACTGAAGACAAAATGGAGAGGGGGCTCCTGCCTTTTATCACCATTGGTTTCCCCATGCTGTGAGCCCTTGCCAAATCAAAATGGCGTTGAGTCGCATGGTCAGCCTGGGTGACTGGTCGAACAGGTTTCTTCCTAGGCCCTCTGTATCTGTGAGTTCCCTTGACGGGCCATCAAGAGAACAATGGTTTTTGCAGACACCCAGTCTGGGATTGCCTTAGAATCAAACAGCTTGGAATACACATAAAACAAATACAATCCTAATTTCTAACACAGATAGGAGACCTACATATAAACCATATAGTCATTCTTAGCAGATTACATCTTTCCTATTGATACCAAACATGGTATATCACATATAGATTATTGCAAATATGAAATATTACTATGAAAAATAGTTAAAGAGTCCCCTGGACCCAGAGAGCATCCCCCCTCCAGGTTTCACCTACAACTACAGTTTCTGTTTCATTTACCTAATGGAATGGAATTAAACCCACAAAAGCTCATGCGATAAATAATTTTTTGGTCTTTAAAAGTGCCACAGGACTCCTAGTTTGTTTTGCTGACCTAGGCCACTGTAGCTACCCCTCTGACACTTGTCCACTTTTCATTATCCCTTGAATTACTCAGGAAGTAGAAGGAAAGGAATTTGTTTAATCACTGTTAACTCCAATGTGTGCGCTGCCAAGCCAATCTGCTGTTATTGTGGGAAAGCAAGTGAAAATAGATGTCGCTTCAGTCCTGGTGAGCTCTGGGGTCACTGATTTCCAGACTGCTCATATTCCATAGCTGGAGTCCTTCTGCAGAAACAGTTGTGTCTTTTTGCCACGTGTGCCCCAAAGTGTCACCATGGGCTTTGTTAGCTGTAGAAGTCCTAGAGATGTGACAGCTGTCAAGGAAGGTTGTGGAAAGGGCTGATCTCCAAAGTGCTGAGTGCCATAGTCCACTGAAGACACAGATTCAGACCAGGACTCAAGTACTTCTCAGGCAGGCAGAAAAGACGGGCGCAGCAGAGTGGAGTGATCTTAGCACATCTGCCTGACCTCCTCAGAAAATAGGCTGTTATCTGTTCAACTACTTGGGACTCCCGTCTGGCTCTTGCTTCCTTTCTGAGGCATAGGCTATTCCAGTAGCAAACCCTAAAGGTGATGAACATGTAGACCACTGTGACTGGATTCAACAGGAAATAACACAGCTCCTTGACTAGCAAGAAACTGAAAAAGGCATTGTTGTAGGGGGGGGACAGTTACCTATTGGCCAGGAGAGAGCTGGGTGCCAGCACTCCCCCTACTGGCCTGAAGAGATCCTGCATAAGAGCCTGGACCCAAAGGAAAGTGATGGCCAGAGGAAGCAGGAGGACTATATAAGGGACTGGACCAGTCAGCTATGGAGGAAACTGACAGGGAGATGGCTGCTGCCAGTGGCAGATCTCCCTCCCTCCCCATGAGAGCCAAGGGGAGGAACACTGGCTGGCTGTGCCCTTAGAGAGAACTCCTCTAGGGGAAGACCTGGATGAGCTTCCCACAGCAGAGAACCTGGGGGAAGGGAATCAGCCTGCTACTCACGAGGCTCTAGATGAGCTTCCCTCCACTGGTGAGGCCAGTGAGCCGGATACCCTGGACCCCTGTGACCTGGAGGAACTCCCCCTGGTGGATGAAGCAGAATTACCTGCGTTGCCACCAGAAGATAGTGAGGGGTTGACTGGAATGCCCTGGGGAACCTACTCAGAGGACAACAAGGATTGCATACCCCAGGTATCCTGGGAGGGAGCAGGAAGGAAGTAGCCCAGGGCGGGTTGGTGAGTCAGCGCGTTTCAGCAGGAGCCCCACTGATGTAGTGGCGCCTTGTCCCTGCCACTGCTAGGGCCCTGGGCTGGAATGCAGCAGAATGGGTGGGCCTGTGTTCCCAGTCCCTCCCCTGCCGCCGTCTGGGCTACTGGGTGTTTGCCTAACCCCCGCGGGGTTGAAGGCCTGAACTATTGTACTTTGTTTTTGCCTTACCCCCAGGAAGGGTTGAAGGCCCTAGGCTATTATATTGTGTGTTTAGGGGAGCTGGGTTTGGCCCCGCCGTGGGCCTGGCCCTATGCCCCGTGAGGCGGCCTGGCTGAGGGCCCAGCCCCCTGACTGACATTTACTGCTATTATTATTCAGCTGTTTAAAAGCACCAAGGAGTGTCCAAGCCAATACCTCACTGCAATGGTAGAAGTGGACCTACCCTCAGTGTTTATGGATTCCATTAACTTTTCCAAAGCTTTCCCCCTTCTTCCTATCAGCACCATCTTGGTCTTGCCTGTGCTGTGTTTTAGCCAGCTGTGCCAGGTAGTGAGGTCTATGACAAGGAGAGACAGTGATGGGTTTCATGCAAGTATAGCTGGCACTTTCATCAGCTTGGTCAGGCCCCAGTTAGTATCCCCAATAAAGGGAGTGAGGGATGTTAAGATGTATCAAGCTGCACAGGAATTTGACAAGAAAGCAAGGATGAACAAAACTGGCTTACAGCTAGGCACCAGCAATTTTACTTTTGGTCACCAGACGGTGCACTGCTATTACATTTCTGCAGTGGAGCTAGGAAACAGACTACAAAAACGCCTCACCATGGCAACCAGAAACCTAGATTTGTTGAGGCCTGCAATAAAGGGACTGTGCATAAAGTAACTCATTTTTCACTCATTCATGATAGTCCAATAGTTGCCAAGTGTATGTGTTGACTCAGATAAAAGAGGAAGCCAAACTAGGGGCCCTTAAAGGATCCAGTAGGGCCTTCTCATGCCAGACTTGCATAAAGCTGTCCACTCTTTTGGCTGGCTGTGGCCAAAAGGTCAGGACCATTCTACCTCTGGAGTTCAACCCTCCTGGCGCCATTCTGGATACATAATGTGCCCTCAGATTCTGAGGGATAATCTAAGGGCGACGCGGTGCTGATGCCCACTAGCCCAAGCTATACAGAGAACAGTATGTGTCTGGCAAGCTGTGTTGAGAATGGCAAAGGGTATAGAAGGAAGCTATTCACAGAGATGCTGAAGGATCAACAGTTCCTACAGCCAGGGGCATCGCTCACACCAGCCTTACAAGGCTCAAGCCCGAGTCCCGGAACCAGAGCCCCAGGGCCGCTGCAGTGTTGGTGCACTTAAAAGTGCGCGAGCCCCAGGTCTTTTTCCAGCCTAGGGGCACGCCTGCCTACAGCTACCTCTACAACTGCAGCTTGAGTGAGAACATAGGGTGTCGCATGTGTGGCCAGAGCTATGAGTTTCCACTCTGCAAATAGCCTGCAGCTGAATGGCCAAAAAGCATGTCGTGCAGGCTGCTTGTGCTTGCATGGAGTGAGCTGTGATACCCCCAGAAGGAGGCAGTTTTGCAGCATTCCAAGACGCACCCTAAAACTCTAGAAATCCTTTCTGAGGACATGACGTGCCCATATGATCTTTCTGCTATGCCACTGATGAGTGAGACTTTCTAACCGGTTTGGTGCTTTGCAGGCAGAATGCCATGGTATCGCTGACATCCAGGGAGTGGAGTCTCTTGTCCTTGGAAGAAACATGGGGTTCCAGGTAAAATACAGGTCAGTGTATTGGTTGACTGGTATGGCACTTAATCTTGGGGAGGCATTTAGGTTGTGACTTTCTCTTTGTGAAATACTGTGTAAGGAGGGTTTGTCATCATGGCTCCTCACTCATCTTTCTTACAAAAATGATGGCCGCTAAGAATGCTACCTTCATGGACAGGTGGATCATGGCACCTGTTCCAACATGTTCAAAGGGCAGATCAGAGTGCTGACAGAACAAGGTTAGGGTCACAGTGAGGCACAGGTTAATGACCAATGGGAAGGTCCTGATCAAGCCCTCATAAATGAAAAGATAGACAGGTGGATTAGGAGACTGTCTCTCCACCAGAGAAAGGCAGGTGCTGATTGCTATTAGGTGTACCTACTGCGAGTGAAGAACCAGAACTGCAATCTTAAGAGAGAGAGTCTAGGACAGTAAAAACAACAGGAGTCCTGTAGCACCTTAAAGACTAATTTCTTTGAGCATAAACTTTTGTGGGCTCCAACTGTTACTAACTTTGCCCACCAACTCGGGGTATGCTCTTTTATTAGGGTTACTTTCTCGTTGGGGAAGATGGTAATTCCTTTAGTGTGCTGCTTGTGTCACTTGTTTCTATATAGGTGCGTCTGAGTGGACCGGGTCTGTCGGCACTCTCAGCTGACCCCTTATGTGTCCCTGAACTCAGTAGGCTGGGTCAACACAGCACTTCTCTACTGCTACCCTTATATGCCGCTGTACCGCACCAAACCAGGCTTGATTATGGATCTTGAGCAGGCTGGGTCACACAGCACTTCTCAGCTGCTACCCTTATATGCCCCTGGAGTCAATCAGGCTACTATCTCCATCAATGAGCAAACCTTACAGGGTTGTGGGCATCACAGGGATCTTTGGCTAGATAATAGAAGCGTTGCTGCCGGGGCGTTGCTGGCCCAGGGAGGGACCCGGGGCACGGCCTGCAGGCCCCGCCCCCTGGCCAGGGACAGGGCCAGAAGCTGCCGTGCCGCCGCAGGCAGCTAGCCCCGCATGCCCGGCTGGGGACAGGGCTGGAAGCAGCCGCGGGGTCCCGCATCCCCGGCCAGGGAAGGGGCTGCTGCCGGCATGGGCAGCCAGGCCCCGGATTCCCGGCCGCGGGCAGCCAGGCCGCAGATCCCTGGCCAGGGCCAGGGCCGCCGCTGCTGCAGGCAGCCAGGCCTGAACTCCCTGCCACCGCCGGGGGGGGCAGCCAGGCCCCGGATCGGGCTGGGGCCGCCGCGGCTGTGGGCAGCTGGGCCAGGACTCCCCGCCACGGCCACGATGGCCACCAGCAGCTGGGCCCCGGATCTCTAGCCTGATTGGGCCAGAGATCTAGGGCACTGGCACTGGGATTCGGGGCACGTGTCCTGGGGTGTCCAGCGCCAGTGACACCTCTGGTTGCTGCAAAGCAATATAGAGAAACCAAGACCACAAAGGAGAGGGAATGTCTTAAAAGAGTCTGGAAACTGGCTTGATAACAAAAGGCATTTTATTGCTAGGTATCTAAAACTTGCACTAATAATAATAATTACAAAAGGAGAGAAAAGTACCCAGTTATAGCATTGATAAGCATACAAGGAAAGAAAAACACCCAGCTACAATATTACCTAGATTCTACTGTATCAGGCCTAGACGGAGAGAGGTTGGGGGGGAGAGAGAGACAGCGAGAGACAAGCTGGGGGGGGGGGGGGGGATGGTAGCAAAAAGGTTTCCAGGTTGTGCAGATCAGCGTCAGAGGCTGGATGGAAACAAAGCTCCCACACAAATCAGCAAAGAAGACGAAAATCCAAATCCCAGTGGCAATGATACAGCTTTAGATCCAACCATCAGGACTAAATTCAGACTCAGACAGGATCCAGTCAGGACTTAGACAGGACACACAGTAGTGTGTTATTGGATGTGGATAAAGGTTTTTTTATAAGGACTTGTTTAAGTAGCCAATATACATTCCTGGCTGGCTGTAATGGTTCAGAGAAGTTCACAATACAATCAGGCAGACTCAGTATTTTGGGTATCAGTTATCATGTCTATGACTAGAACTGTCTGATAATTTCTGAGTTTGTTCGTGTTGGTGTGAGATTCCCCCATCATGCAATGCTGCCCTGCTTCTTCAGTCCCAGAGTTCAGGGCGGTTCCTGCTTCTTCAGTCCCAGGGTTCAGTGCAGTTCTTGCTTTGGAGCCTGGCTCTCCATAGTCAATGCAAATGAAGCTCCATTAACTGTGCTGATGGCTTTTTGGATATGGGTAAATAAGGATGTCTCCCATTTCCTTCTTACTGTTTTTGGTTTTCAGTTCAAGCAAAGGCTGGGAGATGTGTGGAGGGGAGGGGGAAGGCACCAGCTGGATACTGTGCTCTGATTCCTCAAGAACACAGAGCTAACACGTAACACAACCCACTTTGTCAGTTCTAATCTAGGACAGTGTTTCTCAACCTGTAGTGACCCAGAGAACACCTAAAAGTATTAATGACTCTAAGTTCAATTCTATGAATTATAACATGCATTTATTTCTTTAAAAAAATAGATACATGATGATTATGCACACCACTTAAAACTGAAAATAAAACTATTCACGTTTTAATGGGAATTTTGAGCCTGTATGCTCAAACAAAGTTCATCTATTCCTGGAGTAAGGTTCGTCAAAGAAAGTCTTATCATGAACATTATGTCTAAGCATTTTGTAATGCTAGTAGTAATGGCAGTGGGAAATTTAAAATGCCCCAGCCACAGCAAAGGAGCAAGGCAGCAGACACTAACATGTGTCTGGAACCTTAGCTGCAGCTGGGGTATTTTTAAATCTCCTAGGCATGTGGCCAGGCAGTGTTCCTTTCCTTCTCATGTGAAGGGGTCAGGGTTGGTCACAGTACACCTTCATTACGTTGGTTGAGGACACCAGCTGAGAAACTCTGGTCTAGGCTAACCAGAATGCCCCCAGTGTTAGGTGAATATTGGTGATGAGTGTGTCTGTGTCAGAACAGAGCTTCAGACTGCTCAGCTTTTGAACTCTTGGGCTTCCCTCGTTCTGGGTGGGAAGAATGAACAGCAACTGCACTTCAGAAACACGTGCCTTGTCCAGACACCATTGATGCTCATCACTGGAGCAAGGGCAGGAGACACAATCCTTGCATCCTGAGACTCCAGACATAATTCTGAGGGGGGGGTCCCAAGATGGTAGAAGAGAAGCCAATTACTAAGCTAAACATAAAACTGGTTAAAGAGCTGTCACTCCACAGGTTGTGCAAGGCGTCAAGCAGGACACAATTCTGACAGGCCATGCAGCAGTAAGCAGGAACAGGGGAAGCATCAACACACATTGTCCTTCATGCCCTCAGTGGCAAGCCCACAGGAAGTTACTGTGCACATGCAGTTTCCAGACATGAACTCACAGCACACACAGCATGCATGGAATACACACAGGAACCAGCACTTGAGGAAGAACCTGTTCTCCCACTAGTACTAGGAGGAAAGAGGAGACCAGTTCTCTTCTCACTGGGGTCCCTCAGGAAGACCATCTTTCTTCAGCATCTTGAGCAGAAGCAGCAGGGGCGTTGTTAGTAGGGGAGAAAGGGAGGCTACACGAATGCCACTACCTAGAGGCAGGCTCAGGCATGGGAGGGGCCTGTATAAAGCCCAGGAGCTGTGAGCAGGCAAGGCAGCTGGAGACACTCCTGGAGTGGAGGGGGGTGCGAGGCTGGTAAACCTGGGTGAGAGGGGGAGATAGGAGGTAGTAAGGGCCTAGAGGAAAACAGCAAGTGTAGGACAGCACACACCATACAGGCTTTGGCTGCTGACCAGAGGGCCATAAGCTGAAACCTGGGGTAGGGTGCAGGCCAGTGTTCCCTTCTCAGCTACTGGGAATATGGCACAGGCACAGAGGAGAGCAAGTCCCAAAGGGGCAGCCATGTTAGTCTAGTGCAGCAAAAAACCAAAACACACACAAAAAAACAAGGAGTCCTGTGGCACTTAAAGATTAATGGATTTATTTTTCACATGAGCTTTTGTGGGAGAAAAGTCCACTTTATCAGATGCTTTGAAGATGAGGGAACTTACAGAATGGAAAGAAAATAAATGCAAGGGAGTGTAAAACATGGGATCAGGTCATACAGTAACAGCAAATCAGAGCAGTTGTTAAGGTTCAAACCCTGGGATGAGGGAAGTCAAATTACCTATTGTAACAGGAAAAGAAGCCATAGCGATACCAACACTGTGCTGCCTCCTGCCCCCTTCCCACTGCTCCAGCACAGAGCCCAGAGCAGTACGCGTGGTGAGGGTGGCTGGACTGGCAGCACTGAACCAGGACACCCTTTTGGCCAGCTCACCCGGTCCCCAGGAAGGGGGGGGGGGCAGCAGTGCTGCCTCGCAGGGCCCCCTAAAGTGCGTGGCCCTGGGTGGCAGCCCCAGTCGCCATACCCTAAAGATGGCCCTGGAATGAACCACACATGACACCTCTCTAGGTACCTTAACATAGTTCAGAGCTTTCAGGGGACTCCTGTCTGGTCATCCAGGGATCCATGAGCAGGAATCCACTGGGATATGCATCTTTGGAGAAGATCTTTAGCATCTTTCCATATTAATAGGCAATACTGGGTGTTTGCTAGTCAGGCCTTGAAATAAATGCTGCATCTCATCCACTGGAAAGCGTGGATCCCAGATTCCTATGGGATACAGCACTTCTTACCCATAATATATGAACTTGATTTTAAAAACGTCATAGTTTCAGGACCATGCCTTGGGCTGCAGATGGGATCATTATCAAATCCTGCCATTGGGTGGTCCCTTGGGAAGAAAACACTTTTATGAAAGCTTTCAGTAGCTGCCATGAGGTAACTAATCAGAAATCTGTCTTCTTACTGAATATCCTGGCAGTGATGGATTAGTGGAAAGATTGCAGGTGATGAAAAGACCAAAAGGTGCAAATTAAATGGAATTCACTTGCATACAGCATAAACGTGCCTGCAGATCCTCTGAAAGCTCCCATCTATGCTAGGGAAATAGTGTGCGTCTATCAGGCTTTCTGTAACAGTGTTGAAATGGTCTCACCTGGTTCTGCTAGCTGCCGAAACAGGTTTCAAGACCAGATATGGGGAACACTGGGGGCAAGGGGTCATTTTCAGTGTACACTGGGGCCATACTGAAAGTATATTTTTCTTTCAAAAGTTTCTCCAGTGTGGTTTACTATCACAGAAGAGGGTTTACCTGGTAAATGATCCTCTCTCTTACCACCAGGAATGAGGACAGGGCCTCTTTTTATCCCTGCAATTCATGGGGGCACGAGCATCTATGGAGTCCTCTAGAAGGCCCTATTTTAGTCCCCAGCAGTCGGTGCTATGGCAGCTGTCTGCTCTTTATCCACCCTGAAATGCAGGAAAAATTCTCCTGGCTCTCAGGAGATGTGACAGTCCCCTTGGCACTAGGATCGGTGATGACCATGACATTACAAGGGGACGTGCAGAATGAAACACTCTTGCAGTGGGAGAGAAAAATCATCCACATGGAGCACGTTCCAATGGTTCTATGACCTCTGACCATTACTTCACCACCAGCCCAGCTCCAGCAGGGTCGTGGCAGGAAGCACTGCAATGTGCCAGAGCACAGGTGTTTTTACCCTTCTGTTTTCTAGTCCAGCTTTGAGCAGGTCTAAAGCAGAGGCACATTATGTTTGCTGTTGCTACCATGGGTGGAGCAGAAGATGCAGCGCAGCAGGGGCTGGACGGAAGGAAGAGGAGGGCTCTAAAAAATGCTGGTGAAGCAAGGCCAGGAGGGAAGTCCACTGGAATATTATTTGTATTACTGGACGGGCCACAGTTTCATCCCCATCACAACATGCACTGCTCCGACAGATGGGGCGTGCCAAGCATAAATCTGTGTTTTAACTCATTAGCCAACATGTTTATAGCTTGAGCCATTTCCACTAACTTTTGTTGCAGGACACAAATGTTTGTGATTGAATCTAGGTCAAAGCCACAGATGGGTGTCCTGGAACAAATGCTGCTCAAGTGTCCAGACTAGAATATGTAAACACGTTAGCAAATAAACTCGGGTTAGCTATCAAGTAACTTGAGTTAAAAACTTAAAGGCCTAACAAACCCATAGCAAGAGAAATGCTCTGAACAAAAGCTCTTGCAGAGAGCTTGTAGTTTAAGCAGAGAAGATGGACAAAGTGCAGGAAAGAGAACAAAAGCATGGACTTCCCCAAGGTCATACATTAAGTCATTAGCAGGGTCAAGGGTATGTCTTCACTGACAGCAGCGCAGGCTTAATTTGACTGGCAGTGAAGACTCGCTTAATCGAACCTGGAGATCAAATCTGTGTTGTTGGGATAGCATTTCTTGTTGGTACAGTGCAGTGGAGAAACTGAGGGAAATGGCACCGTGTACCACTGTACAGAGCGTGCATATCTCCTGTCAACTGCCTTTGAAATCCACAGCCAATGTAGACCTACATCTGCCGAGGGATGCCAAGTCCAGGGTCACCAGACTGTATTACTGTGACCTTTCCTTAAGGTCAGCAACCATGTGTTTTTTATGTATGTAAACACACACACGTTACTGAGAAGGATTCCAGGTGATCACAAACACCATCTATAAATCTGCTGCCTCCAAAAACATAGCTCTGGGAACAGACTGTGTCTATGGTACAGAGGAGAGAAAAATGTCATTCAGCTTTATGCACTGTTTAAATGTTATTTTATTAAATATCTTCAGTTCAAGGTCTCATTGTAACAAAGCTATGAAGGTTCTACCAACATTCAGACCAAACAAACACTAGCTAACTTTGTTTGAATTATTTCTGTATCATGCAAAAATTCTGCAAGCACCTTCCATCTCCTGTTCAAAATGTGATATTTATAATATATATTATATAGATGCTTACATTAGCCCCATAAGAGAACATTAAGAACACTAATGGTGTACAGCTGTGTCTGATAATGGCCACACCAAGCTAAGGTTCTCGTTAACTTAAAAGAATAAACAGAGTTTGTCTCCAAGACTGTGCAAAACCAAAACAACCCAACAATTTTTTTTTTTTTAAGTTTTCTCTGAAAGATGCAGGTACTAAGTGCAGAGGTTCTTTTTAATCATTAATGTTCATTAGTAAAGAGATGAGGAAAGATCAGTCTTAAAGAAGGCATGCATAACATTTTCTATTTTTTTTTTCAAACTGCATAATAGTAATGTCCTGTGTGGCTTCTCTATTTAAAAATAAAATCTGAATAAAATATCACAGCTTTTCCTCACTATCTCCCCTGCTAGCTTACTGCCCTCATAAAAAATGTTGTAAAATGGTGAGAGACAGCATTCACCCCCTCCTACCTATTCACCCCCCCCCCCGCAGTTGGGACGGTGGATGGAGGAAGAAAACCAGTTGTCAAGACAAACCCTGGGAAGTGTGAATGGCCTTTTCTTGGATCATGACTTAGTTGCACTAATCAGGGTGTGAGACTGACAGAAGAGTCTTCCTTTAAAGGGGAGTAAAGGGATTTCCATAGCAGAGCGGTAACTCCACCCACTGCTACTGCTTTTGAGTCTTTCCCATTATTCCACTGACCAAGGATCAAGTCTTAATGCAGCCCCCCCACCCTTCCCTTAGAGTCCATTAAAATGTTGCCTTCCCTTTAATATACTATCTACTCAGTAGTGAAGGGATAACATACAGGAAGGCCCCGGGACCAAATTTAGTGATTGGTAGATGGAAGGATCCCACAACAATGATCAGGACACAAAAACTGTGGGTCCTCTTAGTTCTGAAAGAATCTACTAGAAATGATTTTTGGTTCTCTAGGCCAGGATTAACTCATGACCAGTCAACAAAATAATTCAACATTCCCCACCTAGCACACATAGGAAACTGACACCATACCCCAGCAAAGAAAGGAAAGAAGATGAATTTCTCCAAAGGACCACCATTAGAGTCTCCAGTAATTACTCTTCCCCTCTGTATTATTTGGCCTGAAGGCCTCTGCCCACAGTTTGCTGTGATCCTGAGCTGATGGTTTTGAGAGTTACAACATCACTAAGAAAAAACAGAAAAAAACTATCCAAACGCACACCAGGACACACGACACTTGCAAACAGATGGGTGAGCATGGGAGGGAGCGGAGAAGCACCTGCCCTGGGTTGCTGGCTTCTGCTATTTTACCAGGGAACCAAAACCAAAGAAAAAGTCAAACTGGAAGCTGGTGAGCCCCTTAATTCTATGGGTGCATATAATTCAGTATAAAACACACTAATGATGTATTATATGGGGTGTATGCGTGAGTCTTCATGAAAGAATGTAACACTAGTTTTCTCATCTGCTTCTTAAGGAACATACGTTCTGCAGCACTGCAGATCCCAGCTATGCTGCATGAAAAGCAAAACTGATAAAAGAAAATCCCATACACGTACCCTATTCCTCTAAAAATCTTTGCTTCTTTCGTCAGCTGGCCTGAAGCCTTTGTGTTTGGCCAGATAGTGGCCATTTCTAAAACCATTATTTCTGAAGAGCAAGCTCCTATATATATTTTTAACCCATTTTTATAGTCCCTGTTTCCATCCTTGGTTTTTATTCAACATCCCATTTTGTTTTTAAAAAGTCTGTTTGTGGAATCCAGCAGCTGAGCGACCAGCCTTCTGCAGCATCCTCACCACGCTGAAGATTTAAGAAACTCGGGCTGAAGTCAGGCTACTGGGCAATGGGAAGGGAAAAAGTGTCATTCCTCTGCCTTCCTTCCTGTCTTCATACAGGCCCCTTCTGGGTCTCCTAACCACCTCTCACTGACTAACGTCACAGCACAGCCTCAACGCAGTGTTAGCTTCCATGGCACCTTTGTGAACAGAGTTTAGCAATCCCCTTCTCAAACTGCCTTCTCCTTGTGCTCTCTCTCCTTCGCTTTTGCTTTCCCCTCACTTGGTTTCTGAAAGATGCTCCAGAGGATGCCATTTGTTAGCCCTGGGGGTGGTGGGTGGTGGTGGATAGTCCGTTATTCATTCAGCATGATTCCTGGCTTTATTGATTTCTTTTTTAATACAAACAACATGTCTCCTTTAGATTTAAAAACCACCTTCGTACAGCAAAAACAGACATGATGGATCCATGGAAAACAACAGAAAGGTGGCAGCGCCCGGAGCATCAGATGCATGCAGGGTTTCGTGCATTCGGCTGCTGCCGGTTTGTAATTTGCAATTTGTTTGGAACGTCAAAACGGACATGACCGTCGCTGTCACTCAGGCACTCCAGAGCTGCGTGCTAGGAAGATATTGCCCTTCAGCTGAGTATCTCCGAAAGCTGCTGCCCCAGCATTTGCCCAGAAAGGAGAGAAAGGAATGAGGTGGGAGAAGGAAGGGAGACAAAACCAAAAGTTAGCTGCAGAATTTATACAAAAGCTCTCCCACAGCACGCCAAGTGGGGAGAAAAAATAGTGACATGGGAGAAAGGAGCATCTCTTCACACAATGCACACCAGAGCTTGGCTGGGAAGACACACCTCTGCAACACATCTAGATGGGAGCTTCCCTCCACCCTCAGACCTCAGCCCAAGAAATCGAATCTCCATGGTACAATGAGACAGAACAGACTGCTCTATTCTTGGGACTGGCTACAGCAGAGGGAAACCCCCATCATACGATGCTTTAGGGCTCTCTTCCCCTCCCCAGCTTTGCAGTGTGGGGGCAGCTTAGATGGAATTGTGTGACTGACCAGACTTGACTCTGGGTCCATCTTCAACCATGCACAACCCCAGGAGGGAGCAAGACACCCCAAGGGGAATGATTAAGGATGATCTGTCTGGAGGGAGGCTTACTTCCTCATCTCAAGCTACCGGTCAGCTCCTGCTCTGGTGGAGATGGGTTTATAGCCCTGCACACTGGCTTTGCTTTTTAAATATTGTTGAATGTATTGCTGGGTGTTCCTCACAGCCATAGGAACGGCCAGTCCCTCTTGGTCCTGCTAAGCTGTTGGCCTCAATAAGTCTTTTAACAATGAATTCTTCCGTTTGGCAGTTCTAAATGTGCTGCTCTTCATCAGTCTCCTTATTATAGTGTCACAAGAAGGTAATGTGGCTATCTGACTTTCCTCCTCAACTTGGATGCCATTATCATGGCCTTTCCCCCACTTCTCTGCCTCTCTTCATAGGGAGGTTTCCTCCTCTCTAATCATGATCCTCACAGGACTCCCTGTAATTTGGCTACACCCTGTCTACAGTGGAGTGACCAGAACCTAACTCAGTGTTTCCAGGGAGACTGGGCATGGGTGCATATTACCGTACTTCTAGCATAAACCTCCAACCTATTCCTTCTCCATCTTAACACGTCAATATATTCTGACCACTGCTCCATAGTAAGGCGTGTGGAGAGCACAGCCCATAGTTCTCCTGGGTGGGTAGTTAATGAAAGTCCAACAGTGTGCACACCGGTTTAGGATTTATTTTAATATTGTTTAAACCAGCGTGTCCTGGGACCACAGAGGGGGCCCAGGGCTGTAATTTCCAGGAGCATCTTTTCCAAATACAGCTAGAACATCTGCTACCCTCCATTCCAACAGCTGTATTTCTGTTAGTGGCTCAAGCTCCTCATTCTGAAATGGTCAGAATTCTTGGGTGCAACCACCTGGGTCTGGTGATGGCTTGTGCCTTAACATTTCCTGTTTGTTCCAGCATCTTCTCCTCTGACGTCGCCTCATCTTTGTTATGAGAAAGGAGGAGAGGCAGGGCAGGCACTTCCCTGGGATGAAAATTGATGCAAAGAAATCATTCTGCTTCTCTGCAGTGTCTCATCAATCCTTGTTTGCTCTCTTTACTCCCTCATAAGCCAGTGGATCCCCCAATGCTCCTAACAGCTTCCTGCCTCTGATCATTGAGATTGTTGTTGCTTTTGTATCTTTGGCTGCTCTTCAAATTCCACCTTTGCCCTCCCAGTTCCCATCAGACACACTGCTTCACACAGCAAACTCCCTTCTGTTGCTGCCACTGCTGCGCTACTGGCCTAGAACACATGAGAAGGGAAGCTCACTTTGGCTTAGGCCTTGTCTACACTAGGAATTAGCTTGGCATAATCACATTTCTCGAGGGTTTCAAAAATCCACACCCCTCAGTCATGCACTTAAACCAGGGGTTGGCAACCCAACAGATAAGAAGAACCATTTAAAAAAATTCCTTCAATAACCAAGTGTTTTGAGAGCCTCAGTGGTTGTAACCTCCTGGTAGGGGGTGAGGGGGGAATTGGGCCAGAGAACCCACCACAGGGTACACTGGTAGGGGGAAGCTCAAAGGACTATGCCCCCTGAAGGGTCTCCAGTGCCAGGGAGTCTAGCATGGGCCACCTGCAGGGTACCTTGGCCTCGGGGGAAGGGGGCGGCACAGAGCCAGGAGTGGACTGCCTGCAGGGTCCCCCAGCTGTCTGGGAAGGCCTGGAGCCAGAAGTGGGTTGCCTGTAGGTCCCCTAGTGGTGGGGTGGGGGGCCTGGAGCCAGGACCCCAGAGCTGCAAGGAGGCAGCCAAAGAGCCACATGCAGACCCCTGACTTCAATCAAATTGACTCCTTGTGGAGACAGCGCTAGGTCAAGAGGAGCTAGCTACCGTCTCTCAGGGAGGTAGAGCATCTACACATGCACTGATGTAGTCCAATGGGGACAGACCCTTAATCTTAACAATACACAGGACTAGATTTAAGGAACAATGGTAGTTGAGACACTTAAGTGACCACAGTGTAATGAAATTCAGCATCTTCTGGGAAGAAGTCACATAAAACCTCACTCAGTGACTTTAAACTTAGAAAAGGGCATTTTAAAAAGGGAGGAGTCCAGTAAAAAGGGTTCTAACATTAGGAAACTAATTCTTGGACTCATCACGACAGCTATGTAGGCACATGTAAGAAAGGATGCATAAAGCATCAGCACAAGAGACAACAAGATAACTAAACTCAGTTATGGCAAAATAATAAACTTCAAGTCATTGTGGTTGAGAATCAGTTGTTCCAAGAAGCTACCATTTGACACTGTCACAAAAGTCAAACTTTGCTCCATTGCGATGTTTGGCCATTGCGAGTCCTCCAGCATTACCAGTTCATGAGTTTTGCCTTTGATCTCTCGCTCAATATAGTGCATTCAAAACCCTTTGGCTGATTAGAAGGCTGGTATTAACACTGCTAGGATAGCTGCATTCTTAAAGTTTGGGATTTGGAACCTTATCAAATTGTAGTTGACACTCCTCTCCACTCTGACACACTCCTCATTAAAACCCTGGGGAATCATAGGCTATGATGCAACTTCTACCTCTTCAACCTCCTCTGTCTTTCCCTGTGTTGCCTATAGCCAGGAATTAAAGTAATCTACTGCAATTTAGCAGAGCATGGTGCTCCAGGAGTGCCTGTCACATCAACTGCCAGGCTCTCGCTCTCTGACGTTTGCGTCTATGCTCTGCAAACATTTGTACTTGGAGCCAGAAACCCATTTGTGTTCACTACCTCAATCTAACACCCTGTTACTCTCCTGCAATTTTACCTCAGGCATCTCTATTGACTCACCCTGTTCAGCTGGAATTTCTGTCCACTCTTTCTCAGGTGCTTTGCCTTTGTGCAACTGAGGATGCCTGGCCTCCCTCCTGCACTACAGCCAAACAGCCTGCCCCCTAACTCCAGCACCAGTTGAATGCCCTCCCTCCGCAGTCTGAGTGCTCAGGTTAGAAGAGCCTGGCCTGTGGGAGGCTGAGTCAGCACTAGAGTGCATGTCTCCAGGGCACTTGAAGCACTGAAATCCAGGCTAAGGGGCTGGGCCTGCAGAATGCAATGCCAATCTGCCAGCAGAAAAATCCTACTGCCAGCCTATAGGTTTGCTCAAGCAGAGGGACACCAGGTTGTTTTAGGCTCTCTGCCTGCTGAGCTACGGAAAGTTTTCACTAGCTCCACACCACCCGCAGCCAGCAGGAAAACCACCAGCCTGCAGAGCTCAGTTCACAGCCACTTCCAGCCATGAGCTGTCTCAACAGCACCCTGTCTTCGTCATGCAAGGTGTCATTTGCCCCCCTACCCTGCCATGGGCCGTACCTGTGTCTGTCCCTCACTGGAGTGGAGCTGCAGGTGCCCCGGAGCAGTGGTAGTGGACATTTAGCCACTTGCCATCGCGGCGGTGCCAGACACGGGTCTCTTCAGACTGCGTGGTGCGGGGCCGGCCCTGGCCATCGATGTACTGTGTCAGGCGGATGTAGGCAATGCAAGCCGCGTCTTCACCAATGACATGGACGTGGGGGTTGAGGATGGTGGTGTGGATTGGCTTGCTGTTCTTGGACAGCACTGAGGGCACACGCAAACCATCAGCTTCCCATCCCCGTCGAGGGAAACAAGACTTTGCACAGCACCACATCTCCAGCTACTGTTTCTATCCCCTCCCACCTGTGCACCAGGACACACAGCCTCTCCTGCTCCCAATGCTCCCCAGGCACAATCCAGCCTCTCTCCCTCCGTCCACCTTGTTTGCTCTCCAAATTAAACTCTTTGCCCAAAGTTTCCTGGAGGCAGCTACAGGGCATGTCAGGGTGCTGTTTAAGGGATGGACCACCCCACACAAAGGCACTTGTGTTTCCCTTCCCAGCCACTCTGACCCCATTACCAAAGGACTCAGCAGGCTTTGAGACCTAAACCAGATGTGTGGGACTCACATTGGAGGACTTCCGTGAGCAGCATAGAGCAAGGGCTATGCCCTTGTATGTGCAAAGAGGAAAACCCCTCCCACTCCGTGACTGTTCAGGATGCTGCGTTAGTGTCTCCTTCGTCCCTCAAAACCACTGGTTCCCACTTCATAAATGCTGGCAAAGTACTTCGCTTTAGCCTCATCCCACTCCCATGCAGAGAAAGGAGGGTAATAGAGACACACCACTGGCAGGGGACAGCCAGTGCTGGATCATCACAGCTCCTGTCATTCACCCAGAATTAAACTCTGGTGGCCTGTGGGCACCCTAAGAGAACTCCTGAAGGTAAGGTCTGGAGGGAGGGGCAGGGAAGATAGCTAAGAATCCACCCACTCACAGTTATCAAAGTAAAACTTGTGGAAATCCATTCCTTCCACTAGGTTCCCCAGTGCTTCGGGTTCAAACGAGGTCAGGCCTGGGTCACAGATCTTCCTGCAAATAAAAAGGAACACTCTTGCCCTCAGGATTTTACCCTTATCCATCTCTAATAGCTGTCACCCTTTCTCAGATCAGTCCCGAAGTTCAGGAGGTATTTATAAAGGCAAGAAAGAGCTGATGTGCCACGTTACCAGCTGTGTGTGTTTATTCAGACACTCCACTCGCCTGGAATTGAGATACATGCTGACTATATGGGGCTGATGTGTTTCCTTCTGTTCTGTGGGCCAGTTAAACTAAGCATCCAGATGTGTGTCACACAAAGTTTGTCCCTTAATCCAAGCTCCTCCTATGCCCTACAGATCAGCACCATCTGCCTTGGTCCCTGCAGGGCAACCAGGTGTGCTCCCTTCACAGTCACCCCTTCTGCTGCCTGGTGTTTGCTTTACACCCAATCCCAAGTGTTAGCTCTAACTGCCCATCTGCAGTCATCAGACAGCAAAGCCAGTCACTAGGGGGGGGTCTCCATACTGCACTGGCATGCCTGCATGACTCACTCGTGAGCAGGGCCATTCTGCCTCTCACGCACCGCACTTACGTGTATGCCTCAAAATCTCCATTGTTGATAGATTCAATCAGCTGCTCTGTTATCTTTATGATCTCCTGCTTGCGCACTGTGGATGAGAAGGAAAAGCAATTTAACTGTGTGCCCCCTTAACAGAGAAGAAGACAACGTGATGGATCCGCAGCACACCAGTGGCCTCAATCTCATTGGAGGGGCTTCCTGCACTCCAGAGATGTCCATGAATGGCAGCCATCTGTTCAGGGGCATGGCTCAGTGGTATGACAGGGACATGATGACCTCAGGATGCAGGGAGAAGGGCAGAGAGGACCTTCTTGCATACAAACCTTTTTCTAATCCAAAAGCAGGCCTGTACCAGGAGCATCCCCCCCCCCCCCCCGGCTGACCGACAGCTCTAGCCGCTTTGCAGGGCCTGCAAGGAAGGGTGACGAACTCTGAACATGCCAACTAAAAGGTAGGCTTCAAGAGACCTTGGCACCCGCTGTCAGAAGGGAAGCCCCTGGCCACGACATCAGGCCAGCCAGAAAAATCCCTCCTGACCACCATTAGTGCTCCCTGAATTGCACATGTGGCAAATAAGCCACCCCGACTCACACAGGGACAGATGCTACAAGCTATGGAGTTAAAGGATGGCAGGTTGCTGGTCCCACAAAGCCTGGCTGGACGCTGAACTGCTTCCACCTCTTGCTTACAGCAGCCACACAAATCCCTGTGACTGACTCCGCTTGTGCTGATCTCTGGCCTCTACTACCACAGGCCCATCGCCCACTTCTTCTCAGCCGACATACAGGTGGCGGGATGTTGCTGCCCCTGTCTTCTGCCTGGCACGCTACCTTCTCCTGTCAGCTTCCCAGCCCAGAGGGCCTGTCTCCCAACCCAGCTCCTGCCATCAAAGCACCAAGCCTTGAAGCAAAGCCCAAGCAATGAGTGGGCTTTACTACAAACGCCCTGTTGCAGTTCCTCAAGGCTCAGCAGAGCTCAACCTTCCTTTGAATCACTCAATGTCAGGGATGGACAGGGCCTCAGAAGGTATCTAGTCCCACCCCCTGCTCAGAGCAGGACCAACCCAATTCAACCATGCCAGCCAGGGCTCTGTCGCTGGCATACCTGATTAGACAATCCCAGCACAATATCTGGGCACACCCACGGCCTTCTACTCCTGCTTCCCCGGCACACGCTCGGTACCTACACTACTGGGATGTGCAGTGCAAGATTAAATAACCCAAGTGCCGCCATTGTCCCCAGCCCAGCACGCTTTGAATGTGAATGGGTAATTACACCTGGGTGAGAGACAGGTGACCATAACCCCTGGAGGTGATGCTGTACAGACTGTCATAGAAATGTCTTGGTCAGTAGTGTGTGCTCACCAGGCTCACATGGCTGGTTCTGTACTCCCTTGGGCACAGGAAATGGAGCAAGAGGTACAGTGGGTGCATCAGCTATGAAATGAGTAAGTCATCGGGTGTCTCCTCCCTGTGAGGACGGATGTCCAAGGGTTCTCCCACCCTGCGCACAGATACATTTAGAGGGGGTGGAGCCCCAAGATGTAGGGAAGAGAAGAGAAAGATTTTCTTTGGGATGAGCAAAGCCTAAACCCACAACATCTTTGTGCTGACTCATCTCAGGGGGTCCAGTGCCTCCTGCTCAACAGACAGCAGGACTTGCTCCGCATGGCAAGCCCAAAGCTGCTCCACAGTGCTGTACTTTACTCCTGGTGTGCTCTGAGCCCCCCTCAGTCACTGGGACCTACACCCCCTTCCCACTGAGCATGGACTTTCACACACTCAGGCAGTCCTGCCTCCCAGTCCTGATGGAAACCAGCGGTGCCCCCCCCCCAGCTTTCCTTCTCAGGTGGGGTAATAGACGACTGGCAGCCATCTCCTGAGACCCTCCCCACCATTACGCTGTCTCGCACACCCTGGATGGTACTGTCTGGGTGCTGCTGGGGAAGGGTCACATGGCTGCAGCCTTCCCGGGCATCACTGAGGCTCTACCTCCACAAAGGGGGACATAATACAGTAACAAAACCCATGTTAACCCCATTTTTAGCCACTTAGAGGCACAGCTGGCTTCCAGCATGGCTGGTGTACCCTCATGGAGTATAGCTCCCAGGCTGCGAGAGTGCGTTTGACCACACAGGACAGCATGACCATCCTCTCACAATTGGCCCCCCACATGATTGCAACGCTCCTAGCTGACTACAAGGGTCACAAGTGTGGCTTCAGCATGGAAGGGCAGCTGGCCCTCTGGAGCAGGGACCAGGAGGACAGGGTGTGGAGGTGACTCGCTGTCAAAGGTAACTAGAATTAGTTGCGCTACCCCACTACTGCAAGCCAGCTGCTAACTTACACGCTGCACTGTTAAGAACAAACGGAACTACAGGAGTTAGGAAAGGCTCCGACTGAGCACGCTCTAACTCCAGCGTCTGCCCTGGGCTGTCCCAGGCAAGCAGCTTCTCTTCACAAGACTGTGTGGCTGCAAAACAAATGTAAGCATTAAAATAATTTAACCCCCCAAACCAATGCAAAATAAAACCAACAGAGAAACACAGCACACAGCTCTGGCCCCCATCTCCACACAGATATGCACCCCATCAACCCCCATCCTCCAGGCTGGCTCTGTCACGCTGGCTGGGCACTGGCAGGCAAATCCCAGCGACGCCCAGGGCTTGGCTTGTGTGCCCCAAAGCAGGCCGCCAATCTGGGTGCTGACTGAGGCGCATGGGAGAATGGGGGGAACAAGAGGGGCAAGAAGGCAGGAGCTCCAAATCACTACAAATCTAACCCAGGGAGAAGCAGGAAGGGAGACATTTCCTCCCTCAGCAGGTCACCCTGCAATGCTCATGTGTGGCTGGCCAAGGGAGGAAGGGGGCACAGCAGACTAGAGTTAGCAGAAGATCATTTTTCTGCTCAACTAGCCCCGGAGGAGCCTCTCCTTCAGCCAGTGCTTCTGTCACAGTCCCTCTTTCCTGAAGATGCTTCAAAGCAGGAGACTCAACCATATCAGCAAATGAGCTAGTGGTGACAAGAGGAAAAGGCAGGATTTTTTCCTCACACCCCTTACAGATGGATGTGTTGAAGGGCTCCTGGTACCCCTGTGCATCAGTGCATCTACACAGGCCCATAGGAGACTAGGCCCAGATATTCTGTTCAGGGACGCAAGTACAGGGATGGGCCTGGGTGGCCTGACCACTAGTTTGTACTGCATCTCCACTGTCAGGGCACCACCAAGTGGACAAGATCAAGAGAGATCAGGGAGAACATGCAGTAACCAAAGGGATTTTCCATTCCAAATCCACTGAGGCACTGAGCAAGACACACAACACAGAAGCACACGCAGAGGGAAAGCCACTCCAGAGCCAACGCTACACAAAGAGCTAAGGCACAGGGCAGGGACTCTTTTGGCAGCCACAGCCCCTCTCCCGGAGAACCATGCCACATGACCCATCCTGCTACTGGTGCTTTGCACTGCCATGACACCGTCCATCTGAGGAGCTCAGCGCTCATCACAAACAGGAATAGATTCAGCCTCATACCAGCCCCACGAGCAGGGCACTCTTGTTATTCCCACTGTGCAGCTGGGCAAACTGAGGCACAAGAGGCGACTTGACTTGTGCAAGGTCGCCCAATGAGTGTTGCTGTGGAAAATGCCATGCCGTACCCACAGGAAGCAGGGAATGGAATTAGCCAGGATGAGGTTTCACCTTATGGGGCGGGGGACTCAGGACAATTTTAGTGTGAGAAATGAGGTTTCTCAGGCAGGTAAATGGATTTATTTGTATGCTGAAGTACTGAAGATGAGATCCACCCTCTGGAAGGAAACTGGGGAAAGGAATGTCTCAAGGGATGGGGAGGGTGGAGAGAGTGTTGGGGAATGCTATGGAGTGCTGCCCCCCTGGACTTACTGGCTGAGAAACAGAGAGAAAGCTGGGACTGCATGGACTCAGTCTGTGTTTTGCTCTCACTGTGCCTCCGTCCTTCAAGCACTGAACTGGCGTCCCCGGTGGAGAGAGGGGGCACTAGCATGGCAAGGAATCAAAACACAAAACACAACACGCAAATTCAGTAAATAAAAAAAGAGAAAGGAAAGAATAACATTAAAGAAACCGCAGTGCTGGGCCTGAGCAAGAACAGCCTCTGGGGCCAAGCAAGCGACTTGCCCCCAAGCACAGTCTGTCTCACTGCATGTTCCTGTCAGCCTCACTGCAACGTGTGCCCAGCTTTGGCCCATTGCTCCGTCAGCACCGGCCAGTCCTGTATGCCAGCTCAGGCTGTCCCCATCCAAACCCAGCAGCTGGCATGCAGCTCCTCTGTCGCGGAGAGAGTGGAGGATTCTGGCACCCCAACATAGGCTCCACATAGAAACAAAGGCCATCCTGGGTTTGACAGAACAGTTGTTGGCTGTGAGGGGTGAGTGAGAACATGTGCCTCTGCTTCCCACCACTCAGCACTGCTGGCTCTCCCCCACAAGGGAGAGATGTCAGACTTTGCTTCCAGGGAGAGCACTGCCTCCACCAACTCCTTCGTCAGTGGGGCCGGAATTTCTCAGGCCTGCTTGCACCCCACAGTGGACTGGACACCTACTGAAATGTCCAAGGAAATGGTTGGCACTGCAGGACAGATGGGTTTCACTCCTCTAAGTCCATTACAAAGA
Organism: Podocnemis expansa; assembly: GCA_007922195.1. Taxonomy (NCBI): domain Eukaryota; kingdom Metazoa; phylum Chordata; order Testudines; family Podocnemididae; genus Podocnemis; species Podocnemis expansa. The sequence goes on along the minus strand of ML682070.1, from coordinate 605,719 downwards.
TGAGAAAGGCGCATCTTGGCTGAGAGTCAACAGAGAAAGATGCACCCAGCATGAACTGGCATGTGAGAGAGAAAAGGGGATCTCTAGGTGTTAAGTCACCCGCTTCAGGGACGAGTCAAAAGGGGAAGGTGCCATGCTGAGAGGTAAAGGGTTAAGAGCACAGCCAGAGCTGAGCCAGTGCAGAGGTTAATTGTGAAAGCTCCTTGCCCCACCACACCATCTTCTGCTCTGCTGATGCCTATGGAAATACCCCACCAGCTCCATCAATGAACCTCAATTCTGAGCTGCTCCAGTTCCTGCCATTCCAGGCTTCAGTTCCCTACATCGCACCCCCCGCCCAGACTCCTCACTATCCCAGTCTCAGCTCTACCTTGCCCCTCACTCCCAACCTGCAGCACTCATTCCTCCACCCCTGGGCCTCTCCCAAGTACAACCTGCCAAAGATACTGGCCTTCAGTAAAGAGGGTTTGGGCTTTCTAACGTGGACAGACATCTACAAGAGATTAAAGAGTCCAACTTGGTTTCTGACCCATGTCTCCAGAGACTAATTATTCCGCTAGCCATCACTAATCACCAGAGCTGTCCATTCCCCAGTCCCCCAACCTTTGGAAAGAAGGGTGGGCTAGAGCAGGGGCCAGGTTTCCCCTTGAAATTGGCCCGGTATTAGAGCTCATCCAGCCAGCAGTGTATGTCTCTGGGCCCTGAGACTGCTCCAAACAGCGGCCAGCAGTTTTTTGTGCAGCTCCCAGCAGCGAAGAGCTCAAGACTCATCCCAACTAAGCAGCGTGGTATCAGTGAGGCTGACGGGGCTGGAACCAGTGCTGTCCCGGGTTTGACAGAACAGTTGTTGGCTGTGAGGGGTGAGAGAGAACATGTGCCTCTGCTTCCCACCACTCAGCACTGCTGGCTCTCCCCCACAAGGGAGAAATGTTAGAGTTTGCTTCCAGGGAGAGCGCTGCCTCCACCAACTCCTTTGTCAGTGGGGCCGGAGTTTCTCAGGCCCACTTGCACCCCACAGTGGGCTGGACACCTACTGAAATGTCCAAGGAAATAGTTGGCACTGCAGGACAGATGGGTTTCACTCCTCTAAGTCCATTACAAAGATGAGAAAGGTCTGTGCAATGTGGTCCTGGAGAGATCTACAATCTCGCCCCATTCATTGACATCACCCTCCTTTGAAAAGCCCAACATTGGGGCAAAGGGAAAATAGCTGAAAGAGAGGATTCCTTTGCCCTTGAGCAGAGAAGGACCATTCCTCTGAAAGAAGTGGAGGTAGGGATGAGAAAAAGAGAGCTCCCCAGAGAGGGGGTGAAGCAGATAGAGCTCAATCCCCCACAAGTTATATCAAAACCAAGAAAGGGGCAAATGAGTCCAGAGCTGGAGAGAGGAAGAAAGAGAGATTCCAGGCCTATAAATGAGTCAGGAAAGGAATGATTCCAAGCCAAAAGAGGACAGAGACAGAAACAGGACACATGACTCAGAGCATAAAGGGTTCACACTTCCAGAAAGTTAGGCTGGCCACTTCCTTAAAGTAGAATACATGGCACATATTCATGACCCACGCTGCAATAACTGTCGCTAATAAAGCTACGGCAATCTCAAGAACTAAATGAGAAGCTCAGCTCTGGGGATGTTTGACCATGATGACTCACTTTGCATCTCCAGTGGCAGGTTGATCCCCCCAGAATCTCCTGTCCATAGCCCTGCAATATCAGTGTCTGCAGGACACCTACCTTTTAGATCCTCATCTTCAGTGGTGGTGTTACAGCTCTCTGTGGAACCCTGCAGGACACGAGACAATGTCATGAGACAGCCAAGTCGGTGGACAAAAGACACTTCCACTTGTCTGTTGAAGAGGACAGGAGAAAGCTCTACACAAAGGAAGGGACAGGAACAGGATGATAGGAGGCACTGCTAAGAGGACTGAAGTGAAACTGGGAAAAGTATTAGTCAACACGTGGATGCAAGATCAGTTAGACCTTGGAGTGACAAACTGTACAAGCCCCCTGCACAGCACCGGAGTAACTGAGGCAGCTGAGGCAGCACCAGAAGGGCAGGGACTTTGGTTCAAAATGTGGATTGAGCCAACTGGTGAACAGGGACATGGGGCTTTCTCTCTGCAAGCATGGCAGCGACACGCCCCCTCACCTTTATGCCATCTGTGGCATTGTGGACAACCGTCGTTTGAGGCTCCTAGAAAAGGAAGGAAAAAAGAATTAAACTCAGATTCCAAAACCATGTTCCCTTGTTTGTTTTCACTCTCCACCAAGCATGGAACATGTGACCAACACGGACACAAACCACACACAAACTCCAAGCTGCCCATGTGTGCCTAGGCACACGCCTGGCCCAAAGGACTCTTTGAAAAGAGATTCTCAGCTAACAGCTATGTTCACAAGGAGACAAAGCCCCCCACAGCCTCCAGTTCCCAGGTCTCCTGCTGAGAACTAAGAGTGGCACAAACACCTTAAAGAGGTGACCAGCCAGCCCATGTGTGTGGAAATTGCCAGCCTTTAGACAGCCACTGATGAAGCAATGCATCCTCGGCAGGTTTGTGCTCAGAGAACATGTTTGAAGGTGGGGAATGGTGGTAGGAGGGGGAAAGGGCCTTGTCTCCTGTTTTCCATAGATTTCACAAGGTATTTGGCTCTGAAGAGGGACATTCATAATTTCCGTAAGAAAAAGGTGATAATAAGCCAGGTGGCACAGCTTAGGGCACAGGGCTGCAAAGGAAAACGCATAATTTACTCAAACAAAGTCTCCAAAATGAGATATCTGTACTAAAAATAAAAAGGCTCAGGAAAGGTGCCTTCAGCATTAGAAGAGAAGCAAATAAAGCCAGTATGGGGAGATCATAAAATTATGAAATGTCCCAGGAAAAACTCGCTTGGACTGTTACATGGACTGGAAAGCAGCTGCCAGGCCCCCAGGAGCTCTAGTTTCTGCACTCATCCCTTGCATCATCTCACCCACTGACATCAATGCTCTAGGTAGATCAGCAAGGGCACCAGAGGCTGCGATGGACTCACCCATCCATTGCCATGACCCACTTCACCATTGCCTGATCTTCCAAGGTATCCAAGGAGCAGGCACTTGGGCTGGGCTGGGAAATGTGCTAGGCCCAGCATGCCCTTCATTGCACATCATGGAACATGAATGGATTACGACAACAGGGAAGGTGAGTAACTATGCGAGGGCAAGTGGAGCACAAAGGAATCCCTTGTAGACCTGTCAGCCCACTCCCCTCAAGGCAGCCTGATGTCCGTGCTTATTTTCCCTGGGTGTTGGAGAGTGAATGAAGTTGCTCCCACCATCATTCTCTTCTTCCAACCTAGCCTCCCCAAGTCAGAAAAGGTGAATGGGCGAGACAGAATTACACCAAGCAGGTGGAACGGTGACAAGAAGAGTCCAATCCAGCTGCAGTCTCCACCACCACCACTCCACTCAGCTTCCTCAGCCCCCACCCCATGAGGTGTGACTAGACCCTGCCACAGCAGAGGATGTGACAGAACTAAGCCAAAACACAAGCTCAGACAGAGCAGCACAAGCAGCACTCGGGGAGGAAAGAGTCAACCAAACAGGAAAGACAAGGAAGTAGTAGTCAGGGAAGATACCATGGATGTCTGCACTGGGGGAGTCTCTTTTGTTGGGTTTACTAGACCACTTTTGTTGTTGCTCTGCAGCTGAGACAGAAAAACAGATTGTTTTAGTTCCTCAGGGTAGTGCAATCAGCAAATCTTCACAACAACTTTCTGGGAATTCCCCACCTCCCTACCGACACACTCCTCCTGTACGAGGGAGGAGGATGGGGAATCATCTCCAGTCACTAGAGCAGTGGTTCCCAACCTTTTCTCTGCTGTGGCACACCTTGAGGCCTTCAGTTATGCCATGGCACACCACCATTATAAATTCATGGCTATTCAAATTAACTTATGAATATTCACAAGCCATGGCACACTGCAAACTCTCCAGCTGGGGCCACATGGGGCTTCCACGCATGGCTCTGGCTTTGAGAAACCCACCAGGTGGGGCTGCATGGGGCCATGGCTGCATGGCTGCATGGCTCCAGGAACCCCACGGGTGGGGCCGTATGTGGTCACCACACAAGGCTTAGACTCCGGCTTGGGAGAATCCCTGGCTGGGGTCAAATGGGACTTCTGCCCGCTGCTCTGGCTCTGTGAAATCCTGGCTGAAGCCACTGCCTGTGGCTCCAGCTCAGGGGAACCTCCTGACCACAGCTGCATGGGGCCTCCACCTGCAGCTCCAGGGAACCCACCAGCCAGGGCCGCATGGGGCCACCACCCATGACTCAGTCTCTGGCTCGGGGGAATCCCCAGCGGGGACCACATGACTGCAGTGAACCCCCTGGCTTGGACTTCCACCCGTGGCTGCAGCTTTGGCTCAGAGGATTCTCACGGCACACCTGATGAGTTGCTGCAGCACACCAGTGTGCCATGGCACACTGGTTGGAAACCACTGTGTTAGAGATCATCCTTTCCCCAGGTGATGGCAGTGAATGTCCTAGACCCCACATGTACAAGGATGGTTTGTGTGACGGGAAAGGAGAGCAAAGGAAAGAGGCAGCAGCCCGAAGTGGGTGGTGGTGATGGTGGTTGCGGGGGTGCAGTGAGTGAAGAGAGATGTAAGGAAGAACTTAAGGGGCAGGAGGGCTTGGAGTGGGCAATGTGGCCAGGAGATGAGGATGATCTCCATGCATATGGACAGACTACTAGTGTGATGGGCAAAGGAAATGAGGAGTCTGATCTCAGATGTGCCTGGTCTGGGGCTGTGCCTTTGGGAACCCAGGCATCGGACAGTGCTGACAGGGCCCCAGAAAGGTGCTCAGACGGGATGAGGGCCAATGGACTGTGGAGCAGCTTTAGGGTCAGAGGAGGAATGAAGCAGCCAGTGCAAACCCCAGGCTGGTTAGGTGAGTGCTGCAAGCTGCCTCTTCCCAGAGAGTCTCAGACAGGGCAGGTGAACAATGCCTCCATCCTCCTCATTTGCATAGCCCAATGGCAAGGCAGAGTTGCCAAATCCCCACCAGCTGGCAGCACAGAAACCTGCTGTTCCATGCCGTGGGCCATGCAGAGCCCTTGTCTCAAGGGAGGCCAGGCTGGCATGCCTGGAGGCTGCTTCTCAGAGTGTGTTTCCTGGCTCCTCCATGGGCCTACAGTGTTGTGAGAACACATCTGTCACCCACAAAAGACAGGACTCTCATGACTGAGACAGCATTGACCCTTCCCCTATGTCCTCCCTTCTACCTGGGGTGCCAGCAACAAGGAGCAAACACACCACAGCTGGCTCTATGGCACCCCTTGGCTACAGCGCAGGTGTGTAGGTACTCCAACTCCCAAGCACAAGGGCCTCCTGGACTTTTTGAAAGCAGTGCAGAGGGAGGGGACCCCAACAGATGTTCCCCTCACCACCTACTAACACAGGGCTGAGGGTCTTCCTCTGGCTTCCCTTTCACAGCAGCAGCGTGCCCTGGCAGAGCCCCCCATCAAACCCCATAGAGGCAGAATACGGAGGCTCGTCCATCCCCAAAAGCACTTCTGTCACAAACCAGACACTTCCTGCATCTGTCTCACTCCATGCTATCCTGCTCTGTGGCCTTCTGTGTACTCTGCTTCTTCAGGGTGTTTCCAGCCTAGTGAGGCCAGGGACAGGGAGGAGCTGCCATGTCTCACAGTATAAGCAAGGTGGCTGCAAGGAACAAATTCCAATCTCCATCACTGCACACACATGTGCATGTGCATGGCCAGACTGGAAACAGCTCAGCCATCTCTGGTCCCCTGCTCTTGGAGCGTCTCCATGACCCACACTCTAATTAGAGGCTGACCAGTAATTCCATCACAAAGGGATCAGCGTCCTTCCCACACCTCTCAACAGAAGAGAGATGTGGTCATTTATGCCCACTGAACTACTGGGGCCAGAAGGAGCCGTTTGATGAGAAAGGCCACAGGAACCCCTAAACCAGGCTGATTTCCTGGGGTGCACACCTGACCCAGGTCTGGACTGGAAAGCGGAGGAGAGCTTCCACCTCCGGGCTCAAGCGAGGAACATCCAAGGGAGCTGCTAGAGCCCAGAGCCTCCGGGAGGGCCCTCTCTGTAGAGCATCAGACTATTGCTGGGTTGGTAAGAGGACCAGATGCCTCACTCAATTCTGCAGCTTCCCCCCAAAACTGAAGGAAGAAGTAATTTTGCTGACCAGCTCATCAGTACTGCCTTTAACTCCCAAACGGAACCATTACAAAACCAAGGACAAAAAAAGTGACTGATCTGTGCCTTATACTGAGATGCCAGATCTAATAACTGCTGCTCATTGTGCCTGGCCTGATTAGCCAACTACCATTCACATTACAAGGCTGGTGCTCCACCTGGGCTCAGCAAGTGTACACATGAGCCACGCACGCACACCGCTCCCACATTGACACTGGTAAACAGCAGGTATCCTTATAGATTCACGCTGTGCAGATGAAGAACGTGGCTTTTAAAAGAGGGCAGCTCACCTATGAAAGTGGCAGGCCACTGAGAAGAGCTACTTGAGATGATCAGTTTGGCAGAACCCCCTGAAACTACTTGCTTAGCAAGACTGTGACAGATAGACACAGACAACACAGGGTTCAGGTGAGAACACAGGCCAGTGATCACAGCACTAAGGACAGATGTGCCAGCCACCTGAAAGAAAGGAAACCAAACACCGAACACCTGGGCCCACCCTGTACTCATTTTGTAGCTTCTCTGCCTCAGTGATCTCCAAGGCTTTGCTTGGTTCTCATTTTCCAGGTGTACTGATGCAACAAGTGGAGCACAGACTGGGCTGTGTTGCAATTAAGAAGAAAAGGGGGACAGATGGACACAAAGAACTCCTGCTGCTACATCTGGAGTGAGAGAAGGAGAGGCTCCAGCGCCAGGAGTCAGATTTTGCCATGGTCTGTTCCAAGTCGTGATTTGGGATTTATTACGTGTGAAGGGTTATGGGGAGTGAGTGAGGACAGAACTCTCAGGCAGAAATTCCCTCTGTTCTGACATCGCTCTGTATTACTCCCCCTCCCACCTAGGGGGTTCCTGTTCTGTCTGAAAGGAGGAAAGAGCTGGAATGCAGTGGATGATGACATCTTGCACATCAGTTACCACCCACATCTCTAAGACAAAGACCAGGACAGTAGCTAAAAGACTGCAGCCAAGTCTCTGGACTATCGCACTGGCTGGTTTTCTTTTTGTTCACTTGAGACATCAGCATGTCACCATTTATCCAACATGACTGAGGGACAGCAAACACATTGGATGCATGAGGGGGAAATGGATAGGGTGTGGATGGCAACCTTGGGGAATTGATTCATGCTGGGAAACGTAACTGCGACCTGGATAAGGGTTCTGTGTTACAGAGCTGACAGCCCTTTTCAGTCGAGAATGTTAAGGAGGGTAATCAATGGCAGATTTGAGCCACTAGGTGGTGCTGCACCCCCACCTTTTATTCTGAGCACAGTGGCACTCCACGACAAGCCTCTGCTGCCCCATCTGGGTGACTTATTTGTTCCAGTGAAAAAACAACAAGGAGTTGTGTGGCACTTTAAGACTAACAGATTTATTTTTTGCATGAGCTTTCATGGGAGAAGATCCCACTTCCTCAGATGCTTCGAAGATGGGTGAACTTACAGAAAGGCCACACTGCAAAGCCAGTGCCAGGGATGACGGCGTCTGCTCCTCTCAGCACGACAAACCCCATGATCAGGCATGTTCTGCAGAGACCCACTGGGGAGCTGAGATCATCTCCGTTTGTTTTGCACTCAGCTCAGCCACCAGTGGCACTGGAAAGCTCATTTTCCATACAGAACAGGACCAGCCACGCAGGCCTTTCTGTGAGGACATGGCCCTTTAAAGTGCAAGATGACACACCACTCCCCCCCCACCTCCTCACATGGACATGCTATGTAGGGTGATGAGCGCAAGCTGAGCGTGCATGACATGAGAATGGTGGACGCACAGATCACAGGCAGTTCACAGGAGGTGCTCACCATCAAATGCACACTGGAGCTGGACTTCCTTTTCTGGACACACCATTGAGAGAGAGAAAAAGAAGGAAGAGAAGTGATGAGAAGAAAAGCACAGAAACTTTCACACCTTTGCAGCACCAACCCTCCTCTGGGTCAGAAAGGCAAAGCAGAAGAAAGGCAGACTCATGGACAGGGAGCAAAGGCAGTCAGGGTCAACTAAGAACAGCCCCCAGCATATGCAGAGATGGGGCAAGGAAGGAGGCACTCAAACGCAGAGCTGGAGTTTTCACACGCAGAGGAGTGCCTGCAGGTGCACCCAGTCTGGGGAAGAGGGGTGCACCCCTGCCCAGAGAAGGCCAGGCAGAAGACCCCAGCTAAGTTGATAAGAGGGAGGGGAACTGCACTCAGAGAGGGCAGGGGAAAAGGAAAAGGAAGGAAGGCCCCCACAGCTCAAAGGGTGAGGGGTAATCCCAGAGCTCCCGAGCACAGACGTGGGGAGGGACTTGCACCCCCTGGCAGAAGAGGCAAAGGACCCTCGCACTCTGTGCCACAAACACTTATCCAGGGGCAGCTAACACATGTTCAAACAGCAAAGACACAGCAACTCTGCTTTTAACTCAAGAGGGCAGTGGGAGCTCAACCCACAGGGGAGACGGCAGTGGGGGGCTATGGTGCCTTCCCCGCTACTGTCAGTGGAGCTGGCTTTTGGGGTTCAATATGATGCACCCCAGACATGATCAGAAAGCCCCTCACACACAGGTTTGCCCCCTTCCCCCTGAGTCCCTCTCTTACCAGTCCTTCCCTGCAATAACCCAGCCCCCTGCCCCAGAGACACTCCTCCAAGCCATCTCCCCTTCCCCAGGACAGATCCCCAGTCCTGTGACTTCTGACCAGCGACTCTTCTGGCTGCTCTGCTGCCCCCCTCCCAGCCCCTTCCTAATGGGCTGGCCCAGCTGCCTCACCTATGCTGGTCTCTTCTGATACCACCTCCTGGCTCCTGCAGTTTCACTAGAGTGCTGTCCCCTCTACCCTTACAGGCTGCCTCTGGGCATGTCCACAGCACACCACACTCAAGGGGGAAGAGCTGGTGGCCAGGCTCAGTCCTGCAGACTAGTAGCACTGTACCCAAATCCCCCTGCTCTCTGCCCCTTCTAGTTGGCACACCCCTCCATGGATCAGTCACCCATGTGTTAGCTTCTGAGCCTCCACTCGGCTTGGGCTTGAATTCAACTTCAGTCCATCACTCCACCAGTGCACTCACACACCTGCAGATACCCACCCATCCCGTCCACCACTCAGTGCGGCCACGGACCAGTGAGGTGGCGAGCAAATCACTGCAGACCAGAAAAACTAGGTCATGCCTCATCTTGAGCCTGACTTTGGGTTGTGGCCCTGGGGCAGCTGGAAACTGGCTTCTATGTGGCCCATCAGGCACCCACCTTCACAGAGGCAGCAGGGCCTGCCCATCATGGGGCTTACCCTCTCAGGGCTCTGAAGCCTTTTCCCAGGGCACATGAGTATCTCCACAAGCTTTTCAGACACTCGAGGGGCCACCCAAAGGGCAGCAATTAATGATCTCAATGAAGATATAATCCTGGGATGAGCCTTTCTAACCATCAGGCACCATCAGATGGATTCCAGAAAAGGGATTCTCCTTTGGCTGTGTTGGCCAGCCAATTCCATCTCATTTTGGGCTACCATCCACAAGTCAGAGCACAGCAATGGGTTCAGATGGGAAAACCAGCAGCAATGACCTAAGCATCACCACAGATGATGACACTGCAGCCTGGGGGAACCAAGCCACCAGCATACAGGGAGGAAATCCTTTCTCCTTCACTCAGCAGCAGATCTGCTCAGCCTGGATGTTCTCAGTCACAGCTCCACTGGAAATAACACTGCCAGGACCACTTATACCTGCTGAGGAACAACCTCCAAACGTAGGCTTCAGTTTCTTCTGTGAATACATGGAAGCATCTGGGAGACATAACACAGTCCGATCCAAGCATCTCCATACAAAACAAAATGAAGAAAACTCCAAACAATCTCATTCTAAGCTGTGATATATTTCCAGTTACAAGAAAAAGAGTGGGTGGAGGGGGGTGAGACAGAAGAGATGAGACATAGTAATCTTTTAGGACAGTTTATACATCATCATCAAGGGCACTGACACAACAGACTTAAATAACAAGCTAATGAAAACTGTTAGTGAAGAAACAGTTATCTATTAGATCACAATAGCAAAGCCAAGTTCAACCAAGCAACACAAAATATAGAAAAACAACCCTTTTCTATTACCTCGTCCTGTTTCCCACAAATTGCACAGGGAAGAGGAAATCTCAAGCTCTCTGCAGATTTGAGCTGTAATCCACTAATCAAGCCACAGCCTAAATTCAAACACCATTTACCTAAGAGGAAGGGCTCTGGACATTTTGGACAGGATATAATCCCTGTCCCATAACAGGAGAATACTACCAGAAAAACAATAAGAAATGGATGGACAGCAAAAAAAGGAAAAAAAAAAAAAAAAAGAAAAGAAATTAATTGAAACCTAAGACTGTTCCACAAAAGTGATTGAGGCATGCCTGATCACTAGACATGAGATTGCAAATCAGTGTTTGAAAAAGTCAAAATAGACTTGAGAACAGAATGGCATCTGATAAGATTGTTGGGCACCCATGGAAAGAAATCCAGCCTGCTACAGCCACACCTAAATGCCAAAATGGAATAAAGTGCTTCCTTCAAGCACGGCCAGAATGGGACCCAAGTGTAAAGCCATTCATCCTCCACCTACATGCACTGATAGATGGCCCCTTGCCATAACCTTGGTGCACATAAACCAAAATGGTAGATAAGCTAATGCCCATGGAGATCACTGTAAATCAAACTGCTCTTAAAACAGTCAAACTCTCATCCCCCCTGAAATGGCAGGCACTCACAGTTTGCTAGGGAGCGCCTTCCTACAAAAAAGCATGGATTTTTCAGCCAAACACAACCCTGCCTTTGCCATCAGCTGGTCAATTTCTTATAGGTCTCCTGGAGGGAGTAAGCATTGAGAAGGACCGGAAGGAGGACAATGGTCTTGTAGACCAGTTCAGAGCTGGTGTCCCACAAACCAGAGAACACACAGAAGAAGCAGACGATAGGCAGTCAAGTCCAGAATCACTGGTGGATTAGAGGATTCCATGGACAAGCAATGGGGAAAAGGGAGAAGACTGGAGAAGCAGGGAAAGGAAGAAATGTGAAGTACCATGAAAAGCAGAACAAGAAGCTAGACCTCACATGGTGAAAACTAGAAACCAAGGAGTGATTCACAGGGAAAGGGGATGGGGCAGATTGGGAAAGAAGGGGATCATAATAAGTGCCTTCTGACATGATGCATTAGGGAGACCTGCACACAGTCTACACTAAAAAAGATGTGCTGGTATAGAGCTATGCCAGCAAACCATCCCCCATACCGCCACAGTTTACACCAGCAGAAGACTGCTTTTGCTGGCACAGCTTGCTTACAGGTTCCCAAACAAAACAAGTTACACCAGCAAAAGTCTTTTTTATGCAGGACTTTGGCCAGTCTCAAAAAGTAAAAAAAAACAACCAAAAACAACAGCAGATATTACTATCCAACAGAAGTCCTGTGCCAGGCTGATCTAGCTTTCCATGGGATGAGAGTTTTCAGCATGAGGATGAAATGAAATGAAAAGGCAGCGGTTAAAAGTTAGTCAGAATGTGGTGGTATGCTGTTCCAGGGTCCACTGTTTTTAGGAGTTCAGCATTCCTGGGCCCCCTAAAAATAGAAAATGGAGCTGGAACGCAGCATTCTGGGCCCAACATTTAAAAACAGTTGGCCCCGGAATGCAGCTTTCTGGCTCCATTTTCTAGTTTTAGGGGCCAGAATGCTGGGCCCCTAAAAATAGCAAGCCCTGGAATGGCTTTCTGCTGCTTTCTGCCAGGGCAGGGAGCTCTAAAAACTTCACCGCCCAGTCTCGTCTCCCTGAGCATTCTCAGAAGCTCTGAGCATGCTCAGTGAGACCAGGCTCTTCAGGCCAAAGCCTCAGCCCAGGCCAGGGCCCCTCCCCATAGTGGCCAGGTAAGAAGGGGTAAGTGTGGGGTTGGCAGGAGCTGGGGCAGGGGTAGGTGTGGGGGAGCAGGAACTGGGGTGGGGGGGGCAGGCGTGTGAGGGTCAGGAGCTGGGGTGTGCAAGGGAGGCCTGCACTGGCATGAGGGGGGCCCGCCAAGTTAAGAGGGTTCTGGGGTCCGTCAAATTATACTTTAACCTCTGGGTAAAGAGGCCTACTCCGTCACTGCCTTATACCTCATGCTGTTGCCTGCAGTAGAAGCACCACACAGGCTATGACTGGAGGAGGGAACAGCTCTCATGGAAAGACGCTGGATTTTTGGCAATGGTTTCCCCAGTGTCTTTAATGAGCCTGGAAGCAAGGGCCAATGAGGCAGGCAGGGTCAAAGGTTGGCCTCCTGGACACAGGAGAGAGCTGAAAAGAAATGCTGATATTATGATGGGGAGGAGATGCTAGGGTGGGATAGCATCCTCCCCCCCCCAAATCTGAGTGTAGAATTTTGCCTTGGGTAACCACGAACAATGAAAAAGAACACACAACATGTCCTTGTGAGTCAATGTCCCCACAGCACAGCAGCTATATTAGACAGGCCACACCTCTGCAGGAAATACAAAGCACAACAGATGGCACTGTGCACAGTGAACAGCAGTAATCATTCCCACTCTGGAAAAGCAAACCGGGCTCTAGGGGCTCAGCACAGGTGTTTCCTACATCTTCTGGCACTGCAGTCGTCTGCAGGGAATTCTCACAATGTGCTACTGGCAAGGGCTTCTTAAGCATGGAGAACATACGTGCCACCAAACCCACTGCTGCCCAAAGTGTAATTATTTGAGGATTTAAAAGGGGAGACACTCACAGCACTGATATTGGGCACAAAGTAGCTCAGTGAGGAAATCACTTCAGCTCCCTCTGTCAGCCTGTATTTAGACTGGAAGTTACACAGTCGGGACTTCCCTGCTATGCATATGCAGTGTCCCCAGCACACTGGAGCCTTGAGTTCAGCTAGGGCACCTAGGCACTACTGGAACACAAATAGATAAGAAAATGGAACAAGAGTTGCCCCCCAGTGATGGCTGGAAGCACATCTAACTCAATGTTGATGAACTATTTACAGTGAGAGACCTAATGTGTTCTCCCAGGTTCCTGCACAAAGCATTTGAGTAACTCAGGGTGAGAGGTTAAGCTGGAACTCGGCTCTTTTTATTTTGTTTCCGTCCAGAATCTTTACACAGTATGGCTTCAAGCTCACGCTTTTATCCTGGGGCCTTCCATGGGTCCTCATGTTCTGACAATGTTAGCTGCTTGACCCATGTAGATTTCAAGGCAGAGTAGATAAATACACTTTTTGTATGATTCTCATTTCGTTCTTTTACATACACTGTGCCTCCCATAGCAAATGCTATGTAAAGCCTTAAACATTAATACAAAATTAAAGCAACAGACAGTACCTTTCCCCCGTTAGACAGGACAGACATACAGGTGAGGAGAGGAAAGTGGTCCTGCCAACCAAGCCAAATGTCTTTTTAACCCTTTCCAGCCCAGGTCTCCTGCTAGCTACCTGCACGCAGCTGCCACTGGGTACAGCGAGAGACGGACGATGGCATGGTTAGTCTGGGATGGATCCAGTAGGCATGAGTGGCATGAGGAGCAGAACCAGGAGTAAAATGACAGAAAATGTTATGAGTCTTGTTACAGACTCCTGCGCCCCATGCTGTGTGTTACAGTAATTCCTTTTTCAGGCTGTTCCAGAATTTATAAAATGTTATCAGGATCATTCTTTTTTTGAAGGTGCATCTCCCACCCACAAAGCAAGGCACTTGTTACAGTGAAACCAAATGCGAAGAGTTCCAAGGCAAACGAACAAACCAATCCATCACATTTTAAATGGTTAAAATACCCAGAATAGCACTTCAGTGCATAAAAATGCCATGAGCATGTAAATCAGATGTCACAGGCCCCACCAGGGCTAAAAACAAATGGAGGGTAACAGCCAATCAAGGGAATGTCCCTCACTGAAAGGAGAATGCTATTGTGTTTCTAGCCCTGGCCCGTGACACGATAAACTTTAAACCTGTGGTGTATTTGTGCAGACAAAAATAATCTTGGATGTAGGAAAGAGTCATGGCTTTCCTTGATCTCAACTGTGTCTTTTTAAGGATTTTGGAATCTACCTAGAAGGGAGAAAAGGGGAGTGGAAAGACGCATTAGTGTGGCAGGCTGATTTAAAACAAGAGCTCAGAAATCTGGTATGTGCAAAACAACCCTGGGCTATGTCTATACTACAGGACTCAGGGAAGTTGACAAAGTCAACTTTATTAAGTCGACATAGTGAGGTCCCGTTTGTTTAAGTTCACTTTAAATGGGTCCCTTGCTTAAGTGGACTTTATAAAGTTGACTTAAAAGGCTTTATTGCACTAATTTGACTTGATTATGTTGACTTTAAGGGTAGGAGTTATTACGTTGACTTAAGCAAGTGCTTAAGTCGACTTAATGAACTCCAAATGTGCCCAGGGAGTTGGTTAAATCAGCTTAAACCCAGAGGGCAGGTGAGTCAGCTGAAGGGACGGGATACAGTTAGATTACACAGCTCTGCAACCTATCCCACTAACTGGGACATCACTCTCACCATGGGCTAGGGAAGCCCTGTTCTGGAGAGAAGGCCAGCAGGGTAGTGCTGGGACTGAGCCTGATTCCCAGGTGGAGAATATAAAGGAGGCCCCAGCTGCATGAAGCAACCTGGGAGCGGCAGCAGGCTGAAAGTATGCTCTCTGCCCTGTAGGCTGCCCTCTGGAGGAGGCTTTAAGTTTACCATTTCAGTCAAGAACAGGGCTTCCACTTTTTCTCACTTATCTCACATTTCCTTTTGTTTGCCCGTTGAGGAATAAAATGAGCCCTGAGGAAAGGACCAAAAGGGGTGTGGCTGAATGTTTGTCCCAGGCTGGTGAGTTGGTCCACAGGCTGCCTGACACTCCCTGTGGAGATCTAGCTTGGATATTAGGAAAAACTTTCTCACTAGGATGGAGGTGAACACTGCAATGGGTTGCCTAGGGAGGTGGTGGAATCTCTATCTTCAAGATCCAATTGGAAACTCTATCTTTAAGATCCAATTGGATAAAACCCTTGCTAGGATGATTTAGTGGGAGTGGTCCTACTTTTAGCAGAAGGTTGGGACTCGATAACCTCATGAAGTCCCTTTCAGCCCTAATAGTCTATGATTCCCTCTCTCTTACTCCATGTACTTGGAATGTAGGCATTTTTGCACAGATCCAAGCTCAAATTCAGCCTGGAGTAAGTGGACATGGCTTCCAGTGAGCTCTTGGGCACAAACTAAGCTGGACGAAACAGTGACCTACTATTTACTGGATGTCAGTTGGGTAAAAAAGGTGCAAGTGGCAAACTCATGCAATTTGCACCAAAGCAGCATTTTAATAGGCAAAATGAGTAATTCAGGCATAGAGACAAGAGTGGGCAGTGTAAAATGAAAAGCAGGCGGGTGACAAGTAAATAGTTGGTAGCCAGCACTTACCCCAGAATAAGAGTGCCTTTCTGCAATTCACTTAACTCATTTCCAAAGCTGCCAGACCCCAGAAATTGTGCCCCTTCCCAGCACTGCAATGAGTTAGGGCCACTTAACCAATGGCTGCATCTCATCCTCACAGAACAAGTGTATCACACCACATTCACTTCCCACAATGGCTGATCAGAGCAGGGGTCTCAAACACATGGCCTGTGGGCCGCATGCGCCCCCTAAAGCTCTTGCCTGTGGCCGCAGTGATATGATCATTACCAATGTTCCCCCTAATTTTTGATAGTCTGTGTGCGCAAAAAATTTCTTTTGTGCAAATTTTCAGAACCAGTATCCAAATTTGTGCGCACTCCAGTGAGTATGTTCACACTTGTGAGCACAACGAAGCATATCATGCAAACAATATCTAAATTTTATTTTGATATGGTGATGGAAATGATTTTATAAGTTACAAAACCTTATTTGAAACATGCTATTTGAAACTGCCTTCTTAAAGTAGCACAAAAATATTAGCACTGTTGAATTTTTTTGTGCATGCTTTATTTTGTTGTGTGCACTGGCTTCACAACCTGTGTGCATGAGCACACGTGCACAGCTTAGAGGGAACATAGATCATTACTGACATTTGCAATATCATTGTATGGAAAGGTTTCATTGGAGTGGCCCTCGGGCTACCGTGCTAATCCTCATGCGGCCCTCTACTAGTCCTCTTGTGGCCCTCATGGTGATTTGAGTTTGAGACCCCCTGGATTAGAGCATGCCCCACTTGCTGTGTCACAGCTGTTGTCATCACATCCTGAATTCAGCCCCAATGTAAAAAGTTCCTTCCCCTGGTCTTCAGTGCCGCTAACGCAGCAAAACATGCCGCATAATGCACCTGACAGCCATCCATGCACCCATGCTTCAAGTTGTGGGTACAGTGGTGTACCATGGGGAGGAAAAGAAGGGACCATGCCCCTGGGTGCCAGTGCTGGGCAGACCTGGCTGGACAAACAGGACAATTGCTGTGCAAAAGAATATGAACATAGAACTGATATCAGAAATCACAAAACAAAGAAACCAGTTGCTGAGCACTTCCATCTTTCTAATCACCCGATAAATGATTTGTTAACGACTGTCATCAGAGATGTGGCTGGGACACCAAGACTTCAAAGAGAAACAGCTGAACTCGAATTAACATGCAAGCTAAATTCTGTGAAAGCAGGACTGAATCGAGCCTATGGGTTCTTTTCCCATTACAAAAGGTAATTTGACTTCAGGCTTCCCAGGGTTTGAACCTAACAACTGCTCTGATTTGCTGTTACTGTATGACCTGATTCTATGTTTTACACTCCCTTGCATTTATTTTCATTCCATTTTGTAAGTTCACCCATCTTTGAAGCATCTGACAAGTGGGATTTTCTCCCATGAAAGCTCATGTGAAAAATAAATCTGTTAGTCTTAAAGTGCCACATGACTCGTTTATTTTATTTATTTATTTTGGCCACCTAACTGTCACTCCCAGTGGAGTGTGAGTGAGCTTCCGCCTGGGCAGGGGATAGAGGCTGACCTGGATTCCCTGGAACTGACTGCTTGGGATCAGGAAGAGGCTGCCCCTCAGCCTTCCTGCTAAGAGGCTGAGGCTGAAAACCTGCCTCCACCTCTGAAGGAGTTGAGGAGGGTAAGGCTGGGGTACGTAGGGGTACCCCAGCCTAGCTGCAGCCAGGGCTTCCAAGTTCCCCAACCTACTTGCCTGGGATGAAGTTTTCCTTCAGCATTGCACTGTGGTAAGTAAGGGAGGGTGGGAGCCAGGGGAACTCCTGGGGTTGGGAGGATGGGGTGGGCTAAGGTTGAAGAGAATCTGCTCATGTGGGGACTTTTCCCCAAGTCTCACGGGGTCAGAGCAGGGTGGCAACAGAGCCAAGCCTGTGTGTGCTCCCCCAAGCCTGTGCCTCCACCTCCCACTCTATTGATAGCACCCTCCTCCCTGGGGCAGCTGCTCTTCATGGGGAGGGGGTGTGAGGCAATGGGGGGGTGCAAATGTAGGCTTGGCCCCGGGCACTGGATACCCTTGGTAGGTCACTGTGTGGGTACGAGTTATGTAACCCACCTGAAACTTTACCAACTTTACTTCCTTGTGTCTAGCCCCATCTATCATGTTTCCCTTGCCCTTGTGGAACACTAAAGGGCCCTGGTGACAACTTTAAATTCTGCTGTCTGACCAATGACTCAGGGCTAAAGCGTCTGCTTTGAATGGAGTTCAAATCCCGTGCAAGTTGGTTAATAATGGCTATACAAGTCACTTAGCTCAACCAGATTTTGCTTTTATTCAGTGACCTAGAAGAGAATACATTAGTTCTGTTCCAATGGTTTCACTGTATGTTTCAGAATGATGCCCATGGAGGTTTGTGGTTAATGTGAGGTGGCTGGTCACTGCAAACTGGGAAGCTAGAGGAGAAACAGAAAAGGATTTTCTTTTTCACTGAGAAGGACATTTCTCCAAGGAATCCAATGGTAAAAATTTCCCAAAGGGGAAAAAAATGGGAGAGAAACAATATTCTGAGGAAATGTCAGATGCAGCCTAAAAGTGGGACACTCAGGTGCCTAACTAGGAAGGACAAATAACCACATGAAACAAAGTACTTTGCTGATTGCGTCTGTTCTGAAGCTCCATAGGGTATGCCAGATTTACCAGTACTTATTCAAAACATTTCTCTTTTGGAGACAGGGAATGGTAGTGACACCCCACAGCTGACAGTATATTTAAATAGGAGGGAGGACGTAACCTAAACTGAGCCATCACTGGAAGTGTTTAAGAGCAGGTTAGATAAGCATCTGTCAGGGATTGTTTAAAAGGGTAATTGGTCCTGTCATGAGCGCAGGGCACTGGACTCGACCTCTCATTGTTCTTTCCAGTTTCTATGATCACGTTACCTCTCTGCCCACCCACTCCCTGACATGGAGAGGCAGTCAGAGCACCAGTGGAGCTCCTCTTTAGGCTGGTGGATCAAGTTTCTGGAAACAGAGGAGTATGGGATGGGAAGGCATCAGCTGCTAGTCAACAATCATAGCAGCACTGAGGTGATCCACAAGATAGCCTCCACTACTGTCAAGATAAAAGGATGGCATTAAAAAGGTAGAGTTGGTTAAATCTCTCATTTTACAGGCCTCTGAAATGGTAGAACTGCAGGTCTCTCAGATGTGCCAATCCAGCTCTGAGAGCAATACACAGACAGATAGCAACACGGTCTCAGTTCTGCAAGCCTGTTAGCCGAAGTCATAGAAACTATTGTAGGAGAGAGAAAGAAGTCACGGAAGCCCTAGGATGGAGAAGTATATGAGTTTACATTCAGATAATATAAGGGAGAGAGAGACAGAGAGCAGTCTACCCTAAGCAGAGAGCTTCACCACAGCCTCAGGAAACAACCATCTGGCATCTTCAATGGAAACTCTTCCATGATAATTTGCATTTGCACTAGTTCTAGTGGCTCCACCAGCTTTCTGGGTGCCCCTCAGTCCTGCACCCACTGTCACTTGAGTCCTGCCCCTCCTGTGCACTGTTCCACCATTGCCCCTGAGTTCTGGCTGCCCACACCTCTGCTATTAGACAAGCAGGCTTCTCCAAAATGAGAAGAGTGCACCATAACTTTGTTTCTCTTTCCCAGTCCTTTGCGTTTGGGAGGAGGGAATTCACATGTGGCTACTAGATAACAGTCCTCAGATATTACACAGTAGCGGAAAGCAGGCCCCCCATTTCCTGTGCATACAGAACATTCTGTCCAAGAAAACAGAAACATCCAGCCTCTGTCTTCTCACGCAAGATTGTTTGACCTTCAGGAATTATGTTACTCTTTGAAACACTCTCCATAGCTGTCACAAAGGTGAATTCAACTTTATTCTGTCTAGGGAGAAAGGTTCCAAGCATGTCGGAGAAACTGCACAACATGTATGCTTCATGGAAGAGTAGAATCTCTTCCAAATACAGGTCTCCACCCTACTTCAGTGCCTTGAAAGGCTGTATGTTAAAGACAATACCAGACCCACTTCTGGAAGGATCTGACCTAGAGCAAAAATATCCATCCACCCTCACTGTTGAGCCTGGTGGATATTGTGGAGAAACTAAAGAAATTCTTTGCATTGGTCTTTGTGGTGGAGGATGTGAGAGGCATTCCCAAACCCAAGCCATTATTTTTAGGTGACAAATCTGAGAAACTGACCCAGATTGAGCAGTAATTGGGCATGATTTTGGAACAAATTAATCTATTAAACAGTAATAAGTCACCGGGGCCAGACAGTATCCACTCAGGAGTTCTAAAGGAACTCAAATATGACATTTCAGAACTATTATCCCTGGTATGTCACTTATTTAAATTAATCAGCTTCTGTACCAGATGACTGGAGGATAGCTAATGTGACGCCAAATTTTAAAAGAGGCTCCAGAGGCAAGTCCAGCTATTATTATAGGCTGGTAGGCCTGCTGTAACTTCAGTACCAGGCAGATTGGTTTAAACAAGGGGTGGCCAAACTTATGGAACTCAAGAGCCGCCTTAGTCGATTATTAAACCTTCGAGAGCCGCAACGAGACATATAACCACATATTTTTACCTACTCCAAAATTACTAAGCTTAAAATTCATTGCACACTTTAATTTTATCATAAAAATAGGACAAATATTGATCCACTAATGTCAGATTCTAATAATTATTTAAGATTACCATGAAACTAGGCCTATACAGTAAAAATTTAGCTGTTGCTAGATGTAGAACACTACAGGCTTGTGGCAAGTTTTTTTTTTTTTTAAATCTGGGCAGTAACTTGTCAATGCAGTAAGTAAAAGCTCTCTCAGATGCTGCTGATCTCTAAGTATTGCACAATGTTTTGAATTTCATTGTGGAATATGATGCTTCACAGCAGTGAGTTGTGTCAAAAATTGCAAGTAATCTACCTTCAGTTTTCAACTTTTCTCCTTTGTATTTTCATTTCTTAGTATTCCATGTCATGTTTAGGACTTGTAAAACATGATGTTATTTTAACAACAAGTTAGCTGCATTAGGGCCTATGAGAAAATCCAAACATGCTATGGCTTCTCTGACCATGTCACGCTTCTCTCCCCCACCCCCCCGTTGCCACTTCCCTACCATCTCTTACCATGCTGTTGCTTCTCTGCTCTCCCCAACCATGCCCCACTTCCGCCTCCCCCCTCATCTTGGCACCTACCATGCCCCCGCTTCCCTGCCAATATTTCTGCCAGTAAACTTGTTCACTAAATTACTCATGGACAATGAAGACAAAAGGTCTGAGGACTCAGACACAATTAATTTTAAAATGAGAGTAATAGTGAGGGAAAACACTGCTTTCATCTTAATCCTGTGAAGAGATGCACACAGGGACACCTTTTCAACTGTTCAGAATCACAACAGATCAATGAGAATTTAGGGGGACATAAAATGCAAGATCAGAGCCTGTTTCAGTAAGTGCTTTGGAGTCCATGCACAGAAGATACTAGGGAAAAAATCTCACTGAGTTTATTCAGTTTGGGGTCAGGCCCTGTATAAATTCTAAATATCAATATTTGGTTTTTATAATACAAAGTAAAATCATTATTGGTGAGAATTTTTTTTTCAGAAAGTTTACAACACAATTTTCTGTCCTCAGCCCTTCACAACAATTACTCTTGTCTAATGGGCTCAGATACCCATAGAGTCATTCATTAAGACTGCACTGAAATATAAATAGATTTTGACTATACAACACAAAAAGAATTAATACATATTGAATGCTATTTAATCAGTAGAAGTATAGTGCTGCTTTTGAACTTTGCCATGAATGTAAATTATCTTGGTAATTGACTTAGTTATATTAATTAAAATTTTCATATAAAATAAATGTGCCACCAGTTCCTTCTGCAAACAGATGACATACTGATGTCTCAGGCACACTTGTTCAATGGACTTAAGGAATTTTTTTTCCTAAAGCCAGTTTTCTGTAGCGGTGGTCTATCCTAAGTCTAAATCATTTTGCATGCTGAAAATGAACCATGATCCATAATAAGCACTTGTAACATTCTTTAAATAGAGGGTTTTTTTAAAATAACTTTTTGACAGTAGTCAGTGGTTTTGGATGTAACACTTGTGTCAATTTTCAGTCATTTCTGATGATTCTTATCTAATTCTCAAAATAGAAATACAAGAGAAATAATTTTGCAGTATATTAGGATCTCTGGAAATGCCAGGTGATTTTTAAAAAAGAAAATTAATTTACAATTGTTTTTCAGGTTTAAATTGCTAATTATCAACCCTTATCTGTAGTTCATTGTAGACTTGTTCTTGATTAATTTATGTTGCCAGTTTTAAAAATATTTACCCAGAAAACCATATCAAAAAAGAAAAGTATTTAAAAAATCATGCACTGATCTAATTAAAGACTGTCATTATGCACACAGACAAGGAGGGTAGATTTAATATTGTGTGGGTAAACTGGAGAATCTAGCAGTTACTGAATTTGAGTGCCTGTCCTTCCACCTAACTGAGGAGGCTGCCTTTCCCTACGGGCTCTCACAATGCTGCCCCTCCCCTCCCTTCTCCACGCTGACCAGGCTGCTTTTTCCCTGCGGGCTTTCCCAGGGCTGCCCCTCCCCTGGCTCTGACCACACTGATTTTTCCTGCAGCTCTCACAACGCTGCTCCTCTGCTGCCGGCTCCTACCCTACCACTGCCTCTCTGCTGTCCCCGACGATTGCAAATTTCTTGCCCATCTCCTGCCATGCCGTCCTTCCCTCCTGTGCTATCCTGGGAGCCGCAATTTTTCTTTAAAGAGCCGCATGCGGTTCGTGAGCTGCAGTTTGGCCACGTCTGGTTTAAACCATAGTAAAGAACAGCCTTATCAACACAGAGATGACAATCATCTGCTGGGGGAAAGTCAACATGGCTTTTGTCACGGGAAATCATGCCTCACCAATCTAGAAAAATTCTTTGATGGAATCAACAAGCATGCGGACAATGGTGATCCAGTGAATACAGTGCACTTAGATTTTCAGAAAAGACCCCCACCAAAGGCTCTTAAACAAAGTAAAGGGGTCGTGGGCAATGTTCCCTGTAAGCTGCGCTGGTGGGCGGGGGTGCAGTGGCCCCCACTCACCTGCGCAGGCAGCACCTCAGATGGCGCAGGGCAGGCAGCCATGCTTCTACCCAGCCGGGACCAGCCCTGTGCGTCAGTGCTGTCTCAACTCCGGCAGCAGCACAGGCTCATGCAGAGGCTGCCTGCCAGGAGCAGTGAGAGCTGACGGCCCGTCCCCCCTGCTGCACGCAGCTAGGGAAGGAGCAGATGGGAGGGAAATTTAAATCTCTCCCTCTCCTCTGTACCAGGCTGCTTGTGCAGAGATGGTGGCATCTTTGGGGCCTGTGTGGGCCCCAGGAAGTAAGCAGCCCTGAGCCTGGGCAAGAGGGGGGGCCCCTGAGAGATGGGCAGGGCAAAGTTGTGGGACTCCCAGAGGCTGCCATGTAGTGGCCGCAGGGAGGCAGGGTTCTCTGTAGGGGCAGGGTATGGGAGCTGGGCTGCAGGCAAATGAGGCCAGAGCCAGGCTGGAGCTGGAGGAGGGTACTTAGCTCGAAAGACCTAAGCAAAATTGTATTGAGCCGTTTAGCATCTCTATCAAGGGTGAATGCTTTGCTTTTCACTTGCTAAAAGCCTTGAGTATACAAAATCTCCTGAAAGAAAAGTGATCCTTTAAAATAAGCAAAACCAAGTTGGGTTAATTTCAGATTCATTTTCTTTTCTGTGAGAGATTCCAATGCAATCAGTTTGTCAAGGTGGGGCTTTACAATGTAACTTTGTATAGACTCCTGTGTTGGAAGGAAACAAATTCTAATGATTAGGAAAATGAAATGAAAAACTGAAAGAATAAAAAGTCATTTAAGGCAGAAGGAAAAAAATATTGCTAGCAGTGCAATAATTAAAAAATAAAAAGCCTTTGTATTTCTATTTCCCCAAGAATTTGTTAGAAAAATAATCATTTCTTTCACAAATCCATATATACTCTTGCTTCTTGCAGCTTTGATTACATTTGCTTTAACTGTCAAAAATTAAAAATTATTAAACTACCTTTATTATATTCCACTATCAGACACACAAATCTCAACTGTACCTCATTTTGCTTATTTTAGTTCTGAGAGTATTTACACTCCAGACATACTAATTATAGCCTCCCTTTTATTGTTGAAAATGATTTGGATAAAAAAAACCCCATAAACTCCACAACTGAGATGTTAGAGACACTTTATATTAAGGGAAGATACTCACAATGTTTGAAGTTTCCTGTATGCCTAATCAATTTTTTGCTATTCACTTAGGGGATTGTTGTCCCGTATTTAGCTTTTGAGAGGTATGATTGTGCATGATAATGTAACAGACTCGAACCTAGCTCTGTTTGATGCAAATTCTTTAGGCACAAAAAATGGCCCTGGTTACAGAGATGTGATGCTGTGAGAAACTGTCTTGAAACATGTTTTCTGCCCTTGCCACCTTTAAAAGTTTTGAATTTCTCAGATAACTTTACTAAAGGTGTTGCCCCGAGGGCATCTGGGAAGCAGTTGCTACCTAGTGATTGTGATTTGCAACACATGGTAATTTAATATGTGTACTGAGGGCAAAATAGGTGTATTTTTAAGGTTGATAGCTAGATATTAAATACAATCCCCTCAACGTGTCAGTCTCATGATTGAATCTGAACCTACCTACTTAATTTTAATCTATGTTTTGGACATTTAGGGTCTGATCCACTTTGAATCCCTTTTACCCCAGCTGGGCAGCATAACAGGGACTTAAATTCCAAAGGGGCAGCCATGTTAGTCTAGTAAAGCAAAAAAAGCAAGGAGTCTTGAGGTACTGAAAGACTAACAGATTTCTTTATCCCATGAGCTTTTGTAGGAGAATATCCCACTTCGTCAGATGCTTTGAAGAGGGAGAACTTACAGAATAGGATGAAAATAAATGCAGGGGAGTGTAAGACATGGGGTCAGGTCATACTGCAAAGCAAATCAGACAAGACTTAAATGAAACCCATTTTAAGGCCCTTTTGCACTGCCAGAATTTTACAAGAAGCTTCAGTAGAATTAAGAATCTAGCTCTCCATTTGTGTTTTCTCTTGTTTATTATACCCCATTCATTTAAAAGGACTTGATCATTGATTCCAGAAATGTGAGGCTAAATTTTAAGCTAAAGGCTGATACACTACAAATGTTCTTAGACATTGTCACTTACACACTGACAGATGACAAGTTCACATTCCTGGCCCAGTTGGTTAATGTATGTATGTGGTACATTTCAAGCATTTAGTACAGATCTTGAGTGAGGCTTCAGTCTAATGAGTAATATAAAGACACAGTCTTGTAATAGGTTGGAAGTTTCTCATCGAGACATGATAATGCACATCAAATCATACCTAATTGCTGGATTCAAGGTTAACCTTGACTCTATATATGTAAAAACAAGGAGTCATGTGGCACTTAAAGACTAACAGATTTATTTTTTGCATGAGCTTTCATGGGAGAAAAATCCCACTTTGTCTAGATATGTATTCTGGAAATCTGACTAAGACAAGCAACAAAAACTGAGCGGTGTAGATGATGGTAGAGGCTAGATAGGCAGCAAATGTCATTGTCTCACATTTGTTTAGTAAATTAATAAAACTACAGTACTTCAATTTAACATTTTTATTGAAGTTTGAATGAAAAGACATCTTTGAATTTCTTTTGAATTAAGGCACTTAGGCATGCTGATACTTCCAGCAGCAAAAAACTGTTGCCCAGGCCTAATAAATTGCTGCTCAGCAAATACTATAACTTGCTCAGCTGCACCATCAGCTTAGAGGGAACACTGGACTTGTGGGATGAGAGCGAAGGTCCTCTTTCTTGGACCAGTAATCTGTTAAAAGATGGGAAACAAAGCGTAGGAATAAATGGCCAGAACGAAGAGAGAGGAATAGCAGTGTTCCTCATGGATTTAGTGTTGTTCAACATACTTATATATGATCTAGAAAAAGAGTAAACGGTGAGCTGGAAAATTTGCAGATCATACAAAACTACTCACAATAGTTAAATCCAAAGCAGACTATGAAGAGTTACAAAGGGATCTCACAAAACGGGTGAGTGGGCAACAGAATGGCAGATGAAATTCAGTGTTGACAAATGAATAGTAACGCACATTGGAAAACATAATCCCAACTGCACATATAAAATGATGAGGTCTAAATTAGCTATTGCCACTCAAGAAAGATCTATTTGAATTGGAAAAGCTACAGAAAAAGGCAATTAAAATGATGAGGGTTATGAAAAAGCTTCCCTGTGAGGAGAGATGAACAAGATGAAGAGGTTACTTACCTGTAACCGGTGTTCTTCGAGAGGTGTGCTCCTGGCCATTCCACCTTAGGTGTCTGCACGCCACGTGCACGGCTCGCCGGAAACTTTTCCCTTAGAGTACCCATAGGGTCGGCTGCAGCGCCACCTGGAGTGGCGCCGCCGCCACTGCCTATATAAGCCCAGCCGACCCTGCCCCTCCTCAGTTCCTTCTACCCTACTTGTCTGAGGGGAGGTGGGAGGGTTTGGAATGGCCAGGAGCACACCTCTCGAAGAACACCGGTTACAGGTAAGTAACCTCTTCTTCTTCTTCGAGTGCTGCTCCTGTCCATTCCACCTTAGGTGACTAGCTAGCCTACCTCGGAGGTGGGAGACATCATAGAGAAACCGTTTGCAGCACTGCTCTCCCCACCGTTGCGTCCTGCTGTGCCTGATGGGTGATGGCGTAGTGCTGTGCGAAGGTGTGGGGGGAAGACCACGTCGCCGCTCTACAAATATCTGCGATAGGTATCCCTGCAAGGAAGGCCGCCGAGGCCGCCTGCGCCCGGGTTGAGTGGGCCGTCGCCCTTGGAAGGGGCCTGCCCCGCAACCGGTAGCACTCTCTGATGCAGTCCTTAATCCAGGCCGCGATCCGTTGAGTGGAAACCGGCTGGCCTTTTTTGTGGTTCGCCACCGCCACAAAGAGTTGCGGGGACTTGAGGAACGGCCTTGTACGCTCTATGTAAAAAGACAATGCCCTGAATGGAGGGCCCTATCTGTCTCTGACATGTGAGGCTTGGGGTAAAACACCGGCAGGCAAATGTCCTGGTTCAAGTGGAAGTGAGACACTACCTTGGGCCTAAAAGCCGGGTGAGGACGGAGTTGTACTTTGTCCTTAAAAAACAAGGTGTACGGAGGGACCGCTACCAGCGCCCGCAGTTCCGACACCCGCCAAGCGGACGTGATAGCCACGAGGAAAGCGACCTTCCACGATAGATACAACAGGGAACAGGTCGCCAGGGGTTCGAAAGGGGCTCTGGTAAGAGTTTGCAAAACCACATTGAGGTCCCACTGCGATGTAGGTGGCTTCAGCGCTGGGTACACCCGTGAGAGGCCAGCTAAAAACCTCTTGACCATAGGAATGGTGAAGAGAGAGCCATTCCCCAAGTCACGGCGGAAAGCCGCAATTGCCGCTAAGTGGACCTTTATGGATGAGATTGACAACCCCCTTGACTTCAGGTGCCACAAATAGTCCAAAATGGTGTGCACTGCGACCTGCGCCGGGTCCAGCCCGCGCCCGGTAGTCCAGAGCACGAACCTGGTCCATTTAGCCCCATAGGTAGCCCTTTTGGAGGGCTTTCTGCTGCCCCGCAGGACCTCCCGCACGGGCGAAGAACATAGTTGCTCGCTAGCCGTTAGCCATGGAGGTACCACGCGTGGATGTGCAGGGCTTCCAGGTTGGGGTGCAGGAGGCGACCGTCGTCCTGGGACAGCAAGTCCGGTCTCAGGGGCAGGCGGATCGGGTCGTGTTGGGCGCAGCGCAGTAGGGTCGAGAACCAGTGCTGCCGCGGCCACGCCGGGGCAATTAAGATGACCCTCGCCTTGTCGTCCTTCACCTTGCATAGGACCCTGGGCACCAGCGGGACTGGGGGAAAGGCGTATAACAACCCCGCCTGACCCCAGTGGAAGTGGAAGGCGTCCCCCAATGACCCGGGGCTGTGCCCTTGGAAGGAGCAGAAAACCGGGCACTTGTTGTTCTTCTCCGAGGCAAAGAGGTCGAGACGGGGAACCCCCCACCTCCAGAAAATGGACCGCGCCACCTCCGGGTGGAGAGCCCACTCGTGGGTCAGGAACTTCCGGCTCAACTCGTCCGCCAGAGCATTCCTGAGCCCCGGTATGTACGAGGCCAGCGGACGGATCTGGTGGAGAATGCAAAACTCCCATAGGCGAATGGCCTCCTGGCATAACTGGCGGGAGTGGGTGCCCCCTTGCTTGTTTATGTAAAACATCGCGGTTGTGTTGTCCGTCCGCACTAACACTGAGCGGTCCCGAAGGCGGTCCCGAAACGCCTCGCATGCTAGGCGAACCGCCCTCAGCTCCTTGATGTTGATGTGTAGTCGAGAGTCCTCCCGCGACCACCGGCCTTGCGTCTTGAGGCCGTTGAGGTGCGCACCCCAGCCGATGTCCGAAGCGTCGGTTGTCAGGTGGAGCGACGGCTGAGGGGGGCGGAACGGGACCCCCGAACAGAGGTTGGGTTCGCAACCCCACCAACGTAGAGTCCTGAGCACCGACTCCGGGTCCATCACCATCAGGTCCACATCGTCCATACTCGGACGGAACACCCCGGCCAGCCACAGTTGGAGCGGCTGCATACGCAGGCGGGCATGGGGAACCACATATGTACATGCTGCCATGAGGCCTAAGAGGCGAAGGCATTCCCGGGCGCTGACCATCGGGAAGCTGGTCAACATGTCCACCCGCCCTTTGATGGCCTGAAACCGGGCGTAGGGAAGGCTTGCCTTCGATGATCTCGAATCGAGAACCTCCCCGATGAACTCGATCCGCTGAGCCGGGACAAGGACCGACTTTTGCAGGTTCACGAGCAGCCCCAGCCGGCTGAACACGGACTGGGTCAAACGCAGGTGGGCCTGCACCTCTCGTCGAGACCGACCCACGATCAGCCAGTCGTCCAGGTAGGGGAACAGGGAAACCCCTTGTTTCTGGAGGAACGCTGCTACTACCGCGAGGCACTTTGTAAAAACCCGCAGGGCCGCTGACAGGCCAAAGGGAAGTACTGTGAACTGCAGGTGGGCTTGGCCCAGCGTGAAACGCAGAAACCTTCTGTGGCAGGGCTTGATGGCGATATGAAAATACGCGTCCTGCAGATCGAGGGCGGCGTACCAATCGCCCGGATCCAGAGACGGAAGTATGGAGGCTAGGGAAACCATCCGGAACTTGATCTTGCGGAGGTGCCGGTTGAGGCCCCGCAAGTCCAAAATGGGGCGTAGACCCCCTTTCGCCTTGGGAATCAAGAAGTACCGGGAATAGAAACCCTTCCCTATGTCCTCTGGGGGCACCCATTCCACCGCTCCTTTTTGAAGGAGGGTCTGCAACTCCTCTTGCAATATCTGTTGGTGGGCCTGATCCCGCAGGGAACCACACAACACAGGGCGGCGCCGCCGGGGTAACGAAGAAAATTGGAGGGAATAGCCCTCCTGAATTGTTTTGAGCACCCAGCGGTCGTTCGTGATCTGGCTCCATTCCTGTGCGAACCGGTGCAGCCTGTCGAGGAACATGGGCGTTTCTGGATCCTTAGGAGGTGGTACGGCGCGCTCGATGCGGACGTCAAAAGGTTTTCTTTTGAGTGGTCTGTTGACGGGGACCCCCTTGGTTGCTGGGCCGGCGCCCCGAAGGCCGACGAAACGAACGTCCCCTTTGCCCTTCGTCCTCCCGACTTTGGCGGAAAGGCCTGGTCTGAGGGGGAGGCTTAAAGGGCTTCCTCTGGATGGCGGGTGTGTGGAGGCCTAAGGACTTGATCAAAGCCCTTGAGTCTTTTAAAGTCTGCAACCGACTGTCCGTCTGTTGCGAAAACAGCTCTGGGCCTTCGAACGGCAAGTCTTGTAAGGTGACCTGCACCTCCTGGGGAAGGCCCGAGGCCTGCAGCCACGAGCTACGCCTCATAGACACACCGGAGGCCATGGATCGGGCCGCCGCATCCGCCGTGTCCAAGGCCGACTGTAGCAAGGCCTTAGATACGACCTTGCCTTCCTTGATTGAGGCCGACAAGGCCGCCGCCGAGTCCTGCCCCACTGAGTCCGCGAAACGCTCCATAGTCGACCAGGCATTAAACATATATCGGCTCAGGATAGCCTGCTGATTGGCTATCCGCAGTTGCAAGCCCCCCGTGGAGTAGACCTTCCTCCCGAACAGGTCCAGCTTCTTTGCGTCTTTGGACTTCGGAGTCGAGGCTGGGCGACCCCGTCACTCTCTTTCGTTAGCCGCGGCTACCACAAGGGAGCTAGGAGCGGGGTGGGAATAAAAATGTTCGTAGCCCTTGGAGGGCACAAAGTACTTCCGCTCAGCCCTCTTGGCCGTAGGGGGAATGGAGGCTGGCGCATGCCACAGGGCCTTGGTGGTGTTTTGAATGGTCTTTATGAATGGCAGAGCCACTCTGCCCGGGCCCTCGGGAAGCAGAATGTCAACCATGGGGTCGGCCTCCTCCACGATCTCCTCAGCCTGGAGGCCTAGCCCGGAGGCCACGCGCCTAAGGAGTTCCTGATGGGCCCGAGCATCGTCCGGGATGCCCACCGGCTTAGCGCCTGCCACCGCCTCATCGGGTGGCGACGAAGAGGACTCTTCGAAATCCGGAGCCTCGGATAGCGCCCGCGACCGGGTACTCTGGCCGGCGCTGGTGATGCTCCCCCTGTCCTGCTCGTCCCGAGGAGATTCCACCTCGGACATTGTCTCGGTGCCGGGTGGGGCCCCCAAAGCCGCAGACGGGGGAAGGCTGGTCCCAGAGGGGGGGATAAGGGACCCCGCACCGAAAGGCTGCCCTTGTTGGGCGGCCCACAGAGTCCAAAAGGGCCATTGAGTCGGCTGCCACGCTGCCCACGGCGGCTGGGCTGGCGGTGCCGTAAGGGTTGGCGGTGCCGCGAAAGGTTGCGGTGCCGAGGCGCCTCCCGTCGCCGGCGAGCGAGGCGGTGCCGGGTCCTCGACTGAGCTCGAGCGGCTGGAGCGAGGCGACCATGGCGGTGCCGAGGCCGACGGTACCGGGGACCGGCACCTGCTATCGCCTCTAGGCGCCGTCAATGACGTGCGGTGCCGGGGAACGCTGGGAGACCTGCTCCTCGGCGCCGATGACGACGGTGCCGCTGGCTGTCGGTGCCGCTGCTCGGGAGCCGGTGCCGTGGACCTGCCACGAGTCGACAGGGGAGTCGGTTTGCCCCGCGACGGTGCCGGTCTCGGTGCCGCTCTCTCCATCGGCGCCGTCAGAATCGCCGGTGCCGCACGAGTCCCCCCCTTTGATGGTACCGGTGTCGGCAGCGTGGAGTGGCTCGATAGAGCCTGTACCGCTGCAAACGCCTCCGGAGTAGCCGGTAGAGATAAGTCCGCACCCAGAATGTCTCTGGTTGGGGAAGGGGAGGACACCGGGCTAAAACGGAGTTCAGAGGGCTCAGGTGCCTCAGGAGATAGGGAGATAGGCTGGCTCGCACGGCTCTGGCCATTGTCCCTCCCTCTTTTCGCCATTTTAGGCGAGGTCTCTTTGTCCGCCCGCCTTTTCTTGGGCGGTGCCGGAGACGCCGAACGGCGCCGCGACCCGCGCGGCTTGCCGTGGCTGGGCTTCGGTACCGATGCCGGTGCTGATGAAGCCGGCGCGCTCTGCACCGACGGCGCTGTACTGGAGCCGGAGTCCGTGGGTGCCGGGCGGAGAGCTTCCTCCATCATGTGGAGTTTCAGGCGCTGAACATGGTCCTTTTGGGTCCGAGGCTTGAAGCTCCGGCAATGTTTGCAGCGCTCTACCAGATGGGCCTCTCCTAGGCAGAAAAGGCACTTGTTGTGCGGGTCATCGAGCGGCATCGATTTCCCGCACTGGCTGCATGTTTTAAAACCAGGCATAGCCCAGCCCCGGGCCCGGGGAGGGCTCCAGCAAACGTAACTAACAGTCGTTCCAACAATAAACTAAATAACATAAAGAATAAACAAACGAAAAGGACTGGATAAGTCCAGACGGGTACTCCGCAGCCACGTGCTATCGCTCGAGGCCAGGGATGTTCCAGCGACCGACAGGGCGGTAAGAAGGAACTGGAGGGGCAGGGGCAGCTGGGCTTATATAGGCAGTGGCGGCGGTGCCACTCCAGGGGGCGCTGCAGCCGACCCTATGGGTACTCTAAGGGAAAAGTTTCCGGCGAGCCGTGCACGTGGCGTGCAGACACCTAAGGTGGAATGGCCAGGAGCAGCACTCGAAGAAGAATGGTACTTTTCAGCTTGGAAAATGGACGACTAAGGGGGATATGACAGAGTTCTATAAAATCATGACTGATGTGGAAAAAGTAAATAATGGGAGTGTTATTTATGCCTTCTCATAACACAAAAACTAGGGGTCACCCAACGGAATTAATAGGCAGCAGGTTTAAAATGAACAAAAAAGTATTTCTTCACACGAGGCAGAGTCAACCTGTGGAACTCCTTGCCAGATGATGTTGTGAAGGCCAAGACTAGAAGGAAAAAAGAACTAGAGGGAAAAATGAAAGTTACTCACCTTGGTGCAGTAGCCGGAGTTCTTCGAGATGTGTGTCCCAGACATGCTCCATTTCAGGTGTGTGGGCACACCCCATACCTGGATTGGAGATTTTTCAGCAGTACCACTGCTGGGGGAGGCACGTGTGCCAACAGCGAAGAAGTGACACTTCTGCACCACGTGTGACGCATGTGCCTCCCCCTCCCATCCGTCAGTTCTCAGTCTACTGCAGAGACCACGATGTAGAAGGTATGCTCCAAAGTAGAGGGGAGGAAGGGAGGGTAGTGGAGGATGTCAGGGACATGCATCTCGAAGAGCTCCGGCTATTGCACCAAGGTGAGAAATCTTCATTTCTTCTTTGAGCAGTGTCCCCAAATGCTCCACTTCAGGTGAGTATTTAGGAGTTCCCTGTAGTGGAGGTGGGAACTTCGTAGTGTGGAACGTGTGAAGACTTTAAGACTGCTAAGCCGACTGTAGTGTCTAGTTTAGATAGTTGTTCTATGGCATAGTGTTTTATGGAAGTGTCTGCAGAGGACCATGTAGCAGCCTGGCAAATGTCTGAGAGTGGAATGTTTCTAAGGAAAGCAGTAGATGTAGCTAAGGACCTAGTGGACTGGGCCCAAATGGAGTCAGGTAGTTGGCTCCCTGATTGTGAGTATGCAGTTCTTATGCATGAGGAAATCCTGCACGAGAGTCTCTGCTTCAATATAGGATTTCCTTGTGACTGTTCTGTAGTGGAAACGAGAAGTATAGGGGTTTTCCTGAAGTCCTTGGTTCTTTGCAGGTAAATGTTTAAAGCACGCCTTATGTCCAGGGTATGAAGAGCAGCCTGCTGAGGTGTAGTATGTGGTTTTGGAAAAAATACAGGTAAGTGTATTGTTTGGTTAAGATGGAAGGTAGATGTGATCTTTGGGAGAAACTTGGGATGTGGACGTAGAGATACTTTGTCCTTATAAAAGACTGTGTAGGGAGGGTGTGCCATGAGGGCTGCTAACTCTCCTACATGCCTGGCTGAAGTAATTGTGACCAGGAATGCAACCTTCATGGACATATGAAGGAGGGAGTTTGTTGCAAGAGGCTCGAATGGAGGTCTCATTAACATTCGAAGTAGCATAGTAAGGTCCGATGGATGGACAGGAGGATGAACTTGCAGATATATGTTTTGAAGTCTGGATGTGAATCTCTTTAGTATAGGATGCATGAATAATGAAGAGTCATGTACATGGGCATGAAAGGTCAATATGGCTGTAAAATGGACTCTGATTGTATTAACAGATACATTTGTTTCTTTCAGGCTCAAGAGGTATTCCAGTATGTCCAGAATAGGAGCATTTATTGGATCAAGGAATTTACGAGTGCACCAAGGGGACAAACGACGCCACTTTTGAAGGTAAGTTTGTCTTGTTGTGGGTTTTCTACTATTTAGCAGAATGTGTTTGACCTTGTTGGAACATTGGGCTTCTAGATCGTCGAACCATTATGCTGTGAGATGACGTCTCTCCAAGTGAGTGTGGAGTGTTCTCCCTTTGTTCTGTGATAGGAGAGTTGGTGTATATGGGAGAGTGACTGGTGTCTTTTTGACATCCTTAGCAGGTAGATGTACCATATTTATCTGAGCCAGGCTGGTGCTATCATGATCATCTTGGCCCTGTCTTGTTGAATTTTCCAGATTACTCTGGGTATCATGGGTATTGGGGGAAAGGCGTATAGTAGTGATTGACTCCAGTCGATGAGGAATGCATCACCTTCAGAAACCTCTCCTATTCCTGCCCAGGAGCAGTATCCGTTGCATTTCTTACTCACGAAAGTAGCGAACAGGCCCATTGTTGGAAAACCCCAGCATTTGAACATCCTCTGAAGGATATTGTCTCGGATCGTCCACTCGTGGGCTTCTGTGAAATTCCTATGCAGGTTGTCTGCTATTATGTTCTGTTTGCCGGGAATGTATATTGCGGATATATGGATATTGTGTGTGATGCACCATTCCCACAATTTGATCGCTTCTAGACAAAGGGATTGAGAATGTGTTCCCCCTTGGCAATTGATATAATGCATGCATGCTATGTTGTCTGTGCAGATCTTTATGGTTTTCCCTGATATTATTGGGGGAAAACGGTGACATGCACATCGAACTGCTCTCAGTTCGAGAAGATTTATGTGTAAGGATTTTTCTTGAATTGACCATCTTCCCTGAGCTGTTTCGCAGAGGAGTTGTGCACCCCATCCTATGAGGGAGGCATCTGTTGTTATTAGCATCGATGGTTTTTGAGGGACAAATGGGACGCCGTGGCAGAGATTGTCTTCTTTTGTCCACCAGGTGAGAGACTTTTTAACGAGTTGTGGGATGGAGAGAATGTGACTGAGTGAGTGGCTGCGTTTTCGTTGCTGATGGAGGAACCAGAGTTGAAAAAGCCACACTCGCAGTCTGGCATGGTGGACAAGGTAGGTTGTAGCGGCCATGTGGCCTAGTAATTGCATACAAATATGGGCAGATACAATGGATGAAGCTTGGATTGTATGTACAAGGTGTTTTATCCTGTCGTATCTCTCCTGAGGAAGGTATGCTCTGGCTGAGGTGGTATGGATATGGGCCCCAATAAAGTGGATTTCCTGTAGTGGGTGTAGAGATTGTGTAATTTATCATTAAGCCTAATGAGAAGAAGGTTTCCTCTGTTGTTTTGACTGCTTGTAGTGTTTCTTGGCAGGTTCGTGCCTTTATTAGAAAATTGTCCAAGTATGGGAAGATTGTGATGTTTCGTTTGCAGAGAGATGCTATGACTGGAGCCATGAATTTCAAAAATACCCTGGGAGCTGTACAAAGGCTGAAAGGGAGGACCGTATATTGGTAGTGTTTGTTTTGGAACTGGAACCTCAGGAATTTCCTGTGAGCTGGGTGGATAGGTACATGAAAGTAAGCATCTTTGAGATCAAGGGATGCCAACCAATCCCCCTGTTGTAAGGATGGAAGTATCATTCCCAAAGTTACCATTTTGAACCTCTGTGTCCGTATGAATTTGTTGGGTTTCCGGAGGTCTAGGCTTGGCCTCCATCCTCCTGTTCTCTTCTCGGTGATGAAGTACTGAGAATAAAACCCCTATCCCTGAAATTGTCATAGGACCTCTTCTATTGCCCCAATCTGTAGAAGCTTGTATTCTTCCTGCTGTAGAAGTTGTTTGTGACTGGGGTCCCTGAAAAGGGATGGGGAAGGGTAGTGGGATATGGATTTCAACAGGCAGGGGATAGAATAACCTTCCTTGATGATTTGTATGACCCACTTGTCTGTTGTTATCATTTGCCAATGGTGGAGGAACGGTAGTAGTCCGTCACGAAAGCAGAGATGTTTTGTTATAGTGGCATTGTGAATGAGGGTGGGGTGGTTGGATGAACCCTCGATCAAGGTGTCAAAATTGCTGTTCTGAGTTGGTCGTCTGGTAGTTTGAGGAAGACTGGTTGGACTGTCGTCTTCTGTTCTGCTGCCTAGGTCTGATTCTTGAGGTGTCAGGCCTTCTATTGAGATGGTTTTGGGTATATCTGTAGTTATAAGTCTGGTATCTATGATATTTCTTTCGTGAGGTAGGAGTGTATGTTCCGAACATACGTAGTGTGGTTCTCGAATCTTTGAGAGCGTGCATTACACCGCTTGTCTTTTCAGCATAAAGTTTTTCTTTGTCAAATGGCAGATCTTCAATGGTATTTTGCATTTGTTTTGGTAGACCTGCTGCGTGGAGCCAGGAGGATCTTTGCATTACTATGGCGGTTCTGATGGTTCTCACTGCAGCATCAGTGACATCCAGTGAAGCTTGTAAAGCTGTTCTTGCCACCAGCTGTCCTTCCTTGATCAGGTCATTAAAGACATCTTTTTTATCATCTGGAATAAAGTTTGTAAAGTCCAGCATCTTTGTGTATATGTCATGATTGTAATTAGATATGACAGCAGTGTAATTGGCCACCCGAAGTTAAAAGGTGGCTGAAGTGTATACCTTTTTCCCCAACATGTCCAATCTCTTGTCATCTTTATCTTCAGGGTTAGATTTATTATGAGGTTGCTTGGATCTCTCGTTTGCAGCCTCAATTACTAGAGAATTCGGTTGGGGATGCGTAAATAGGAATTCATTGCCTTTAGGGGCAATAAAATACCTTTTGTCAGCAATTTTTATTAGTGGGAGTAGATGACACGGGTGTTTGCCAGATAATGTTCACCAGCTCCCTTATGCCCTCATCCATAGGTAATGCAATTTTGGTGGATACAGAGGATTGTAGAATTCTATACAATTTATGTTGTGTACTGGATATGTCCTGGGTGGGTATATCCATACTACCTGCCACCCTTTTGAATAATTCTTGGAATTGTTTTGAGTTGTCAGCCTTAGAATGTTGGGCTGGACTCTTAGGGGTTTCAGGTGGTTTGGGAACAGCCAAAGTGGACTGAGTTGAATATATTGGAGCCTGAGTCAGTTGCTGTTGCTGTTGTGTCAGGACTGGTATAGGCCGCTGAAAAGGCATCGTCATTTGCAATGTAGATGGGAAAGCCGGAATAGTGCCATACTGTGGCCAACTGTTCCATGCTATCCATGGCATATTAAAGGAGGGGTTCCTAACCCATTGGGGACCTGTCCATGGATAGGTCAGACAGGGATTCTGTGGTAATGTGTGAATCTTGCTGTAGCACAGTTTAGTCAGTAGGGGGAGCTTCCGAGCTCCCTGAAAGCATGCTATAGTCTGAAGAGAAAGAGAATGGAGAAAGTTGCTCTGGAGAGGAATCTGCTCCAAAAAGTGGAGAAATTGGGGGTGAATCTATGTGTAAGTCCTCCTTAAGAACAGAATGGTGGGACTTTCATGTCTTCTGGGAGCCTGATCCCTGTAGTGGAAGCTGCTGTGAGTTAGGTAGTGGCTGCATTGGCAGTGAAGTGTCAGTCTGTGCCTGCAAGGGCTGCAGAGCCTGAAGCATCAGAATTGGTGCCAGAGGAAGAAAGGCAGGTGGCAGTGGCAGTGCAGATACTGGGACTGAACTTGGCATGGTGGTTAGAATCAGCGCTGGGGTGCCAGTTAACGGTGCAGAGGCAGCCGTTGTTGGCATGGAGCCGGCTGTCAAAGTCTGTATCAGTGCCGCTTTGGAGTCTGTGGCTCTGTTTAGCTGCCCACGCTCTTTGTTAGAGCTTTTTGGGTGCTCCCCCATCTCAGAGGTTTGTATATCCGAGGATCCCATAGCCTCCAGGGTATATTTTGTCTTCCCCTGTGCTCCTGGATTTTTTGGATAGCACAGGAGATGGCACAGAAGAGTGTCTTTTCTGCGCACTGTCAGATCTATGCAGAGACGGACCAGGGTCGG
This sequence comes from Podocnemis expansa, assembly GCA_007922195.1. Lineage (NCBI taxonomy): Eukaryota > Metazoa > Chordata > Testudines > Podocnemididae > Podocnemis > Podocnemis expansa. The sequence goes on along the minus strand of ML682070.1, from coordinate 568,244 downwards.
AAGCCGATCTGAGGGAGCCTTCCATTAACAAAAGTTTAAGTTTCCTCTCCCTGTCTTTTCTTGTTCTAGAGGTTAGGTTTCAGCAATGATTGCATTTGTGAGGCATGTGAGCTTCAGCAAGGCATTTTATGCAGCCTCTGTGACCATCAGATGCCAGCATCGCTTCTTTACATGAAGCGCAACGTTTGAAACCTGAGGAGTTCGGCATTGTAGATTTCAGCCCTTTAGTTTTGTAATTGTCTTCTTTCTTCTTCTTTCCTTTGTTTTGGGTTTTATCTATTGTTAAAGATGTGTTTAGGGGTTGTTTTGTTGGGTAGTGGGGTGTCTGAGGACAGCTCGTGTGGAGCTGCTGCGATCTCTGTCTGTTGGTCAGAGCAGTAGGAATGGAAACTAAGGGACGGGAGGGGGAGGCACGCATGTCACACTTGATGCACAAGTGTCACTCCTTTGCTGTCGGTGCGTGTGCCTCCCCCAGCAGGAGTACTGCTGAGAAATCTCCGATCCAGTCGTGGGGTGTGCTCACACCTGAAGTGGAGAAGTCGGGGACACTGCTCGAAGAAGAACTTATACATTTCAGATTTTATTTAGTTTAGGGGGAACAGGAGCCTTTTCCCCCTTCAGACTTCATCAGGAAGGACACACCCGACCACAGCAAAGCTGCATTACACCACAGGCCAAACCATCTAGTACAGTGACACCAAAAATACATGCATCTCCACTAGCCTGCTCTGACTGCACCTTCATGCTGTGGAGCCTTCCAGAGCCAAAGCCTCATTACCAGCTCTGACAAATCAGAAGCTAGGGATACCAAGGCCATGGTGCTGTCACTGACCATCTTGGCCAATAGCTGTTGATGAACCTGTCCTCCATGAACTTTTCATTCTTTTTTGAACTTTATGTTAGTTTTGGCCTTTACAACACCTTCCCCACACCCCGGGCACAACAAGAGTTACAGGTTGACTGTGTGCTGCGTGAACTGCTTCCTTTTGTTTGTATTAATTTCATTGGATGACCCCTGAAACTCATGTTATACAAAAGGAGAAGATAACCCTTCCCAACACTGTTAGCTTTTTTTGATTACAGCTGCACACGGAGCAGATGTTTTCAGACAACTATCCATGATGATGCTAAGATTTCTTCCTTGACTGGCAATAGCTAATTTAGACCCCATCATTTTATATGTATAGCTGAGATTATGTTTTCCAATGTGCATTACGTCTCATTTATCAACACTGAATTTTATCTGCCATTCTGTTGACCAGTCACCCAGTTTTGTGATACCTCTTTGTAACTCTTCACAATCTACTTTGGGCTTAACTATATTGCGTCATTTTGTATCACCTGCATATTTTGCCACTTGACTGTTTATCCCTTTTCTAGATGACTTATGAATACATCAAACAGCACTGGTCCAGTACTGACTTCTGGGGCAGTGCTTCTCAAGCTGGCGTCCATGACCCCCTTTTGGGGGGTGGGATGCCAAATACTGAAGGAGCCCTTGCGAGGTCTCTGTAATACTGAGATTCCATGGAGCTCCATGCTGGGTGAGGGGGCACAGCAGCCTCCAAAAGCTTCATGCCTGCTGGACTCAGGGGTTGGTCTGAACTCTGCACTGGTGGGTGAAGAAGCAGTCTCCTCGAGCCACACCGCCCCCCCCCCATGCCGACAAGAGAGAAAGTGCTCTACTAACTGAGTCCCTCCCCACCGAGGATCAACAGCCCAAGCCCCTCTTGCCAGAGCAGCCCCCAAACCCTGTGCCTGCAGGAGCAGACACAGCACCCCTCAAGCCGCACATCTGCTGGGCACGGCAGCCACCTTGTAAGCTCTGCACCAGCAGGAGCTGAGGAGCAGCTGCCCAAGGCTCATGCTGGCCACACTGGAGGAGCAGCACTTTGAGCCCCAGGCCACCAGGAGTTTTGTGTGTTTATGGATGGTGAGAGGATGAGAGGTGTGTTTTACCTACTGTTAAACTACAGGGGCTCTCACCCAAATGGCTGGCAATCACTGCTCTGGGGACCTCACTATTCACCTCTCTTCATTCTGAAAATTGACCTTTATTCCTCCCCTTTGTTCCCTGTCTTTTAACCAGTCTGAGGCAGAGTCAGGTGTGCCTCAATGAATAACGAAAGTGTTCTCTTCCCAGGAGAGGAGGAGATGAATTACGCTTTGGGACAAGCATAGATTCCCTTGTCCTCTACTCCTCGCATGCTGAACAGCTGGTTACCAGGTGTGAGTCATCAGCTGGAGACGTGACCTATGCCCTGAACTCCAGAATTGAAGGGCATCCACAGCAGCTCATAGAGCTAGCTTTAGCATTTATTTTATTCAGCAGTAATGCAAGAAACCTACGGCCTGTATCCTGTAAGACCTGGCTTCACCAGTTAGCCTAAAGCTTGAGGCACAAAGAAACAGACCTTTGCACAGCTAAACAGACTAACTGTCATCTTTGAGTTTTGGGGAACTGGGAATAGTGTATTTAGGGGCCAAGTTTGTCCAGAATGACACCAGCCAACCACAGGAACATGAGCTAACACCAGCTTGTGGATATTTTAGGATAGGAACACCTGCAGATGTCTGACCACAAGAGCATCATGACAACGAAAGGACTTATATGACAATCAGTTCAGATCATTCATATACTGACCTATAGAAGAAGGGCACCCCGACATTATACACAAATAAGGAAGAGGGGAGAAATCTCTCCTGAATTAACGTAAAACCTAGTGGTATCAGCATAACTTATGACAAAAGTTGTCTCACAGTCTGTGTGCATGAGGAGAGATGTTGCCCTTGTAAAGTTCCACACTGATGGCCATTGGTGATGATGAGTAAGGCAATGGCTACCATTTCAGGTTGTTCTGCATGGGATGGTGTGAGTATAAGGATGTTCAGGTGTATATTCTGTATTGTCTCTACTTTGCTGGGTTGGTGTGCTTGTGACCTTGCTAAATGTATTAATAAACTATAATAAATACACAAGGGCTTTTCAAGGATGAGCATTGTAATCGTGCACATCGGGGTCCCCAACTACACTGTAATTTTAATAATACTAGACCTGATCTTGGGACAAGAACCTGTCAAACTTCAGAGTGAACACTGGGAACTCTTAAGTAATCAGTGTAAATTAAGATATGATTAATAGATGGGACTACACCATGCATAAAGAGAACGATCTAGGGAACTGGTCTTTTCTTCAGGAGGGAGCACTGGAGTCCCTGGACTGTAAAGGGAGAAAGCAGTAGTTTTGCCCTTTCACCATTCAGCCGTAATGTGACACAGTTAAATAGTTCCATTCTGACTCAGCAGCAAAGTCTGACAGATCCCAGGTAGATGGAATGCCCCATCCTCATGGCCCCTATCAAGGGGGGGAAAGGGGTGAAATGGGGAGATTTCCATGGGTGGTGTTGGTCTTTCCTATCCTCTGACAAAAAAGCAAAATCTTTCCACACCCAGAAGCTGAAGTAAACAGGCCAGGGCTTGTGTCTGATGGGATCAAATCTTTTGTCCCCCAGCTCAGTATCTTGCCACAGGCAACAGACAGTACCTAAAGACTCAGAGAAAATCCTATGATGCACCTCTCTAGCTATAGGTTGAGAAGGTAAAGCATCTGTGGATTCCCCCACTAGCTCCATAACCACCCATTTTTCGGTGGACAGCTACGGTTCTGGACAGCTCTGGAGAGGGGGGCTGCTGGCTGTCAAATGAACTGAAAAGGAGCAGTGAGGTAAAAAAGCTTGGACCTACCTTCACTCCATCTGATTTCTTGTTCAGTAGGCTTTTGGCAGCTGCAGAGGAAAACAGGACAAGCTGGTGAGGGTTTGGTTTTAAAATCTCTCTCTCTCCTTCCCTTCAAGATTGAAGGAGAATTAAAGGGACAATCCCTCTGCTAATTTCTCCTGGTAATCAAGAAAGGACCAGAGTTCCAGACCAGGTCAGTTTTAAATCAGTGTGCTGTTACCCACCACAAATCCTGTCCTTTATATCAAATACCCAGTGTTAAAGCCAGCAACACGCCCATCCTCCATAACCTCACAGAGATCCAGTCTCCAACGAGGTCACAAGGTAATTTTACTTCTAGCCCTCTATCTCTCACAGCCTTCCCGTCCTCCAGAAGTGGCAGAGATTACAGAGAAAAAACTGGAGACATCTGCCAGATCCTAGTAGCCAGAGATTTGCTCTCAAGTACAGTCGCTTATATAAGTCTTTATGAAGCGGGAGGGGAGAGAAGTAGGGGAGGACGTTCTGACAATAGAGAGAAATCCTACTCACTGCCAAGATGCAAAATTAGCTGGAAGAACATCTGGGATAAGGAAAGGAATAGACAGGAGCAAAGTCTTTGGTAAAGAAGGCTGCTCTGCCAGCTGGTAGAAAGAAAGAAAGAATAAGCAGTGATGGCCGAACATCATCACTTAAGGCTATAGAAGCTCTGCTCTGCTATGCTTGGTCTGAACAACCAGTGCTTGAACTGAGAGAAACCAGCACAGACGCACTGAGAAGGAGCGTCTGATGCCGCAACGAGACAGAAGACACACACACACAGCGTGCCTGGCAAAATCCATATATGCATGATCAGGTTAAGCAGGCCTTCCATGCACAATGGGAAAGTGACATGTTTAACAATGGTTGTCCACAAGGAGCCTCCCAGCCCAGTGGTTACAGAACAGTTTTGTTACTCATGTAGATGGATCCAAGCTGTTTCCATGCCTGTGGCAGGAAGTAGATGAGATACCTGCTATGACAAGGAGTTGACATGCCTCTCCTAAACAGCTATTTGAAAGTGCTTGGCTTCATCCACACTAGCAGGCACCAGAGTGGGATGTTAGCCCCAATGAGTACAAAGACAAAATACAGAAAGAGAGGAAGAACAATGGGCTCCACTCTCTACCCAAGCCTGTCTTGCTTAGACCCTCTGAGATACTCCATTTCCCAGCACTCCCAGAAGGCAAGCCAATAAGCCTGCACTCAGTTTGTTGTACTTCTCTCAGGATTTGTCTACAATTGCACAACAAAGTATTGCAACAAACCAGCAGTTGTACGGCCTTCAGATTGAATGACTGGGTAACTCCTCAAGTCCACACCCACACCCCCAAGCTGTCCCACCTGGCTGACAGATGTCAGGGATACTGGTTAGACAACTGCTGGGACAAAACTCTGGAGCTCACCTTTAGCTGACATGGTGTGGACAACAGCTGCTTCCCCCCAACTTCCATTGCTAAGCTGGTTCTAGCTCTGCTCCATTCTCCTTAAAGCTCCCACTCCCAAAACCAGCACAGAGCAGGCCCACACTGCTGCCCCCTGTCCCACTAGCCCAGGAACACACTTCAAGCCAACTGGTTCTTCACTTCAACCCTTCTGGACACTCTCACTACCACAGCAGACAGGAGCCAGGTAAAACATTCTGTGCAGTTACACCAGGGACCAAGGTTTCAGCAGAGAACGCTTTCCCATCTGCCTGCACTGGCCAGGCCTTTCTATTCTATTCAAAAAGAGCTTTCTCTAACCAGGAGCACCTCCCAGCCAGCCCAGCACCCTGCAGCGCTAACCAGAGCTCTGGCAGATCCAGCCTGTCCTTGGATTTCAGAGTCACACACCTTTCTCTTCCAAGCCACTCACTGGTCCAGTGCAGAAAGAAACTCAGTTAGCTGCCTATTAACTTCAGGTACCCCAATATGTGAGGGTGTGCAAAGGGCATAGGAGAAGCACTCACATGCAGTGACAAAGAAGGGGCAGGCACCCCAAGCAAAGGGGAGACTGTGTAGAGTTATGCACTGGTTAATCTGCATACATTATCTGACACGTCACAGAGCCTGTAGGTAGGACTCTTATGGCTAGCGATAGACTGGAAGGACTTATGAGAACAAGAGGAGGTTTTCAGACAGACAGACAAGCAATCCCCAACATTCAGCCAAACACGGCAACATCAGGGCAGGGAAAACCCAGGGGAAGATGAGAGGGACCCTTTGCGGCTCAGGAACTGCTCTTGGGCACCCATCCATTGCAGGTTTCCAGGCACACAACACCGACAACATCCCTCTTCATAGCTTGCCCACTGCTCCTGCATAAGGACATTCAAAGTCCCTTTTCCTCCATAGTGGAGTTACTACTGCAAATCCAACAATTTTGGTTTACTTCTATTCCTGGTTTACCATCTGTTCAGGAATCTCTGACAAGATGCAGAGAGTACAGTCCCTGCCTTCGAGCAGCCAAACACATCTTGTTTTAGCCTCTGAGAAAGATGAAAACTAGCCCCCTTTGGCACACAGTCTTGGTCTTATGAGTCTCAAATCCCCAACACTGAACTTATCAGCAATGAACACCGGACACTCCAGATGGGCCAGAGTTGTGGGGGGGGGGGGTAGATTTGCATACGAGACCAAAATACCCATGCCAGCATGAGCCATGAATGCTTCTCCAACTCCCCTATGCCTCTTGCTCATCTTTCTCAGCACATAGCCAGCAGAGGCTCTCAGTCAGGGCTCCCTTAGCCTGTATCTGTGCAGAGCTGAGATATTTTTACAGTCTCAAGCCCCTAGGCATTTGGGGGGAAGGATGAGAGGAACAGCACTGAATTCAGCTTTGTGAAATCTGACTGCCTCACAGTAGCCTGACAAGACAGAGCTTTTCCTTCCTGCTTTAAGTCAATATAGAACTGGGAACAGAGATTCTAGGACTGTCCTAATTCTTTCCAACTGGCAGAAGAAATGAAAAGAGAGAAGTCAGACCAATGTCTTCCAAGTGATTATGTCAGAGCAACCTATCATTGCAGAGTAACCCTCAACCTGATTCATCTCAATACAACAGGTTCCAGAGATCTAATGAAAACGATGCTGTTCAATCTGAGCTTCCCTGAAGAATACTCAAATGTTGTAAATTCAGATTCTTGAGCTCAACCCCATCTTCCGAAATAGCTGGCACTACCCACACATACTTCAATTCCCTCCACCTGCCCAGTCATATGCTGGTCTGTTGGCAGGACACTAGCAATGTCTAGCATGAGATTCATAGAATCATAGGGTTGGAAGGCACCTGATGAGGTCATCTAGTATAATCCCCCTGCTAAAAGCAGGACCACTCCCACTAAATCATCGCAGCCAGGGTTTTGTCTAACTGGGCCTTAAATGTTTCCAAAAATTTGCGTTAATGACTCAGTAAGAACCAGGAGACAATGATCCTAGGTGAAATGAACTCCATCCTGAATGCCAACATCTGTCAGCAAGCATGGATGAGGTCTCACTAGGAGCATAATTACCAGCATGCTGGTTTGTACTGGCACTGAGTGGGTGTGGGACCAGTTCAGGCACTCAGGAAACAGAGGACTCATGCCATGTACCTTGCTCAGCCAGGCTGGCAGCACTCATAGCGGCAGAAACAGGAGCGGAGCTCCACCTGCTAACTGATTGGACACAATCATTCAGTGGGAAGAGCCGTAATAAAAAAATAAAGGCTGATCAGCAACAAGAGAGAGCAAGATGCAAGTAAATTAATGGTAAAGAAGGATGGGGAGAAAAAAGTGTAATGTTCAGAATTAAAATCCATGTTCTTCACACACAAAGCCAAAACCAAACTGGGCTAGAGACTAGTCTGGGTGGATTCTGTGGATCAGGAATGATGTTTGGAAAGCCATGGATTTAGTTAAAAAGAAAAGGTTTTAAGAATTATTTTGCAGCCGTTGATTTCAACATCAGCAAAGCCAGAAGGAAATAACAATGGTTTCATTTATTTGTTTCAAAGTCTGTGCAACTGCTGTTTTGGGAAAGGATTTGGAGGAGGCTGCAGACTCATCTACATCTCATCATGAAGGCACATACCAATGTAAAACAAACCCAACATGAGTAAGTGTACACACTCATATCAAACGAACCTCTGAGAACCTGGAAAGCATCAATGACAAAGCCTTCTGTGATGGAAGAACTAAATTCTGAGAGTGACCAACCCAACCAAACCCCTGGCAGGCTGGGGTACTGTTTGAGTGGGAAGAGCTCTGGACTCTCTTGCATTTAACAGCACTTATAGTTCAACTCAGACCCTACAGACACAGCAACACAGATCTGAGACTGTCATTAGGTCCTCTGTACTGTAGGTTGGGAGGAAACCTGATTTTTCTCCATTTTTATCCTGCTCAACACTTTTTCTGCATCTGTCCAAGTACCAGTGAAAGCAGAAACACAGATTGCCCAAGAGATGCAGAGGATCTCAGATCTTCCAATCACCTATCCAATATTCACCTGACTGGAAATTAAGCAGAGCTGCAGTCCAGCAGTTATCTTCTCATGCCGATACTCATCAATACAATGATAAAGCCCACCATGCAGCAGGGAACTTCCACTTGGAGTATGCTCAATGCCATCCATATTATTTTAGGTATACATGCCGTTGCTCCAGGAAAGCACCACATGAAAGGCCAGAATACAAACAAGATGGCTCACTTGTGACTGGTAGGTCAGACTCCAGTGCTCTCACACACTCACCCTTTTGGGAAGAGCAGGCTCCAGTGCCAAGGCGAGACCACATGTCGTGATGCGGGCACAGTAGGGAGGCTGGCAGAGAGGGGAGCAAAGGAGAGCAGGTGGCTCTACAAGAGACAGCTCTATAGATCTCCAGCTACTGGTATGTAGCTCCATTCACTTCTTCATCACTTCCTTCTACTTGCCATTGGAAGTCAGCAAAGAGTAGCCACCATGGAAGTGAGTCACTGAAACTGAAAGTTCAGGTAAGAAAAAGGCTTCTTACTTAGCTCCTGAGTCTGAACTCTAATGACATGGAAGACCTGATTTAGTCAAGGTAGGCCTGCTTTGAGAAGAGTCCCTTTTGAGAAGGGACAAGATAACCTCCTGAGGTCCCTTCCAACCCTATCGTTCTATGATTAAGCTTGCCCATGAGAACTTATGGAACAAGCTACCGACACCTTACACCAAACATTCCTCTGGCCTCAGGGGGATGTGCTACACAGAGACGGGCTTCTCAAAAAACAAGGAAAAAAATTAGTCCTCAATCTAATGTCTGAGGTTCTGCTATAGAAATGGCTGAAAATGTGTTTCACATCTAACCCCTGTACAGCAACTGGCTGAGGAGAGATAGAGGCAAAGAAATAAGCTGTCAATTCAGCACAGTTCTGACACTTCAATGCAAAGCACCTTTCTATCCTTCTGGCCGAGATGATCAACAGAATGATTGTGCAAACAGAAAGGAAGCAAAGTGAACTACCACTGCAGTTAACAATTCATCTCTTCACCCAACATCCAGAAAGAGAATGGGGCCTCCCCAGGTGGTAAAGATGAGGAAGGATCCTGAGAAGAACCTCTCTGTGGCTGTTTAGACTGCTAATTTGTCAAATCATAGTGAGCCGCAACAGGTACCAAATGAACTCAAAAAGGAGAGGAGTTGTCAAACCAGAGACAAAAAGGTGGGTCAGACCTTCAGAACCACAGTGACTCAGCAAGTTAAAAGGAACCAGGGCTTCATTCTGATCCTAGACAGATGGCAGGTTTCCCTGGCCAAAGGATAATTGAATTCTAAGCAAGACTGTACTTTCCTCCTCTGAAAGAGCTACTAACAGAACCCCAAAAGCACAGCTGATTATTAGTAGCGCAAACCATTCTCCTTTCCCTATGGAAGAGAAGGCAGAACAACTTCCAGGTGCAGACGGAGAACAAAGGACTTGCAAACCACACAAAGTAGTCTGAAAACTGCCCCATGAGGGATGCAGCAGTAGGAAAGGCAAGAAAAGTTCAGCTACTGGAAGCAGAAAATTGCAAGGTAAATCATTTCTATCCTTTGGCAGTTTAGATAAAGACATGCTTGTCAACCACTCAGCTCCAGCCAGCAAGGCCAATCTGATGGCACTCAGCTTCCGTTGACAGGACCTTCCCTATGTCTCTGCAGCTACTCTTTCTGCTATAAGGGTTCCCTCCATTCTTCCTGGGCACACTATAGCCACACACACCCTTTGCCACCTTGCAACTAGCACCTTGCCCTCAGACACCAGGGGAAGGAAGCCAGAAACTGAAGGCTTCCACAACCTTTCAAAAAAGGAGAACCATCTCTAAGACTCCAGTAAGTCTTCACAAACTTGACTGCAGTTTAGATCAAACAATGACTTGTCTGGAGAAAAGAACACAGGACCTATCAATTCACCTCATAACAAAGAATCATTCAGTTACTCACTTAAAGAGAGGCAGGTACATAAATCTGGAAAGAAGCAGAACTTTTTTGATCTGGAATTTTGGAAGAGGCTCCTCCTTCTTACCAAAGAGGACAAACAACTATACAATAAAAGAAGCTGTGGCTTAATGATGACCCAAAAGAAATATACAGACTCTTGGTCATGCTAGAAAAGCTCTACACATGTAGCTGAGAACCAGACGTAGAGGAAGACCCAGAGAATTAAGGTGTTGGCTTCAAACCATAAAAATATTGACCCAAGCTCTGGCTCCAAAAGAGAAGGTGCTACACACCAATATTTAAACATGGTTCTGAACAGCACAGGCACCCAAGTTGTTTAAATAAAGGAGCACCAAATATTTATTCTGTGTAGAAGCTGCCTCAGATCTCAAATTGCCCGTCACTTGTAGCTGGGATGAACTCTGCCCTGACATCAAGGGAGAACGACAAAAGAAAGGCTGGGAACCATGGTGGGGTGAAACATTTCTCTCCACCTGTCACCAGGATAATTCAGAGATCTCTCCATAGCTCCTAGGGAACAAGAGCAATCTCAAAGAAAGGAGAGAAAATAAATGCAGGATCTCCCCCCCCCCCTTGCAGTTTTAGTACTGGTTTTCCAAAGGAGCCAGAAAGGAATCTTTGAAAGAAACTTCTTGACCCAAATATTCCACAATAGGCAATCTGTTGTCTTTTGAAAGCAAGAAGTCAAATGGACAATTAAATTAGCAGCTTTTTATTAATTAAAACCACCAAGCACCCCCGCCCCCGCCCCCACAAAAAACACCTCACCAGAAGGCTGTCAGGGAGATGAAGCGATTCCTAATTTGACAGAACAGCAATAAAACAGGAACCAAGAGCACCAGGAGATTTGATTCCTTTTGACCATGCCTCTATGTACTTGTGTATCACACATGTTAAGACACACAAACACCCCTGACTTCACTGCAAAGCTCCAAGATGTTGTGTGCTCAATACAACTCCAAGAACATTTATATGTGAATATACATGGGTGATGAAGAAGACCAGCTCATCCCTGGAGCTCCTTACCTGCCCACACATTTATAAACATATGACCATTTCTCTCTCACACATGCACTGGTATTTTTTGTTTTCTGCCTCTCCAACAGAGTGGAAGAGCTCTAGTGATTCTCTGGTTCAGTTCTTTGCTAGCATCATTGATGATAGCAACAGCAGGGAGCACACATGCAGAAACTGTGTGTGTTGTTTAACTGTTACCTCCCACGCTGACCTGGAGGAGTCACATGCTATTTATCTGTCTGATAGAAATTTGATGCTAATAAACTTCTTCATGGTGGTGATGTGATTGGAATAAGTAAGACTCAGAGACGTAGCTCACAAAACTGGAGCACTGTGATGGATGGGTGTAAACTCTTCCAGAAGGACAGGCAGGGGAGAAAAGGACACGGAGCTGCACTGTATGAAAGAGTGGTATGATTGCTCAAAGCTCCAGTATGAAACTGGAGAAAGGCCTTTTGAGAGTCTCTGGGTTAAGTTTAGAGGCAAGAGCAAGTGTTGGTGTCATGGTGGATGTTTGTTATAGATCACCAGACCAAGCGGTGAAGTAGAGGAGGGTTTCCTCAGACAACTAGTGGAAATTTCCAGATCACTGAAGCCAGTTTTCATGGGGGACTTCAGTCGCCCTGATGTCTTCTGGGAGACCAAGACAGGAGAGCTCAGACAACTCAGGAAGTTTTTGGAGAGTATTGGGACAATTTCGTGGTGCAAGTGTTAGAGGAACCTGTAAGGGCTCTGCTCCTCCTGACCTGCTGCTCAAAAAGAGGGAAGAACTGGTAGGGGAAGAAGAAGTGTCTAGTAATCTGGGCAGCAGTGACTGTGAGATGGTTGTCTTCATGGTCCTGACTAAAGGAAAGAAGCATAACAGCAGAATGCAGACCCTGGACTCCAGAAAAGCAGACAACGATTGCCTCAGTGGGCAGGACAGGCAGGATCCCCTATGGCTGTGTTCACACAGCCTCCTTATTTCGAAACAACAGAGGTTGTTTCGAAATAAGGTTTCAGCTGTTCACATGACGCACAGAGGTTTCGAAACAAGGGGAAGCCCTTGTTTCGAAACAACTGTGTTGTTTCGAAACAAGTTAAACCCCATTTGGGGTTGAAACAAACTTGTTTCGAAACCCTTGTTTCGAAACAAGGCGTGTGAACATGTTGTTTCGGAACAAAGTGTTCCAAAACAACACTGGATCCTCAGCACCCTGGCCAGGGAACCCTCAGGTCCTTGGCC